>CAWUFW010004303.1:1200000-1578293 GCA_963921515.1 Calotriton arnoldi
GACGAAAATGAGCAGATGAGGTAATCGAAGCCTTTGAACTGAGGTTTCTGTGAAGGCCTGCAGCTGTGCTTTCTGTTTACATAATGAAATGCAGAACATAACTGTTTCTATTCAACTACGCTCAGCGCTCTGCAGTGGCATAACGGCATAACCGCTATATAACATGGGTTAATAATTATTTGAATAAAACTAACACTCTTGTGACCTTTTTCCGTAGGCCGTTGTAAACTAGTATCCATTGTGTAGTGTTTGTGCATCCAGGCAGCTGATACATTACAGTATATTATCATACATGGTTACTGTCCTAATAAAATAATATAGAAAATGCCAGTAGAATTACTGTTGCCCCACTTGCGCCTCACTAAAATAATCATCTCTACCCTGCTCTCGTAGGCATTTGAGTTTCCTGAAGGCCAATAGGATCATTCACATATGCATCCTTGTTAAAGTAATTTTCTTCTGCAAAATATCTAGCCCTTCATCCCTGTGCTTTTCCGGAGCTCCCCTGTCACTCAGCAATCAACATGGGATGACAAACCCATGCCTATGGAACCTGTTTCCTATGAAAATCACCCACTTTGTAGCCAGCCATTCCTTCATGACAAAGAACTTAGAACGTTCACTTTCATTGTATATGTGTCGCAGTACACCACGGAACAAGTTTCTTTTCAAGTCAGGAGCCTGCCGAGTGCTGCTTCCCTATCAGAACTCAGAATATAGCTGGGCGTCAATCATTCATTCAGCTTTATCCTGACTTCTTATTGGGCCTGGGCAATGTTGTGAAAAACGCGTCAGCGCCCCAGAATGTCTATGGAGTTGTGAATGCGTAAGAGGGCTGAAATGAAAAGTGCCCCTCACACATGCACAATTCATAGTTGGAGCCCTGAAAATGACCCCTCCCCTCCACTGCTGACATGTGCAATTTGCCTGTTAGCAGCACAGGACACAGATATGAAAACAAACAACGCGACAATTCAGTCAGTAATGTGTGTTAACGTTTCCGATGGTCGAAGCTTCAAAGAGCAGCTTCTCTTTCTGTCAGTGCTTGTGGGGCACCGCTCTTGCGCCCTCTATGCACCAGCCACCGCTGTTCATTCTATCAGCTATCCTTTCCATTGTTCTGGGGAAGGCTGTGTCATTCCCTAGCAAACAATGCAATGGTATGTCAGGGCTCACACAAGTACCTTAAGAAGAGCTAAAACAACCCCATTCAAAGGGTAGTGGCTTTTGCGGTAGTCTGTTACTATGACCTGGTGGAATGTATTGGGTATAACTTGCTTTGAGGGCACCAGGTGACACCTGTCACTAATCATACTGGTACCTGTGCTCCTCACAGCCTCCGCCCTCTGCCCGTTGATGGTGATCCACTGCCTATACTTTTTGAAGGCATATGGACTTTGCACGCCACATCTCTGTCACCCAGGGACACTAGGACAACCTTAGCTGTCTCCCCCACACTAATTGGGACCATCTCCTCCCCAAGCACTACACTGGCCAAACCAAGGATCTGCTCATCACTGGGGGGGTGTGTCCTCTTAGGAAACTTAGCATCACCCTTGGTGTGCCTATACTGGTAGCGTTCTTAAGACTTGGGGACAAACTTACCAGTGTTCTTATCAACAAATCCCTTTTTGTGGTTAGATTGAGGGAGGGGCACTTTCCCCTGAGAATCATTTTGGGGGGCTGGAGAAAACTGCTTCCTATTTTTATCTCCCCCCTCCTTCTGGTGGGAACCTCAACCAGCCTTTTGGGAGTCCCTCCAGATACCATCTTGTGGACCCTGGTGCTGATCCAGCGGTCTGCCTCCTTAGCAAATGCCGTAGGGTCAGTGAGCTTACTATCCACAAGGTGTTGGCACAGCTCTGTGAAACAAAGACTAAACATGTACTCTCCAGCAATCAAGTTATACAGCCTATTGTAATCACTCACTTCACTGCCCTTCACCCAGCCCTCATGTGCCTTGCAAAAATGATCCACACAATCCACCGAGGTCTGTTGGGGCAGCTCTGACTGTCCCTGAACTTTTGACTATACTTCTTCTCTGGGGGGAGCTCATATTTCCTGGTCAGGCCCTCCTTTATAGGGGATACTTCATTCTGTCCCTTTTCCCTAGTGTTAACAGGGCATCCCTCATGTCATTGGGAATATAACTCCAGAGGCTGCCCCCCTCCCACCCCAATGTTCTTCAAGGACCCTATTCATCTCTACTGCAACCTTGTAGGCCTCAAACCAGTGGCTTATGTCATCCCCAACAACAAAGTTAGGCACCAGATCCTTTGGAACGTGATCCTCTTTTCCCTAGTGGACACTGGGCTAATGCTGCCACCATTCCTGTTGGACTCTACCTGCTTGGCACTGATGTCCAGCTCCTTGAGACTAAGCTTGGGGGGCATTCCTCTCTTTTCCATGGCAAGTCTCTTCCTTGTCAAGGTTCTCTCAGCCTTTCTCTCCTCTGCTTCATCCTGGCCAGATGCAGTCTGAGCCCTTTCTCTGTTTTCCTGTCCTCTAGCTCCTCTGAGGACAGGGCCCGGGCAGACACACTGCTCCATGCTCCATCCTGGGTATCCTCTGGGGGTGTGTTGTGCTCATCCTGCTGCTCAGGACCCAGGTCTGGGTCCTCAATCCCATCATCATCTTCTCAGAGAGCTCCCTCCTCATCATCATCCTCCTCTGGGGTGGTATGCCATCTCTGAACTTTCTCAAAGGATCAGAGGGCTACCTAGAGATCCAGATTGGTAGCCGTTCTGCCTGCCTGCAGCCCCTCTTCTTTACAAAGGTTCAGCAGCACAGGACTGCTGAAGGTGACAAAGTTGATCAGATTCATCTCCATGGCACAATAAAGGGTGGCAGGACACCTAAATTTAAAAAAAAGAGAGAACAACCAATAGAAAACTAAGAACAATTTAAAAAGAGGTCAACTCTGTCTTCAAATTATTTATATAGGATGTTTGTGTTACACATATTGCTGTATGGTACTGCACAAACACAAGTACTGGACCCCACCACTGATAACCATTGTGAGAAATTGGGTTGTTGGTTGAATGGGAGGTGGCCCCTGTTCAAGCAACAGCCACAATCCCTGTCAGGGAGAACCAGAAAAGTCACTACATTAACCTCTGCTTAACCCTTTGGTAGCTTGGCACAAAAGCAGTCAGCCTTAACTTAGAGGCAATGTGTAAAGTATTCATGCAGATCCCAAACAGCAATAAAGTGAGAACACAATACAAGAAAAATCCTGCACCAATTTAGAAAAATAGAGTACATTTTATTAAATGCTTTGACACCAAAATGACAAAACTCCAATCAGTAGAACCGGAGTTATGATTTTTTTTTAATTTAAGGTAAAAACTAGTGTCTAAAAGATCAAAGTGCCAACCGCAGACATCTACTCACAAGAGACTGGGTCAAAGTCAAAAAATGTGATTGGCCGTGATGGAGTGGGAGTCGAATTCAAGAAGTGGAATAGGCCCGATTGGAGCTTATCTTCGGACTTAGAAGAATTTTTGTGAAAAATGTTCTGAGAAGGTTAAGTTCAGTGGGGCAAGGCTGAAGGCGGTGTCCGAGGAGGGATCCTTGTCATTGGGAGAGCCGCTGTGCAAAGTTACTGTGAAGATTTCTACATTGACACTTAGTCACTTTTTTCAAAGTCCAAAATCTTCTGCGGGACGGGGCTGGAGGCTGTAGCCGATGAGAGTTCCACAAGGCCTGAAACCCCTTTGGCAAAGGACCGCTGAACAGGATTTGCTGCTGCAGAGAAGAATGTATTGGAGCTGCAAGTCAGGCTGACCAGCAATGCACCTTTGGTGATTAGACAAACAGGTTGGTCCTAGTCTTCTATCAGTTCTGAGACCAGTTTTAGCCAAAAATCTTTCAAATTTCAAGTTATGGACTTTGGCTATCTGGGCGACTTTAGCACCACCATCAAGTGTCCAAACCTGGAGATGCACCACTTGGGGGTTAGAACTCACTCAGGCTGGGTTCAGGTGTGAATTCAAGATGGTAGGATCCTTTTCTGTTCCAGGTACTCTGATTCAGAGGCCAGCCAACTAGCCCTTTGAGTCACTCTGGTAGTCCTGGGTTCAAGCAGTGGAACAAAGGTCAAGTGTTAGGGCAGGCCTCTGAAGGTTCAAGGCAGGCTCCAATTAATAAAGCAGTACTTTCAGGTGCAACAAAGCAGTCTTATCGAGTACACATCAGGCCACAGCAGGAGGCCGTCCTCTTAGAATCCTTCTGCAGGTCCAGAAAGTGTAATGAAGAGTGGGTCTGAGGGTCCCAATTTTATACATGGTGCCTTTTTTGAAGTAGGAGAAGTTTCTATAGAATTCCTTTGAAGTGCTTGAAGTTTCCTGCTTCACATGCCCTGGCTCCAAGCTGACTGCATGAAAAATGCACGAATGACAAGTCCTCTGTGTGAAGGCAGAGCCCAGCCTATTCAGCAGCAAGTGGGGCCGTGCGTAGCTCCCTCCCATCCTGCCATTTGATGGCTCATCTAGGCACACCTAATCCATCTATTGTGTGGCTATCTGGGAGGAAATAACAAAATGAAACTGCTAACTACACCTAGTCAGGTGACCTAGGACAGGCTGCAGGCAACACATATCTTAGGGCAGGAAAATGCCAAAAGTGGCATTTCCAGAACTAATACTTAAAATCCGACTTTACCATTAGAGACGGTTTTTAATTGCAATGTCTCAGACACCAAACATGAAATGCTTACCTGTTCCCAATCAAAGGTTAGCACTTATTTTATTGGAGAGGTTGGCCTCACAGTATTGAGAAACACATTTAAGAGTTCTTCACTTTGAGGAGATGTAAAATCTAAAAGTACATTGCCAACCTTTTCATTACAATGCACCATGCCCTTTGGGCTACCTAGTGCCTACCGTAGGGGTGACATATAAAAAATGGGGAAGATAAGGCTTGGCAAGTGGGTTATATCAAATTGGAGTTTAAAACTGCATTGAGGCTGCAGTGGAAGGCTTAGAACATGTTTTATGGTGCTACTTATGTTGGTGCTACAATAAGTTCTGCAGGCCAACTAGTAGCATTTAAATTACAGGCCCTAGGCATATGATACACCACCGTACAAGGGACTTATAAGTGAATTAAATATGCCAAGCAGGTGTAAGACAATTTTGCCAGGCTTTAGGGAGTGAGCACAAGCACTTAAGCACTGGTTCGCACTGGTAAAGTGCACAGAGTTTTAAGATCAGCAAAACCAAATTTCAGTAAAACATGAAGGGAAAAGCAAAATGTTTGTGGGAAGACAACCTAAAGGCTGACAGGTCTAACAGACAGCTAGGCCTGCAGCATTGAAAATAGTTTTTCGGTCCTTGCCACTGTAGGGAGATGGTAATATTCATTTTCTTAATGTCCTACTTTTTAATATCATGCACTCTGCCTTGTGGGCAACAAAGCCTACATAGGGATGACTTACTAATATTTAAAACGGAGATCTTTGCCTGTCAAAACAGATTTTTTTGACAGGTTGCACTGCAGGGTTTCCTACACATCAATAGGTGATTTTAACAGCTCTGTGCAGCAGGTATCAAGGTGCTGTCGCCAGGCTACACGTAATAGGCCTGGAGCCACATTCCAGTACCACAATAGGTTCTGCAGTCCACAAGTGTTATTTAGTTTTCCGGCCATATGTGTATTTCTGCACCTTATACTACGGCCTTACAGGAAAGTTAATTGTGCCTGTAAGGGTGAAGCCAATTTCAACATATTTTGAAGGGAAGCACAGACACTTTGCTCCTGTTTAACAGGGGTAATAGTGCACAGAGTTCTAAGTTCACCAAATTTAGGGTCCAGAAAAGGAGAGAAATTGGTATCGACCACATGGAAAAGGTGGATTCCTACAGCATTCATTTTCACATTGTGGACAATAACTTTAAAAACATATTATGAAGAAAGATAAAGGAAAAAAATAGTTCAAAACTGCAATTACTGAGTAGCACTGTGTCTGTATGACAGGCTTACATATCCAAACAGCAACATTTCCTAAACAAAATGTCGTAAAAATGCAATTAAAATGTAATCATGTTAGCCAAGAAAGTGCATCAGGGAACACTTCTAGAGTCTAACCAAGGACTGGAAGCTCTAACACTAGTGCCCATTGGAAACATAAATGGGGAACCCACAAATTGGCATGATTTTGAAGGACAACCCATCCACTCTCCCAGTCTCTCTCTATTCACTTCTTTATAGTGTTTTTTTTTTTACATTGATGATTAGAAATTGCCTGTAAAAATAAAGCTGTTTGTAGCCAGACCTAAAAGGGTTGGCCAATCCTGTGTATGATGAAGTGAAGCAGGTAACAACATTTTTCTTTGTTGCAATATGTAAACTTTAGGAGCCTGATTCGCAAAGCTAAAGTCTAAGGGGCTCATTACGATGACGGACGGAAAAGCCCTCCGACCGCCATGGTATCGGGAAGAATCCCCCCGCATGACCCGCGGCATTTCCGTCGGACAAATTACGATGCAATGTACGCAGAATAAGACCGCGGCAGAAGGATGCCACAAAAGACCGTCCACCACGTTTGGAAAAGCTGCAAATCCAACCGCGTCGGACGGGGAAAGCTGTGCAAAGGCTTGAAAAGACCGCTCCTGCCGCGGCATGACCGCACGGCCAATTACGATGAGAATGCGGAGCTGGCGGACCGAGCACTGCATCCGACTGCCGCGCACGCACAAAGGTCAAATGAATGGCGGAAGGAACCAACTTCACAACAACGCCCAAAGTGTGCCTGTACTCCCTGCCACCCACAACCACAACACACACGCCACAATGATACACCCCAACTTGCTCCTGGTAGGGAAATCCATGCGCAGCATGGAAGAGACATCTGGACGTCATCACTCATGTGGACACACCCAGATACCACAGTAGAAAATCAACCCCTACCTGGACCAGCAGCCTTTGCACGCCACAAGCCAAAACAGAAAGACAGGACACCATTGACCCACACTGCACAACATCACACCCACATATCTCCACACAACACCACTTCCACCCACACACCTCACACACTACACATATCTCCAACATCACCTTGCACCCTGCACCCCTCATCCATTTGCACCATGCCCCCCAAGAAAATGCCAAACTTCACCGACTCAGAGTTGAAAGTGATGGTAGACGAGACAATCAGGGCAGAACCACATTTGTACGGGCACCTGGTCCAACACACCCCACCTGCACGCAAGAATCAGATGCTGGCAAGGATCCACAGCAAAGTCAATGCCGTAGGGACCACCCTATGCACTGTGCGTTTCATCAGGAAGCGGTGGTGCAACCCCAAGGGCCGGCTCAAGCTACGGGCCCAGAGGAACCACACGGCGGCACAGAAAACTATTGGGGGCCCTCCCATCCCACCACCAACCTTCACTGAATGGGAGGAGAAGGTGCCTGCCATAATGCATCCAGAGAGTCTCACATGAATGGAGGGGGGACTGGAGGCTGGTAAGTTCCAACAAACATGGACATGACGGAAGTTGTCACAGATCACATAGCACAGACCAATGAAATCCTTAGCAGTGTGCCCACAGGAGCCATCATCACACCACATCCTGTCATGTGGACGATGTTGACATTGTCGCATTAACACACTCAAGTACTGTTGCACAGGGATTTTCTGAATACACGTGCGATTTATGCATGTTCAACCACATGAATACCAGTCCCTGACAACATGCACACGGCAAATCTGTTTTCAAAAAGCACTTTGCTGTTCCTGCATGAGTACAACAGCTGCGTGCACAGGCCAGGCATGACGTATATAGGATCTGTTGCACGATGTGTCCTTTTTGTGGCAATGTTCAGCTAACTCCCCCATGAGTGATTGTGGATAGTCATTTGTGGCCTCACTTTCACACAGTGAAAGCATACTTCAATAAGTGTGCATGCACAATGGGCCTCTGTTCAGACAAGTAGTCGCTCCCACACCAGACCGGAGACCTTCAAATTGCAGCTGTCTTGACCGTCCCGTGCTATTCAGTCACTGCTGAACACGGCTCTCCCACTATTTTCGCGGTGAACTGACACACAAATTATTGATAGCGTCTGATGCTGAAGGCCATTGCACACTTTTTATCAGACTTGTGGGCTCTGGCCTTGTCCCTTCCTTCCATGCTTTTCCGAAAGTACCACCGGGTGTGATTGCTCCAAATTTCAACACTGCATTTAGCGGTCTCAGTTCATTACTTTTGCTGTACAGCTGAGCGCTGTTTCTGAGATTGCTCTCACACCATGTCTGTCCGTCCTGTGGTCCAGGCCGAGCCCGGGCAGTTGCAACTGTACCGTGACCGCATGCAGCTTCTCTTTGGATGTGTCCCATTGGCTGTGCTGGGCATCAGTTATGGGCTAACATTCTGCAATGCCTATTTCACCTGCGTGCAACCTGTTTTTTCCTGTAGGAGATGTCTGTTTGAGTGGGCCATGGATGTCTGCCTTTCAAACACATGCCTTGCCGACCTGGATCATGAGCTGTGGGTGACTCCTTTGTTGGTCCACGTGCAAGACTGCTTCGGTGAGACACGTTTATGGGATGCCTTACAATGTGTCAGGCAGGCGGACAGCTGCGCCTGTGCGTTAGCGCAATGGCTCCTGTGCAATGCCTACATCGAACCTCTCCCAGGTTGCGATGGGATGCTCCTTTCAACCTCGTGGTGCGAGGAGCATATCTGTTCCTTCATACTGCTCGATTGGATGGCGGTCCTCTTCGCTGAAGATGATTTGGATCGTCTTTTGGAACTGATTGCCTTCGAAGCTGCCTGTGCCTTCTTGGATTCGTAACTACTTAACAGCAACAGGGACTGTTGGTGACTAATTCAATTTTCGTTTGCCTTTCTTCACGCTCCTGACGGGAATTGTCATCCAGCTCTCTGACTTTAGCCCTGTCAACATTGGCTTGGACTATGCAGAGCTCTGCGGGCTGTCTCGCTAGGTACCACAGACCGGAGCAGGTGGAGTCTGTCATCTGACCGTCGTGGACATTGTGATCTGGCATGGGCCCGGCTTCCATTATGTAGATGTGGCGCACAAAGATTACATGGCGTTGTTGTTTTGCAAGTGCCTAGGGCTCAAGTCGGATATACACGCAGATACACGGCGTCCCCCACTCTTTACATGGGGGAGACGCTGTCCCCCCTGCCAGGACGCTGGTCCCCACAGGAATATGCATAACTTGTCCCGGTGTACTCTCCAGTTACCGGGACACGTTCAGCAGCACCTGCACGTTGACTGCTCTCCATTCCCTGCAGCAACGTGCAGGCAGCGAGTGAGCCTTTCTTCACCTCCAGCCGTGCCGAAGTAAAGGGGCCATCCGGCCTCCTTTTGTTTGTACATGCTGACTGGGGGCCGCCTTGAACCTTACATTTGAATGTGGTTGCCACAGAGGGGAACATAGGCACACAGCTTGCCTTCTGTTCACAGGGACTTAAGGGAGGCATGCTTTTGCCTGTGTTCTGTCCATGTGTATCAATGCAGACACTGTGAGACTGTCAGATGGGTTAGTCTGTCCTAGTATTTGCACAAATCATTTCTGTTGCACTATTTTACTTCTTTCTTAGCGCTACGTCATAACGTTGTGAGGTCATCTGCATTTTGTCTTACTTGGTTAGTCCCCCCACTTATTTTTTTGGGACCTGTGCCCTGCAAGTACCTTGGCATATGTCTGTCACATGGGAGGTGTCCGCAGAGCTTATCCTCTGCGCGGTCCTAGAGTCCTGTCTGTGCATTCTGTCCATGGTCGGAGGACATTGTCCCTTGTCATTCTGTTCTGGTGTGGCCCTGGCACCCCGACCCAACCAAGTCTCACAGCTGCAAGAGGACACGGATCCCCTTTGGATGACATGGGAATGCGGGATAGATGCCCAACACCTGGAGAGTGATCCATCCAGTGATCAGAGCGACACAGCAAATGTGTTGCAAATATCACCATACATAGGCAGAGGGATGGGTTCTGCTGACAAAGCCCATAGACCAGGGACATCCCATACAACTCCGACCTGCAAGGGGTGGGGGGATATGTTCGTGGTTCTATGTCCAGAGTGATTATTGATGCAACATCTTGCTTCATGTTAAATGGACATGTCACTGTGGTTACTGGTTGGGTAATCATGCATTTTCTGCCTGTTGTGGCACGTATGTTGCACGCTTTGACACTGTAGTAAGAACTTCACATTTGGAAACGTTTCCTGTGTTCGACTTGTCTGCTTGTGTATAGGCGCTTGTATGCCTCAGAGTGAGTAAGAGAGCAAGTGAGGCAGTATGGCAATGGTGTCCTGTGCGTAGGGGTGCTTCGTTGTGCTCAGTCCCTGCATGCACAGGTTCTCAAATCCTGCGCATAGTCCAGTATGTGTACGAACTCACATGAACATTTGTCAAAGTCTGTGAGACAACAGCAAGGCACACAGATACAGTCATAGTCGATCATTGTTGAATCACACTCAACGGAAGTAGTTGACGATAAGCTGTTGTCGTTGATCAAGGCCTTCTTCCTCACCACTGTCATCGTCACTGGGCATGTGTGGGTTGGGAGCAGGGGTGATGTTGCTGGTCCGCCAGATGTAGCAGTCATGTGCCGACCCCGGATACTCTGCACACATGTGTGAGATGATCTGCTCCGCCTGTCGTACCACCTGCACGTTGATGGAGTGGTAGTGTTTAAGGATCCTATAGATGGGTTCACTTGCCTGTGGTGGTATGTGGCCAATGTGTGTTCCATCAATGGCTCCCATCAACGTTTGGTATGCTTCCCAGGCAGGGCCGGCTCAAGAACTCTTTATTTGTGTGGTCCAAGGAGGCATTCGGGTGGGCCACTGCGTGCCCGATTTGTCACTTGTGCCTCTCGCCAGGCCTGCTTCAGGGCTGTCCTTTGTCTCTCCTCAGTTTTACAGGGGCCAGGGAGACGCATTCTTTCCTTCCAAATTCTCTTTCTAGATGTTGTCACTCTCATGTAGTGTGTTTATCCATGAAGGGTCCTCATGATGGGAGGAGGAGGTTACCTAAGGTGGGAGTATCAGGCAAGTGACACTTCTCATGCTCCCACTCATGCCCTCCTCCTCGGCTCCCCTCTCTGCCACACTCGTCCAGCGCCCCTCATCTCTCCATGGCCACTCGCTCATGTGCATTTCGTTTGTTGTATGGCGCCACTGATATCTGGGTATGGTGTGACAGTACTTTACGTCACTCGCACATTTTACAGAGACAATCAGTCATGCAAGTATGTAAGTACATCAGTCTACAGGGAATGTCACGGAAGCCAATGAGGTTCACATGGTGTGGTAATCACATGTCATTCATACTGGTGGGTAGGATTCTTGAGGGTGTTTGGTTTGGAGAAGCACTGACTCGGGACGTGTGTGGGAATATTTATAGGCAATGGCAGCTAGGCACACTGCACGCCACACCAGTACGTGTATTGGGAGTGCCAGGGATTACAAGTATGTCTGATTTGCAGACAATGGACACGTCAGATTGTCTGCCTACATCACTGGCCCTTCACAGGACGACCCCTGGCGAAGAGGCGCCAGTCAGATGTCAAGGGATATTCAAGCGATGTTCACGGGTTGGATGTTTCTGTACACAACATTGGTACAGTGCGAGAGACCTTTGTCCTTTTTGACTCCTTCCCTCATTTCAGTCCATGCTGGCCACAAGGCATGGCGATGTATGTAATCTCACTCTCCTTTCCTGGACATGCCATGTGTGTGAAGACTTGACTCAAAGGTCACACTCTCTAATCCCTTCACAGTGTAGTGAGCAGCTGGTCACTGTTCTAGTTGTTCTGATGTACCAACCACTCCCAGAGGGCTGGTTTACCCCCCACAGCCACCCAGAACAGGCGTCACTGGACCTGTGACCCTGCCAATAAACGGGGCCGGACGCACGTGCCCTGGGCCAGTTCTCCCATACAAGTACAGTGTCTGTGTGGTTACCTTATATGCATGGGGGCCTTGTGCCCCACGACATTACACATAGGGTGCACCAATCACTTTGGGCGACTGGGCTGTGATGTGTGATGTAATTCGCAGGTCGGCAATGCAAATGCAGTATGTGTTCGCATACGCAGGAGCTGGCATCCGAAGCGATGACACGCATTGGCTCCAATTGAATGATGCAGGGTTGCGGTCGCAGCTTCCGGGCTGCCGCGGTGTGGCACACACTATGTGAATGAGCCATCAGTCAATGGGGGCCTTCGGCGACGTACATATTTTGATATTGTGGTGCGTGCGCTCTGCAACTGCGGGGCTCGTCATTGGCCCCAATTGCCTTCAGGGGCACCGAGGGTCACTCATGGGGATTGGGTGGGCCTCGCACTTTGCATTTGGCAGGTTGCCACGTTCATCGTGGTGCCGCCACGCTTGCTGGGAGTTGCAGTTGTTCAGGGGTTGCATGCGTGGAGATGTTTGGTACATACCTCTGCTGCTGGTCGCGGCGGCTTCTTGTCTGCCGGAGGTGCAGCAGGTAGTGCAGCAGGAAGGCCTGTGGCGCTGGATCCATGGCGGCTCTGGTAGTTTAGATGGCTTCTGTGTCGGCTCTTCCTTTCCGTTGTTGTATTTCCGCCATCCGCAACAAGGTGGTTTTTACGCTGCGGTTGGAAGGGCTGTTTGCAACATCGTGATCTGGTTGGCGGACGGAACGTGTTTCCGCATGCCGGTCCTGCTCAGTTTGCTCCGTCCGCCACCCTTGCATACGCAGAAAACGTGCGGAGCCTGACAGACCGCGGCAAATGGTAGAAGGCCTCTGTTGGACCATTGTGATTTGGTGGTCGCAATGACCGCACCTGGGGCAGACGACATGATGGTTTTCGGCCACCGCCACCAGCACGGATGGACTTCTGTCCGTCATCATAACGAGCCCCTAAGTTTACGACTTTTGGTATTCACAAAGGTAAGTTAGGAGTAGTATCTTTACGTCCGCACTCGGGGTAAAGTTTCAGCACTAGAGTGGAGTTTCTGCACTTGGGGCAGAATCTCCGCACTTGGGGCGGAATCTCCACACTCAGAGCGGAGTAAGTGTAATGTCATACAGCTGCAGACAATTAATACCACCTGCAACCCCTGCACTACAAATCACTTAAAAGAAGCACACATTCAAGGCTCTGGTTTCTCCACACTGACACTGTGCCTGCCTGCTCTGAGCCCCACAACCATTCGCCATGCTACCTTTGAGGAGGCAGAGGAACTATACAGAGGAGACAAACATGATTGTCACTTTTGTACTGAGAAACTACAAAAATTTGCATGGCCTTCCACCCTACCTCACTAGTGCAACACAGATGTTAGAAGTTGGCAACTGCAGTTATTGCAAAGGGGAGGACATCTAGACTGCCACTGACATTAAGAAAAAGTGGCAGGATGAGAAGAGGCGGGTGAAGGAGAAGTTCACCAGGATAGTGGTGGCCAGAACTCTCCCTGATGGACCACCTGGAACCCGCCTCTGACTCATTCTACTTGAGAGGGACATCCTCTCCACTGTGCACCCCCACCTGCTGCATGGGCTGCCTGTGACTGACGACCTTAATGTGGTGCCGACAAATATGTGATGAATCAAACAATGACTTAAAATGATAAATGTGTACGATACACTACAATTGTGACTATGGAAGTCACTTCAAGCTTGTGCAAATATTCATGGCGAGTTAGACTCTTGAGTTTCCCAATTTGTCTATTGCACTACAAGTCCCAGAATCATTCGTGATGGAAATAGTAACTTCCAATTTCTCATTCACAAGCAGTGGCTTCTCACTGCTGGTGATTTCATTTTACACTGGTAAATGGCACTAGAAAAGCGCCTGATTTAGTAACCATCACTGCTGTTTTGTAAATGCAATTGAGTAAATATGTGAATTGATATACATAGCAAAACCAAAGGGGATGATGGACGGAGTGTTGAACATTGCAAGCACTCACCCCCAGTCAACTGATCTGGGTTTAATCCATCATCATTCTTTAGCTCACTCCGCCACCCCAGTTCAGACATGGCCATATGTAAATCAGTCTGACCCTGTGCCTCATGGGAACAGTCCAGCCCGAACTGCCAAGCCATGTCTTCCCTGGACTGGAAACAAGCATCCTGGGACCGGTTTCTGGCTTACAGCTGTCTTCAGCCAGGCTATCCTGAATCCAGTTGCAAAGTGAGCAAGGGAACCACGTCTGGGCATACCCTGCCAACTTAGGGCGAACATAGCAAAACCAAAGGGAATGATGGACGGAGTGTTGAACATTGCAAGCACTCACCCCCAGTCAACTGATCTGGGTTTAATCCATCATCATTCTTTAGCTCACTCCGCCACCCCAGTTCAGACATGGCCATATGCAAATCAGTCTGACCCTGTGCCTCATGCGAACAGTCCAGCCCGAACTGCCAAGCCATGTCTTCCCTGGACCGGAAACAAGCATCCTGGGACCGGTTTCTGGCTTACAGCCGTCATCAGCCAGGCTATCTTGAATCCATTGGCAAAGTGAGCAAGGGACCCACGTCTGGGCATACCCTGCCAACTTAGGGCGAACATAGCAAAACCAAAGGGGATGATGGACGGAGTGTTGAACATTGCAAGCACTCACCCCCAGTCAACTGATCCGGGTTTAATCCATCATCATTCTTTAGCTCACTCCGCCACCCCAGTTCAGACATGGCCATATGCAAATCAGTCTGACCCTGTGCCTCATGGGAACAGTCCAGCCCGAACTGCCAAGCCATGTCTTCCCTGGACCGGAAACAAGCATCCTGGGACCAGTTTCTGGCTTACAGCCGTCATCAGCCAGGCTATCTTGAATCCAGTGGCAAAGTGAGCAAGGGACCCACGTCTGGGCATACCCTGCCAACTTAGGGCGAACATAGCAAAACCAAAGGGGATGATGGACGGAGTGTTGAGCATTGCAAGCACTCACCCCCAGTCAACTGATCTGGGTTTAATCCATCATCATTCTTTAGCTCACTCCGCCACCCCAGAATCCTTCGTGATGGAAATAGTAACTTCCAATTTCTCATTCACAAGCAGTGGCTCCTCACTGCTGGTGATTTCATTTTACACTGGTAAATGGCACTAGAAAAGCGCCTGATTTAGTAACCATCACTGCTGTTTTGTAAATGCAATTGAGTAAATATGTGAATTGATATACATAATCATCATTTGTTGGTATTGTCTGTTGACTGCTCATTTTTATTGCCAAATACAGCCAGAGTAGGATCACCTACTGAGCAGACGTCCCTGCACTTGCAAGGAGGAAACGTCATGGGGCACATCAACCCATACCACCAGCAGAAAATGGGGCTTAAATATGGGCAGGAGAGGGTCCCATTACTACATTGTGATCAGACAACCCATAGATATTTTACATAGAATCCATCAAGAGTCTCAAACATGTAAACTGTACTAGGAAATGTGGTTCATTACATGTGTAAACTAGAATGTAAACTAAATACACTCATATCATTTTGGGCGCAGTGACGTTGGCCAGAAAAACACAACTAGCAGCAATCTGTTCCACAGACAGGTATGACATCAGGTCAGGCACTACACACTGGGCAGATGGTAGACCCTGGTAAGTACACTTAATAATGATTTCATAAAATGCTCATGCTCTTAAATATCGGATGATATGTTAGCAGTATGTGGTGTGTGTCTAATATCCCTGTTGTCACTTACCACCATGTGCTCAGGTATGTCACATAAGAGTATATATATACTACTTCACACCATATTGGCTAATGAAAGGATGACTCTACATTTATGTTAAATTAATACTGTATGTACCAAATTGCTTTTATTGTCTCTTCTAAGGATGAGTAGCCACAGCTGAGTTCAAAGTCTGTAACATGGATACTTGCAAACATTTTCCCAGAGGCAAAAATGTATTGTCAGTGACGTGGCTGAGGCCCGCACTGATGCCAGCAGGGTGGTGTTTGGTGTTTGGGGGCCAAATGGGTTGGCAGTAAGGTAGGTGTAGGTGAAGTGAAGTACATACATCAGGGGACTGAACTGAACAACGTGAAACCAGAAAACCTGTGATTTATCCCAGTTTCTCCACTAACTTTTTAGAATTATGTGATCCTAGGCAATTGTATTATTTCACTTCCCTCCTCTTTTTGCATAATCCCATATCAGAGAGCCTTGAAATACATGGCTTCAGGATGTGTGCTGTACAAAACTTTCTCCAGTGTTTGATTTAATAAACTATTGTGTTGTTCATGTATAATAGGAACACAGACCACCAAAGAGTGCACATTACTGCTAATTTATCTCTTAGTTCACTATTGGCATTGCTGTTAGGGTGGCGGGGAGTGGAAGAATTAATGTTATCAAATTCATGTCTGAAAAGGACCCCTTTTAAAAAAATTATTCTGCAATGCACCGATAAAATCTGATGTACTAAGGTGAAAAAGTTCTGCATGTTAATGAAATACACTGTTGAAATATTGCAGAGACATTATCATACTTTTGCACGTATGATGCAAGATGTCTTAGCAAATGAAGGTGTTTCAAAGTGTTGCAAAGTTATCCTGTGCCCGGGCCACCCCCCAACTTTTTGCTCACTGGTACTGGTGGTAACTGACTCTGACTGACCCTGGGCTCTGCTTAACCAGGCCCAGGGCCAGTGCTATGCTGAAAGAGACACATTTAGAATACAGTGAAAACACCTACATACACTAGGGTACACTATGGGTTGGGGTACCCCTGTGATTGGCATGACCTACCCTATAAGACCCTAGTACATAATAGGGCGGGGGGATTGAAACTACCTATCAGTCCCTAGTATATAGTAGGGCATGGCAGTTTAGAGGCCATCAGCCTTTTCAGCACTTGCATGTGTGCACTTCTGAAGCCTGAGGTCAGTTTAAAAGCAGCCCTGGGTTCCATGACTGCTTTTAAAAAGTAAATTGTGCCCAAACTCGACTTTGGTGTTTGGGGCACTTAAAAATGGATAACCTACAATGTTATGGCATATTAGGAGCCCCCAGGGTCTCCCCTAGCTGTCCCAGGGTGTGGGGGTCAGGTATTTATAAGGTATAAGGTGGACCCTTATAAAATGAATGTTATATGCTCTGTTTTAAGTGAAATTTCACATTTCACTCCCCACATTGTGATAAAGTGCTGTCCAAATTTGACTTTGATGGTAGGAGCACTGTGGAGGGAGGATCTGCAATATTTCTACAGATTCAGAACCCCTAAAATCTCCCCTAGGTGGTCCATGGGGTGGGGGTCCTGTAGATATAGGCAGAGTACTTATAAAATATGTTTTTGTAAGTCCTGGTGCTGGAAGAATGGCCCAAGTCATTTTTCCCATTGTAAATCCCATGCCACATAGGTTAATATGGCAAGAAGTTATTAACTAATAACTCCTGACAGGAGAATTATAGAACTTCCATTCAAAGACTTCCCAGGATGGTAGTGATAAATCCCACAATATGATATTGTTGAATTTCTCCTAAAATATACAGACAAGAAGTTATGAGACTTTCTTGTTTGTAGGTCCAGATTCAGCCTTCCAGTGGTCTGTCCTGATTGGTCAGAGTTAAGTGGATTAGCCAGGCTGCTTTCAAGAGGTGATAAAGAGCCCCTGGGGTTCACCAGCTCTGCTGGGAGGGCAGTGTGCTGCTACACAGGAATGCCAGAGCAGGGGCAGGTGTCGTAAACCATGGTCTTCAAAGGAAAGGGGAAGGCCTCAGTGTCAGTTACCACTCTACTCTTTTGACCCCAAGCCAGAGCTAGGATTAAGGAAGGAAGGAGCAGATGCAAGGGGGAGAGTCTATGGAAAGTAGCCATCCTAGGGGTGTGTTTAGCCAGCTCTTAACTCCCTGCTGGAAAATCAGCCATTATGAATTTGGAGGATTTGGTGCACTCTGGGACAAAATAATGCCACACTCTACAGGATGTGGTCATACCCTTGGGGAGTTACCCTGCTCCCATTGGTCAGGAGTGACCTCCTGCTTGACCCAGAGAACTTGGAATAAGTATCTGAGAGGGGCAGAGTCTCTCAGATCTGTTGCTTGAAACTTAAGAAAGCAAGACGTTGCCATGCTGAGACGTTTGAGGTGCAATTTCTAAGGCCTGCCCTCTGAAGACTGCACCATCTGGAACTACAGCCCTGTGGACTACCTTGCTGTAAAAGAACTAAAGAGTGGACTCCCTGCAAGCTACAGGTTAACAGAGCTCACCTGGAACATCACTACCAAGAATCCTCAACCTGGAAAACTACCAGTGGATTTGTAAGGGTTTTGTCCAAGTGGATTGTGAGAACTGAAGTCCTCAACTTTCAAGGACCATCTTGGAGTTTCCAGACCCTTGGAGTGAGTTTGAGACATTTTGGGACCCTTTGGGGAACTTCAGGAAGAAGTTCCAGGAGTTTGGAGAACTTTGGAAAAAAGTTCCATAAGGGGACCGACTCAACCTGGTCAGCCAAGCGGCCTGCCTTCAACTGCGAGTCGGCCAAGCCATCCAGGTTCGTCCCGCTGAAAGCTCCGTAGGTCCGACTTCCAGAGTTTGACCGGGAGTAGAAGAAATCCGAGTCCGGCAAACCCTAACCTAATCCGGCCTGGTGAAGAGCATCGAGGGACCCCACGAGAAAAAGCTCCAGAAAAGTTTCTAAGTCTAAAGGTAAAAACTGTGACCGGGACATACCGCGAGGGGTAGCCACTCAGGGCTCCATAGAGGTCGGCCTGAAACTTTGACTTTGAGCCTGTTTATCGCGACCAGATATCCCAATATGGTGCTATAGGTTTCTAAGTGCTATAAAGTGATGAATCTTTAAAAATTCATATCTCCGGTTCCCTACATTGGATTTTTGTCGTTTTGGTGTCATTTTAAAGATAAAAATAGTTCCTATTTTTATAAATTGGTGTTGGATTTTTATTGTGCATTGTGTCTTAATTACTTACTAAATTGGTGTTTTTAAATGCTTTACATACCTGACTTTGAAGTTAAGCCTGCCTGCTTGCAGCCAAGCTACCAAGGGTTGAGCATGGGAATACTTTTCTAAGACCTATGCTGAGTCCTATCATGTGTTAATGGCCTTATTGCCAGTGGCAGATATACATTTGCCCCTACTAATAATCCACTTTCCAACATTTGGTGCTCAGCGGTGTGGATGAGGACTTGTGTTTAAAAAGTGCACCTTTCAGTAAAGTGAATTAAGATTATAAAAATCCTCTAAATTGCCTTAGAACAAAACTTTTGAGTTTGATTTTTGGAATTTGGACTAAACTGTTTTTAATCCATTGTTTTGATTTTTCCAAATTGTTCTAAGTCTGTTGTGCCCAGTTGTTGTGACCCAAAACTAGGGAACCCTGGAGCTGGACCTGGCTAAACTGTCCCAGTTCAGGATGGCTGATCTTAGGGTACAGTGTAGGTTTAGGGGGCTGCCTGCTTCCAACAAGATTAGGAAGGCAGGGTTGCATAAGTCCCTAAAGGCCTGGGCTGGGGTAGCTGAGGAGATTCAAGGGGGGATGGAGGGTGTTCCCCCCAACCTCACCCAAGAGGAGGGTGAGGATGGTGCCTCTTCCATTATCTCTAGTGTTAGCCATATGATTCCTGATGGTTGGAGGGGGGAGGCTCCCTCACTCAGGAACCACCACTTTCCCTTGCAGAGAGACAGCTTGAGGCGCAATTAGCTTTGATTGCCTTGGAGAAGGAGAAATTGGATTTGGCTAAGAAGAAATGGGAGAGGGAGGAGGCGTTCAAAATAAATGGTGGCACTGAAAATGATGAAGATTTTGAGAAGTCCAGGGGTGGTGGATTTGATCCCAAACTTCCCAAGGGTATAATGCCCAAGTACACAGAGGGGGATGACATTGACAGGTGTCTAGCAGCTTTTGAGAGGGCCCTTAGAATGAGTAGGGTCCACTCTAAGTATTGGGGTGCACTCCTGTGGGAATTGATTCCAGTAGCTGGGAGGGATAGGCTCCTAACCCTGAAGGGAGAGGATGCAGAATCATACCAGCAGATGAAGGCATGTTTAGTCAAGAGATTTGGTCTGACTCCAGAGCAGTACAGGGTGAAGTTTAGAGGCACCCAGAAATTGAGTTCAAAGTCTTGGGTAGACTTTGTGGATGTTTCAGTGAAGGCACTGGAAGGCTGGAATGTTGGTAACACTGTTGACACATATGAGGGATTGTATAATTTGCTTTTGAAAGAACATATTTTGACTCATTGTGCAGAAGAGAAGTTACGCCAGTATCTAGTGGACTCTAAGCTGACAGACCCCAGAGAGCTAGGGGAAACAGCTGATGAGTGGGTGAGAACCCGGGTTTCCATTCAGCACCAGGGAAGTGACCAGAAGAAAGGAGGACAGGTCCCTCCCCAAGGGAAAGCCCAAGGGAAAGAAGGTCAAAAACAGAAGGAGTCCTCCAAAGACCCACAAAAACCTGAACAAGGAGGGGGGGCCCGAGCCAGCCCAAATTCAAAGGGAGGGGGTATCATGGAAAGAATGGTAGGTTCTTTGATCCCTCAAAGGTGGGTAAGTGCTTTGACTGTAACCAGCCAGGGCACAAACAGGGAGATGCTGTCTGCGCCAAGAAGCTCCCCCCTAAGGTGTCATCCATAGGGATTGCCAGTGTAAGTGAAGGGGTGAAGAGTGGTGTCCCAGAAAGGGGTAGTCAGGTGGTGGAAGCAACCTTAGTGTCCCTGGGTGGGGTGAATATTGCAACCCTTGCTGCCTTACCTCTAAACATGGACAAGTACAGGCAGAGGCCTAAAGTGAATGGGACTGAGGTTGAGGCTATCAGAGACACTGGGGCTAGTGTAACTATGGTCCTGGATGAGCTGGTGCCTCCAGAGAGGTTGTTACCTGGTGAGTTTCACCCGGTGACTTATGCAGACAGCACTACCAAACTCCATCCTATGGCTGTGGTGGATTAGGGGGGGGGGGTGACAGGCCCTATGAAGGTAGCTGTGCCAATGGGTTTCCCAGTCCAGTGTTTACTGGACAGTGATCTTGAAGCCTCTGAGTGGTCAGAGGTGGAGAGAGGACTCCATATGAAAATATTGGAGCTCCCTCAGTGGGTATGTGCTGTGACTAGGTCACAGACTAGCCAGAAGGGAGGGGCTGGTCACTTGGACCCTGGAACAAAGGGCCAAGCATCCAAGGACAAGGGTACTGGGCCTGGTGAGCCAGCCCAGGGAATTCAAGAGGTGCAGGAAGAATCTAACCCCGATGGGGATGATCTGGCCTCTGAGGGAGGGACTCCATCCCTGCCAGAGCTGTCAGATTTGGCAGAACTGACAGGAGCAGGTGGACCCTCCAGAGAGGAGTTAGGTAAGGGACAGAGAGACTGTCCCACCCTTGAGAGCTTGAGGCGGATTGCTTCTAAGCAAGAGGAGGGGGATGACAGTGGGTTTCACAAACTCTACTGGGAAGATGGACTGCTTTATACTGAGGCCAGAAACCTCAAGGAGGGGGCCACCAGGATGTTGGTAGTGCCCCAGAAGTACAGAGAATTCATCCTGACTTTGGGTCATGATATCCCATTTGGCTGGACATTTGGGACAGACAAAGACATGGAACCGGTTGATGAACCATGTCTGAGAAGGTAAAGCCGGTGGCAAGGAAGGGGGCAAGACAAAGGCTCCCCTAATACCACTGCCAGTGGTTGGGGTTTCTTTTGAAAGGGTGGGGATGGACATTGTTGGTCCCCTGGACCCACCTACTGCATCAGGGAACAGGTATATCTTAGTGGTAGTGGACCATGCCACTAGGTACCCTGAAGCAATCCCTCTTAGAACCATTGATGCTCCTGCAGTGGCTAGAGCACTGCTTGGTGTGTTCACCAGAGTGGGTTTTCTGAAAGAGGTGGTATCAGATAGGGGCACAAACTTCCTGTCCAGTTATCTGACTGCTATGTGGGATGAGTGTGGTGTCAACTACAAGTTCACCACCCCCTATCACCCACAAGCAAATGGTCTTGTTGAGAGATTCAACAAAACCCTGAAGGGCATGATAAATGGGTTGTCAGAGAAACTCAGAAGGAGATGGGATGTTCTCCTCCCATGCTTACTGTTTGCCTACAGGGAGGTGCCACAGAAAGGGGTTGGTTTCAGTCACTTTGAGTTGTTGTTTGGACACCCTGTGAGGGGGCCATTTGGAAAGTGGATTATTAGTAGGGGCAAATGTATATCTGCCACTGGCAATAAGGCCACTAACACATGATAAGACTCAGCATAGGTCTTAGAAAATTATTCCCATGCTCAACCCTTGTTAGCTTGGCTGCGAGCAGGCAGGCTTAACTTCAAAGACAGGTATGTGAAGCATTTAAAAACACCAATTCAGTAAATAATTAAGACACAATGCACAATAAAAATCCAACACCAATTTATAAAAATAGGAAATATGTTTATCTTTAAAATGACACCAAAACGACAAAAATACAATGTAGGAAACCGGAGATATGAATTTTTAAATATTTATCACTTTATAGCACTTAGAAACCCATAGCACCATATTGGGATATCTGCTCGCGATAGACAGGCACAAAGTCAAAGTTTCAGGCCGACCCCGATGGAGCCCTGAGCGGCAACCCTTCGCGGTAGGTCCCGGTCACAGTTTTTACCTTCGGACTTAGAAACTTTTCTGGAGCTTTTTCTCGTAGGGTCCCTCGATGCTCTTCACCAGGCCGGATTCGGTGAGGGTTCGCCGGCCTCGGATTTCTTCTACTCCTGGTCAAATTCTGGAAGTCAGACCTACGGAGCTTTCAGCGGGACGAACCTGGATGGCTTGGCCGACTCGCGGTTGAAGGCAGGCGGCTTGGCTGACCAGGTTGAGTCGGTCCCCTTATGGAGCTTTTTTCTAAAGTTGCTCCAAAATTCTCCAAACTCCTGGAACTTCTTCCTGAAGTTCCCCAAAGGCTCCCAAAGTGTCTCAAACTCACTACAAGGGTCTGGAAGCTCGAAGATGGTCCTTGAAAGTTGAGGACTTCAGTTCCCACAATCTACTTGGACAAAACCCTTACAAATCCACTGGTAGTTTTCCAGGTTGAGGATTCTTGGTAGTGATGTTCCAGGTGAGCTCTTTTAACCTGTTGCTTGCAGGAAGTCCACTCTTTAGTACTTTTACAGCAAGGTAGTCCACAGGGCTGTAGTTCCAGATGGTGCAGTCTTCAGAGGGCAGGCCTTAGAAATTGCACCTCAAACTTCTCAGCATGGCAACGTCTTGCTTTCTTAAGTTTCAAGCAGCAGATCTGAGAGACTCTGCCCCTCTCAGATACTTATTCCAAGTTCTCTGGGTCAAGCAGGAGGTCACTCCTGACCAATGGGAGCAGGGTAACTCCCCATGGGTATGACCACATCCTGTAGAGTGTGGCATTGTTTTGTTTGAGAGTGCACCAAATCCTCCAAATTCATAATGGCTGATTTTACAGCAGGGAGTTAAGCGCTGGCTAAACACACCCCTAGGATGGCTAATTTTCATAGACTCTCCCCCTTGCATCTGCTCATTCTTTCTTTAATCCTATTTCTGGCTTGGGGTCAAAAGAGTAGGGTGGTAACTGACACTGAGGCCTTCCCCTTTCCTTTGAAGACCATGGTTTACGACTCCTCCCCCTGCTCTGGCATTCCTGTGTAGCAGCACACTGCCCTCCCAGCAGAGCTGGTTAACCCCAGGGGCTCTTTATCACCTCTTCAAAGCAGCATGGCTAATCCACTCAACTCTGACCAATCAGGAGAGACCCCTGGAAGGCTGAATCTGGACCTACAAACAAGAAAGTCTTATAACTTCTTGTCTGTATATTTTAGGAGAAATTCAACAATATCATATTGTGTGATTTATCACTACCATTCTGGGAAGTCTTTGAATGGAAGTTCTATCATTCTCCTGTCAGGAGTTATTAGTTAATAACTTCTTGCCATATTAACCTATGTGGCATGGGATTTGCAATGGGAAAAATGACTTGGGCCATTTTTCCAGCACCAGGACTTATAAAAACATATTTTATAAGTGCTCCGCCTATATCTACAGCCCCACCCCATGGACTACCTAGGGGAGATTTTAGGGGTTCTAAATCTGGGAAGCGCTCTGGACTTTTGCACTGCTGAAGTCCGCGCTCCTGGACCGGAGGAGTGCTGGTGCCCTGCAGCGCAAGGCTGCAACCTGTCTGGAGGGAAGCCCGGCATGGGGATTCCCCCGTGCTTCCCGGAGGAGCGTAAGCCTACCCCGCTGTTGTGTGCCCGGCAGCGCGGCACTGCATCAAAGGGAACCCCGGTGTGGGGATTCCCCCGTGCTTCGAGGTAAAGCGGGAGCCCACCCCGCACTGCCAATGCTGGGTGGAGCGGGAGCCCACCCCGCACTTGTGTTTATGTAAGGCGGGAGCCTACCCCGCACTTTAGGAGCTGTAGAATGGAGCGGGAGCCCACCCCGCGTCTTTGTGCTACAAACGAGGCTGCCGCCCGCACCACGAGTGGCGACCCGGAAGCCAGGCTGAGCCTGACTGTGGGCGTGGCCGGCTGGCCCGAGAGACGGAGCCTTGCGGGCTCTTGCTGCCTCAGAGGAAGTCAGGCAAGTGAAGCCTGATTGTGGGTGGAGCTCTATTCCCAGGACCGGAGAGCCCCGGGTGCAGCCTGTGTGTGAGTAGAGTGAACGCAGCAGCCCGATTGCTGTTGAAGCCTCGCAGGCTCACAGAGCACCCAGAAGGGGGACCGGAGCCTCGCGGGCTCCGTGCTGCTGACCGCCGACTGCCCTTCCTGACGGAGGAGGAGCCAAGGAAGAACCCCGGTGAGTGGGGTTCACGAGGCAGTGTGGTGCCGATTTGTTTCCCAAGAGGAGCCCCGGGAAGGAGGGGCTCCCTAGGCACTGTTAGTGCCAGCACTTGGTCTGCCACAGTTGCCCCGCCAGAGCGGGCAGCTGCAACGTTGGGCAATTTTGTCTTTAGAGTCCCAGTGGGGGCTCAGGAGGCACGGCAGTGCCAAAGGTGATAGTTGCTTCACACAACTGACCCGCCTGTTGGAGCGGACAGCTGCAATGACGGGGGCATGGTTATTTGAGTTTCCAGGAAGGGGAGAGATACGCCCCACGCCCCAGCGCATTGCGCACTTTGTGTTCGCTGCATTGGCAGCCAAAGGGCCAGTGGAAGGCCCCAGTTAGAGCCCTGACATTTGGGACAAGGGGCATTTGGGCCCCAGAGAAAGGCCGGTGGGCCTGGGGTCAGGTTTGGTACCTGTGTGTACCGGTAGGGCGCAAGGCCCTAAAGGAATGCATAATAAGTTTATGCTGAGGGTGATGTATGCACCTGGGGAGTGTTACTATGGTGCACTCCTAAATGTGATTTATGCATAATGTGTTTTATGCCTAATGTGATGCAGACATAATGCGTTTATGTTGCTTGTGATAATGCTAAGTACAGTATTTGGCCAGTAGTTACTGTTGGTGTTATATTTGCTACGTGTGCTTTCTAAAGGTTCTCACAGTGGCCCGATTGGCCCTGTCATGTATATAATCCCCTGTAAATTATTACCTGGTGCCAGTTGGTACAGTGTATATGTGTGATTATGATTCTAATGTGTTTTGGATAATACAAAGGCTATTTTTTATATAACCTTGTGTGGAGTTTCTTTTGTAGTGTGCCTAGTGTGTTGCTGCTGTGTGTGTGTGTGTTGCACAAACGCTTTACATATTGGGCCTGATTCACAGAACTAACTTACTTCAAAAACATAAACGTAAAGTTAGTACTTTTAGGTATTCACAGAATACACTTACTCATTTTGGTATTCACAGAATGAACTTACTCATTTCGGTATTCACAGAAGTTAGTAGTCCTAAAGTTAGGACTACTAACTTCTGTGAATACCGAAATGAGTAAGTTCATTTTGTGAATACCAAAATGAGTAAGTGTATTCTGTGAATACCTAAAAAGTACTAACTTTACGTTTACGTTTTTGACGTAAGTTAGTTCTGTGAATCAGGCCCATTGACTCTGGGATAAGCCTGAGTGCTCGTGCCAAGCTACCAAGGGGGTGAGCAGGGGTTATCTTCAGCATGTAACTCCCTTTCCCTGACTAGAGTGGTGGTTTCTGCCTGTCTTAGGCGCATTCCCTAGCCAACCAGAAATCACATTTCTAACACTGGGGAACCGGGTTCGAGTCTCGACAAGGACGCTCAACATCCTGTGATTCTGGGCAAATCACTTAATCTCCCTGTGCCTAAACCAAAAATGAATGTGTCCATCTGTAACGAAACTGGTGCTCATGTAAAGCGCTCTGATACCTGATGTCTCGGGTCTAGTTCGCGCTATATAAAACTCCCCCAAAAAAATTTGAAAAACATTAATTATGGTATCACTTCCTTCTGAAGCTGCTGGATCGAGGCCCACATCTTCAGCAACACAATCAAGGAGCCAGGTCTGCAGCTGACCAACAGAACAGAGATTTGAAGTCTGAAGAAGTAAAGAACTCACGGCGGCCGTCACGATGGAAAAATGAGCGCCTACATATAGAAGGCACAAGAAAAGATAAGGAGATCAAATCAATTGGAAGTACCCTCTGCACTACGATTAGGCTGTGAACACCTGCATAATAAAGAAATATGATGATAAGGCAATAGATGTCCTACAAGAAAACAGTTCTGCCCTGACGAAGACCTTCATATAAATACAGCGTCCTGGTCCTACATCCACGAAGGTCGAAACGCGTTGGCACTTATGTTAAAGGAGGTCAAGAGTAAAGAAGGATAAGAAATTGCCAAATGTTAGGCGTCTTGAGCCAGAAAGTTATGGCTCTAGTTAGGAACTTGTAAATAGTCTCTGACCCCTACAGGACCTTGATAACATATCAAATTGAGGACGAAATAATAAAGGTCCCAAGACTACAGACTAATTAGTAGGACTAAATCAATCTGTTTGAAAAAGCACTTTTTATATGTGAAGTTTATGCACTTTTACAATTGAGTCTGATTTTACATGTTTGTTTTTGTAAAAAAATGTCTTTGTGTTGTCAAAATTGTAGTACATGTAAGTAATGTAAATATTGTTAACACTGTCTTTTGCTAAAAAACACTGAGGGTATGTTAAAAAATGTTGGTGATAGGAACCCTTAATACAAAAAGTAAACAAAAAGGATTGAAAAAATAATTTGAGTCCAGAGTCAATTAAAAAGACTTCTGTGGTATAAGTGAAATTGCATTTATGGTTATTGAGGCACCCACATGTTTGAATTTCAGGTCTGCAGCTGACATCACAGGGATCTCAAAACCACATAAAGCTATGGATGGAATTGGTGAGTTTAAATTTTCATAGCACATCTGCATTGAACACCTGAATGCTACAGTGTGAGCTGTCTTGTGTAGGTTTACACATACTAGCTCACATGTGGAACATCAGATAGATGCAAAGATTATTTGACCCAACCCTCGTGTTGTAGCACATGATATACTAGGGCAAATACTTATCCAGGCACGGACTTGTTTTTAGCAATGTTCCTACCTGTGGATTTTGGGCCCTAGCGCAGCCTGCACATAGGGAAACCTAGCAAACTTGTACATTTTTGAAAACTAGACACCAAGGGGAATCCTGGATGGGGTGACTTGTGTGCCGCTCACCAGGTTCTGTTACCCAGAATCCCTTGCAAACCTCAAACTTAGTTAAAAAAAACATTTTCCTCACATTTCTGTGGTGGAAAATTCTGGAATCTGCATGGATCCACAAAATTCCATGCACCCTTCATTCCCCAAAGTCTTCCGAGAAAAATGGTACCTCACTTGTGTGGGTAGGCCTAGTGCCCGCAACAGGAAACAGCCCAAAACACAAAGTGGACACCACATTTTTACAGTGAAAACGAACCCTTTTTTTGCAAAGTGCCTAGCTGTAGATTTGGAACCCTAGCTCTGCCGGCACCTAGGGAAACCTAGCAAACCTATACATTTTTTTAAACTAGACCTGGGGGAACGCTGGATGGTAGGAAATTTGTGGATCCATGGAGATTCCAGAACTTTCCCACACAGAAATATGAGAAAAAAGTGATTTTTTCATCTAAATTTGAGGTTTGCAGGGGATTCTGGGTAGGAAAACGTTGGGGGGTCCACGCAAGCCATACCTCACTGGACTCCCCCGGGTGTCTAATTTTCAGAAATGTGTGGGTTTGGTAGGTTTCTCTAGATGGCTACCGACCCCCGGACCAAAAACCCAGATGCTCCCTATGTATCCGGAAACGACCTCGTTTTGCAAGGGGGTCACATGAGTTTTTGTCCTGGGCTTGGTGACTCTCTAGGGAAACCTACCAAACCCACACATTTCAGAAAACTAGAGACCTGGGGGAGTCCAGGGAGGTATGGATTGCAAGGATTCCCCAACGTTTTTCTACCCAGAATCCCCTGCAAACCTCAAATGTTGATGAAAAAAATCAAAATCTTCTCAAATTTCTGTGTGGGAAAGTTGTATGATCACCGGGCTGACACACATTTCCTACCACCTAGCATTCCCCCAGGTCTCCCAATAAAAGTGGTACCTCACTCGTGTGGGTGTGTCAAGTTCCCGCGACAGGCAAGGGCCCAAAAAGTATTGTGGAGACATTAAAATTACCTGTCACAAAAAGATCTGGTTTTGCAAGGGGATCACATGACTTTTTGGTCCCTGGCTCGGTGGCCATCTAGGGAAACCTACCAAATCCACACATTTCTGAAAACTAGAGACTCAGGGGAGTCCAGGGAGGTATGGCTTCCGTGGATCCCCCAATGTTTCCCTACCCAGAATCCCCTGCAAACCTCAAATTTTAATGAAAAAATCTAATTTTTCTCAAATTTTTGTGTGGGAAAGTTGTAGGATCACTGGGCTGACACAAATTTCCTACCACCCAGCATTCCCCCAGGTCTCCTGATGAAAATGGTATCTCACTCGTGTGGGTGGGGCAAGTACCCGCAACAGGCAAGGGCCCAAAATGTATTGTGGAGACTTGAAAATTACCTATCATAAAACGATCTGCTTTTGCAAGGGGGATAACATGAGTTTTTGGTCCCGGGTTTGGCGGCCATCTAGGGAAACCTACCAAACCCACTTATTAATGAAAACTAGAGACCTAGGGGAAACCAGGGAGGTATGGCTTGCGTGGATCCCCCAAAGTTTCTTTACCCAGAATCCCCTGCAAACCTCAAATTTTGCTGAAAAAAATCTAATTTTTCTCAAATTTCTGTGTGGGAAAATTGTAGAATAGCGGGCTGACACAAATTTCCTACCACCCACCATTCCCCTAGGTCTCCCGATAAAAATGGTACCTCACTCACATGGGTGGGTCAAATACCCGCAACAGGCAAGGGCCCAAAACGTATTGAGGAGACATCAAAATTACCTATCACAAAACAACATGGTTTTGCAAGGGGGGTCACCTGGGTTTTTGGCCCCGGGATTGGTGGCCATCTTGGGAAACTACCAAACCCATACATTTCTGAAAACTAGACACCTGGGGGAGTCCAGTGAGGTATGGCTTGCGTGGATCCCCAAACGTTTTCCTACCGAGAATCCCCTGTAAACCTAAAATTTAGCTGGAAGAAACACATTTTCCACATATTTTTGCGTGGTAACAACGTATCGGCATGCATATCCTACCCCACAGCGTTCCCCTCAGTCTCTCGAGTACAATGATACCTCACTTGTGTGGGTGGGGCAAGGGCCTTTGGCTGGGAAGAGCCAAAAACATAGGGATTAAGGGTATAGCACCGAGAATTCTAAGTGCTATATTTTTTTTTTAATTACGTTTTTAGCCAATTCTGCATTGGACACCCACACAAGTGAGGTATCATATTACTCAGGAGACTGAGGGGAACGCTGTGGGGTAGGACATTTGTGCAGCCATTAGTGGCGGCTGGTGAAATGTGTAGTTGTTGGGGGTGTAAACTCCTCTCTGGAACTACTAGAAGCAGGCAAGCAAAGCTAGCGAGTCCAAGTGGTTCCAAGGAAAGATGCAGTATAAAATATTAATGTCTCATTTGAAAGGCACCATGTTAGATATTGAGATGTCAATACGAAAATGCCTTGATTGTCCCATTTTCCTCCCATTTTTCAGCATTTCTGAGGCCTATTGTAGGGGAGGGGTCTTCATGGTGGCTTAATCACTCCCGTCATATTCACTCTGTGACATGTAACCCCCTTTCTCTATTTACGTCTCTTCTATCTTCATATATTACACCTAGGGGGATATTAGCAACAAATGGCGATATTTATCGCTAACCGCGTTTAGCGCGAGATTTTTTATTGCCGCCGAACGCCGGAATCTATTGCCGTGTCTGCGGTGTATTAGCAACACGCCACTAACAGGCGATAGCTTCCCTATCCGGCGGAAATGGACGGCGATAGATTTAGCGTGACAGCGATAAAAAGCCTCACGTTAACGTTAAAAAAGTGGCGATGGGCCAATTAGCGACAGAATCGGATCGCTAATTGGCACCAGGCCTGCATTTCTCACGTTTAGCGGGAAAATGCACTACAAAAGGCCCGCCAAGCAGAAAAAAAAGGAAAGAGATAGAAAATAGCATAGGAGCCAGGGATGAAGCTTGGACCAGTGCAGAGGTCACAAACAACCCCACAAATCCCCAGGAGGACCAGCCAGAGACCCATGTGAATGCCAAGAGGAAGAGGAATCCCAAGTTCAGCCAGCAGGAAAACCAGGTCCTGATTGCGGAGGTGACTGAACACCAACAAGAACTGTTTGTCACCTCGACAGTGACATTGACAAGAAAAAAAGAAATATGGCAGGACATTGTGTCCAAGGTGAATGCTGTCGGAGAGAGGAGGAGGACAGTGGACGACTGCAAGAAGCGCTGGCATGATACTAAGCACAAGACCAAGGAGAAACTAGCAGCCAACCTGAAAGCAGCAAAGCAGACTGGAGGTGGGAGTCCAGCGCCACAGGAGGAGCTGGATGAGTTGGAGGAGCAGGTGTCCCGAGTCATCAGTGATGCGACGGTGGTAGGAGTTGCGGGCCAGGATACTGCTGAACGTGACCAGACACAACAACAGGGTGAGTAACAACCAGGGACTGGGGGGACGGGGGTGGATGGGCCCAATGGCACTCATGCACAATTAAATATATTGCAGTGCATACCCACAATTACTGGGGATCATGTCCCGGATACCCTTGTCCATGGTGGCATAGACACATATCACCCTACTCAAACAATACATTGCAAGACACATATTGGCGGGCACACAGACTTGGAAATGTGCACAGAAAAGTAAGCCCAATATAGTCCAAGATCAATATCAGACCACAAAATAAGTGCAACATCAAATGGCAAAGTGGCACATTAACATGAGATGCGGCAGGGTGGCAAAATGGCCCCCTTGCCTCATCACCACGCATATACAAATCAGCTGCACAAGGACGCATCTCTCTCTGACGCCAAAATGAGGATGCACAGTGAATGTGACTGATCATGTGCACGAAGAGTCATGCCACCACCAATGTCAGCACACCTGCAACATTGTGCACGTGTGTCTGAGTTGTGTGCATGGTTGTGTATGTGCAGTAAAGTCCACCTATATGCACATGCACACTCCTGCACACAACTCAGACACACATGCACAATGTAGCAGGTGTGCTGACATTGGTGGTGGCATGCCTACTCGTGCACATGATCAGTCACATTCACAGTGCATCCTCATTTTTCCGTCAGAGAGATGTGGCCATGTGCAGATGAATTGGATATGCGTGGTGATGATGCAAGGGGGAAATTCTGACATCCTCCCACATCTCCAGGCAATGTGCCCCCTTGCCTGTACATGAGATGCAGTCCTGTGTACACCAAGTGGGGCAGCATCTAGTGAGTCTGCATACCAGAGACACATGCAGTGACACAACAAAGTGTCCATGTAGGCCGCTGGATAAAACATGCACATCCAAAAATGCACACAAACAGCAGACTACACTCAAAGGGCGATGGAATACAATGAGCAGGGGGGCTATGCCTACAACACCACAGTACGTGGACAATGCAGATTAGGAATGTGTCACACAAATATGTACTGCATGCCTTGTCTGTGTGACATACTCACAGAACCACAATGTGCCTGTAAAGCAGTATGACAACCAAAGTATGACAACAAGCAAGGATAGCAAAGTAGCAACAAATAATGACAAAGTGCCAAATGGCACCCTCAAACCTTAGGCCAAATTGCATTCCTCCACCCCCAAGTGTACACATCTGCCATACAGAAAACAGCATTCCACATCAGTCCTGATTTGAGTTGCCCATCACACCATCATGTGCAATTAAACCTAACTGTTTGGTAAGTCAACTGTGTCAGTTAACAAATATGCAGTCAGGTAGTTATCACCCACACGCTAAGCCAGGCATTGAATACCAGAACCAGGACAGCATGTATCATCCATGTCAGCAGCTGCGTGGCACATACACAAACACACATCACCCTGCCATTTGCATCTCTTGTGAGGGTGGCGGTGACAAGGCCTGAGCACCATAAATAGGCATTAGGAAATGCACATACATCAAATCACGGACCACTAACAGACCACACGTGGGGTCACCGTTGAGGGTAATGGGTGTTGACACTGTCTGTTCAGACAGCAACAACAATTGAAACTCACGCTGCACCATACTCACAACGGGTAAGCCAACAGGAGGGCAGTAAGCAATGCATGCAAGATAAAACATGAAGGACGACATGCACACAAGACTAATCACAATAGACAAAGCTACCTGGATGCCCATGTGTACTACATAGTGCAGCACACGTTGAAACAGCAAGTAGGCTCTCATTGCTAATGTGCCTACATAACTAATCTCGCACAAAACACATGCACATGTGCAGTACCCTGCAAAGCTGCGTGTCGGTGAGCCACACTGACAAGGCAAGTGACAGTGCATGATGAATAGCATGCCTGCAGGCCCAACATATTAACATGGTGCAGGCTACCTCACTGAGGTGGCTGAGTGTGGACCACATCCTTAAAGGAGCAGGTCACACTCTGAAACATCCTCGTGTACATACAACTAGGCCTGGGCAATGAACTGCACTCCGCTCCGCCAGCGGAATTTGCATTTTGCGGAGATTTGTTAATTACGCATTCCGTGAAAAATTCAGGCAAAAATTCTGTTCTTCCACATAGCGAATCAACTACTAAACTGCACCCACAAATGGTTTGATAAAGCAACTTTACATACTAAAAAGCACATAACCAATTCACAAAAATGAACTTTGAAAATAAAAAATACCAGGCAATGAGAGAGGTGATGATTTTGGGGTCCCCCCTAACCTAGGGGGAGGACCAAGCAGATGCATTGAACACAAAGAGCATATCATGCTGAACGATTCAGTGGTGGTCCCATCCTCTTAGGACCACCCCAAGCACAGTTATGGGCAAAAATACAATCCCAATCAAAGGCCCTGCAAAGCATTATGGGACGAGATTAGCAGTGGGCAGTGAACATTATAGGGGCAGATTTACAAGCCCCTTGAGCCACTTTTGCGTCATTTTTCCCATGTTAAAAATGACGCAAAAGTGGCGCAATGGGCTTGTAAATCTGCCCCATAGTATCCAATATCAAAATAATTCTACAAAGAGCTGCAGTTAAACTAGTCGTTACTAGGTGTCCCTCACGATTCAAATGCAAAAGCATTGAAATTATTACATCAAGCTGCAGTTCAACTAGTCGTTGCTAGGTGTCCCTCAAGTCTAATGCTTTTGCATTTGACTCATGAGGGACACCTAGTAACGACTAGTGGAACTGCAGCTTGATGTAATAATTTCAACGGTATAACGGGCAGTAAAAGCAAAGCTGCAAGTGCCACTATCACACAATGCAGTGCACACACATACAAATCTGAGCTCATCAACATTGACTACTATGTGGTACAAACTGCATTACTTACCCAACTGAACACAGGACACAACTGGTGCCGCTTGTGTGTAGAAATTGTACAATCACATTTCTCATAGCTGTAAACTGTGAGATGACAATGTCCAACAACAACCTCACATCCGGGATGTCCTCAAAATAATCACTATCCCGCAACAAATAGGCATCTCCTCAAAAACAGTCAGAATGTACACCGTCCTGCAGTCTGCTTGTAAACTCATCCAATGCATGATCATACATGAAACACACTGTTAAACTGTATCTCCCCTTCACATTGCAGAGTGAGAGACATCACCTCTTGGACAGCAGACTGGCCCAACCTTCACTGATGACGAGGATAACTACCCCACCATAAATCATGATGAACTTCAAAATCTGCTAGACTCCTTCAGCACCCCACCTCCAGGAGCAGGGCAACCCAGCAGCATCGTGGCAACCCCACCCCCTGCACAAACCAACCAGCAGCAAGCACCTCCCACCACAGCTGTCTCCCAGGACCTCGAAGACCCACATCTGCCCTTCCAACGCCGTGTGCTAGAGGTCCAGCGGGAGATAGCTGATCAGGTGCGGGTGAGGTTTGACAGGCTGGCGGCCAAACTTGATGCCATACGTGGGTGTCTGAGTCCCATCCGGGTCCACATACAGAAGATCACGGACACCCACAGCCCGCTCGATGCTCTCCAACAGTCCATGGCTGACATTGCTGGAGTCATGATTCTGAGACAAAAACAACTGTCTGGTCCGAGTGGCTCCAGCAATGTCAGCCAGGATTTGGGCATCATCCGTCAGATAATGGAGAGCATGGAGCGGATGCAGGCACAAAAAATGGCTGCCACGGCTGCACACCAGCGCGATGTAGCCGAAATCTATCATGCCCTGCAGCTGCTCATCACTGCATTGCTGCCCCAAGGTCCGGCGCCGATGAATGCTACTGCTGCTTCTACATCCTCAGCTCCGCCCCCTGATGTGTCAGTGCCTCACGGTGCTGCACCCACTATACCACCACCCACATGTGAGGCACATAACAGATCAGAGGACGAAGAGGAGGATGATAGTGCATTTGTGCTAAGGAGAAAGCGGTAGCATTCATCGATGCCAAAAGGCCTGTTACTTCTTGGTTCTGGGCTTAGTATCATGCCACGGAACATCAGCTTCCACTGTCTTCCACTGTCCCCTGACACTCACCTTGGACCTCCACATGGGCTGCCATATTATTTTACCTTACCAATGGCACTGCAATCAGCCTGCGGACTGAACTCTGCCTCTTCCCTTGGACCTGTTACCACCAAAGGACTCTGTCTGGCCCCCTAACGGGCATCTATGCAATGTGTGCTTGTATGGCCAAGTACTGGTCCAGTCTTCATCCTTTTAATGTAAATAAAAATCTTTAACTCACACAGATGTGTGTTGTCTATGACCAATCAAGTATAGAAGTCTGTAAAAAGTGTAGGGACAGTGAATCCACCAGAAGGTACACCAAGGGAAATATGAGCAATGTACATGTTTTACCTGACACAGATAGGCAGTGAGATGACCAGGTATGTGTGAACTAGCTGTGCCCTCATTGCTCCAATACAACAATCTAACAATATCCCAACTTAGCCCCACATCCATTAAGGAAATAGGCATGTGGCTAAAATGTCCAAGTCTGTTGCAGGCCACAAGTAGTGTCCCCCTTAACAATTGCAAACAATTATCTCTTGGCATATCTACTCACACTCTACGGGGTGGACAAAGCCTGTTGTGATGGTGCGCATTGCATGTCACATCCCAAGATGGTGCACACCATATTCACATTGATGAAGAGACGCATGTCTAACATACACATATGGAACCACAATGTCTGCCTCAGTGAAGTAGAGTTGCCAATACGGACTCACCCCAAAGTGCAAGGAGTCAGTCAGCCCCTACCTGTGGACAAACAATGCATACCAAATTTGCACCCCTCTCATGCTGTGACCACTGTGAGCGTATCGGGCAATGTGTCTAGGGATGTGTGGTGCACTGCACTTAGCATATAGTCAGATGCAAGGCCAACATTTCAAGGGTGGCATCACTATGAGCCAATGCCAGAAGTAACAGCTGGGACAAGTGGCCATGACACTGTCACTACAGGGAGCAATGCAACATTTCCCCCCTTGTGTGCAGCAGAACAGTGTGCCCGCACCAAAACGTTAGCTGGGACAAAATCATAACTTTACAAGTTAAGGGAGTCACGAAAGGCATTTAGGAGAAGTGAAGTCAGTATACCTAACTGTACTACACCTAAATGCCATTTGTGAATACCGTAAAATGTAAAGTCATTACTTACTCTCAGATGGCTTTTGTGAATCAGGAACACTGTTGTGCCATGTGCCGTTCACAATGGACACACACATTTACAAACTCATGCATGGCCCGGAGATTGAGCGTCCATGCACAGGAACATATAATTCAAAGGAAGCTGACACACTGGCACTACGCAGCAAGTGTGCCAAGGTCTGTGCAATATAGATGGACTCAGCGCCAGGAGCATCTGATATGCTGGGGTTTGACGGAATCTGTGGTACCCGGCGCATACATCCATCTCCATGATGGATAACAGTAGCAAATTCAATATCCTCTCAATGCCATGTCCCTAGGTTGTGTTGTAAATGGGCAACAGTGTGCTGTCCAACTCCGTGAGTCACACTTAAGATATAGAACGACACAAACGACTGTCCCTAGACTAGGCCATGAATCCTACTTGCCACCCTGTCATCCATGCAAGTTCACTGTGCTCACATCTAAGGTATCCTGACACAATACATCCTGCAAAGGAACATGTCATGACCAGACTTACACATTCCATGGATTGTCCAGTGATGGTATGAGTTGCATACAAGGGAATAAGCCACACTCCCCCACATCATCCCTGACATAAGTGCAAGCAGAAATCTAAAATAGTAAACATTTATTAGAACAGTAAAATAGAATGAACTACCCTAAACTAACACTGATCACTAGAACTACTACTAAAATCTAAACTAACTAGAAAAGTATTACTTACCTAAACTATCTACCCTAACTAATCCTAAACACGCAACAACATATCTTATACATCAACCCCCCTCCCACCCTTAAGGCACACCACGAGACAGGACAAAGACATCTAAGCTATACATAAACTAACTACACATGGGACCTACACAAAGATATATTTTTTGTATATTTTTTTTAAATGTCTTTAACAACAAAGACATCAACCCCCCCACACAAAGGAAAAGAAAACTTATCCCCAAATACTGCATAAGAATACACATCTAAAAACTACCTTAAAATCTATCACTAACTATAACCTACGCTAAAACTACACTACCTAACAATTGAAAGAACTAACCTAACACTACCTAATATCACAAGTTAAAACATTGGGGGAAGGGAGAAGAGGGGGATGGGGTGCAACATGTCCAGGAATCATGGCAGTCCAAGGTGTTTTTTCATGTCTGTGAGATGTATGATCTGCTCCGCCATTTCTCGCCTGATCTCTGCCAGCAAAACATTGTTGTCATGCAGGATTCTCCTGTCCCTCACTGTGAATGGCACCACCTGATCGGCAGGTGCAGGTGGGACTGTCCCTTGGGGGTTGTGGCCGTAGGGGGATGAGACACCTGTCAAGGCTGGGACCCACCACTGATGCCAGAGGGGCCTGGATGGCCTGTGTGCCAGTTGTTGCAAGCTCGGGCACCGCCTTCCATGTACCTGCTTTGCGTTCTTCCTGGTACCTCTTCGCAATGTTGCGGTACCCTTTTGCCACCTTCTTGACATGCTTGAAGCGGTCCTTCCTCACCTGGAATGCATGTTGTTCGGCTGGCGTCATGTTGTCTGTAAAATATCAACAATGGCAATTTTGAGTCCTTTAGACTATGTCAATGTTCTCCATTCAAATCTGTAATACAAGATCAGTTCAACATGGGAGCCTACACTCCAGCGTAACTATGTGAAGTCAGAGAGTGACCTGGACAACGAAATGTTGAATCCTGGATCAGTGACTACATGCTGGGGAGACTGAAATGACAGTGCATGGCATGGGACATGTACTGTCACAACAAAATGAGACTGGCAGTGTCAAATTATGGTGCCATGACATACCCTGACTGAGAGTGACATGTACAAGGAATCGGAGGAGGGAGGCATTAGCCCTCCGTGTGTAGCACCACCCTCATCCTCTCCTGTGACACAGTGCTGCATCCTATGTACAATGCTCATGTGCAGCCCTGTGTGTCCCCCAGCAACTGTGTGCAGTTCATCAAGTCAGCACCAACACAGGCACTCTTGCACAAGAGTGCAAGGGTGTCTGTGTGCAGGGGGGCTTGTTAATGTTTTGGAAGGTTACCCTACCTGCACAGGAGCAATCCTGGGACAGCCCTAATCACACTTTCAACTATGCTGCATCATACAGCACACATGGAAACCCGTTGTGTGGCTGAACGCTGACTTATACATGAAGCGCTGTCCCACTCTCCACCACTACTACACAATATGTGAGGCGTTGCCGCTGAGAGGGGGAAAAATCGTTTCCTCTAAATTGTCACTCATGCATGTCTTGTATCCGCTAATCTCACTCCATAGTAAATCTAATTATGCAGGCCTTTACAACGCAAACTGTCATAATGCATTCCCCATTGTAACGGCACCCTGGAGTCATGATGGTTATAGTGTTGTTATGGGTAATGCTTTCTCACAGATAGCGTTGTAGAGCCCTGCATTATAAAATATATAGCACAGCAATGAATGCAGAGCTAAAGCATGCCGGGTAAATGCGTGCGGAGTAATGTCACAAATTGGGACAGAGGAGTTCGTACACCTGATCAGAGTCAATCAGGAAATGACCCCATGGAGACAGCTTGACAACACCATTGCAGTGGCCAAACATGCCAATGAGATTCATAGGGCCATGTTTGCTATGTGTGTGGGGAACGTGCCATTGATATGCTTGGCTCAAAGATACGCACTGCCACTTCTGTGAAGCTGGTATGCAGCATACCTGCAAATTCACAGTGCCGACCTGTGTCTGAGCACTTACGGGCTGAAAAGCATTGCCTCCTTGTGCATCATCGGGCACACTTGCACAGTCATCTCAGTCAAGGATGTACATGCATTCCATGTCATCTGATAGTCATCAGCAACCCCACTTACATGTCTCCTCTCCTATCAGTGTGCTCTGTAATCCACATGCATGTGCTATGGTGACAGAACCCATAGACCTAGGGGCATATTGACAAGGAAGTGGCGGAGAGAGGTGTTAGCCTTCTTGGCTTAACGCCTCTCTCCGCCACTTCGGAAACGCAAGGCTGCACCATATTATCAAGGATATGGTGCAGACTTCCGTTTCCCCCTGCGATGGCGCTAAGATCCACAACTTAGCGCCAACGCAGGCACCCTTGCACCAGAGTGCAAGGGTGTGTGTGTGCAGGGGAGGGTTGTTTATGTACAGGTAGGTGCCCCTTCCTGCACATAATCAATCCTAGAATACCATGTTGTAACTTTCATGTGTGCTGCTTCGTGCAGCACACAGGGAAGTTACAATATGGAATATTAAAAAATGTTCATGTATGTACAGGAAGGGCCACCTTTCTGTACATATACAAACCATGTCATTTTGCTTTTTCAATGTGTGCTGCACAAGGCAGCACACATGGAAAAAGCAAAAACGATGCGAAAAAACCACTCATCCTCGTTTCGCTAAATTAAGACCAGGATTTCACTGGTGTTAAATTGTGCGCTGCCACCTATCAACGCCGCCCTTGTTAATAGGTGGCAGTGTCAAATACAATGGGTGTTGCGGTGGAACGCCCACGGCAACACCTACTGCACGCACGCACGCACCTTTCACGCTAAACACAGCCTGAAAGGGTGCCTTATTAACAAGGCAGCGTTAATACACGTGAAGTGGCTTAACGCTGCCTCGGTAATAATGCGAGGCCCCTATCGCCAACACAACATCACTGAAAGTGACGTTGTGGTGGCGATAGGGGCTTGATGATATGCACCTTAATTCCAATGTGTATCACTGACTGGGGATGGGCAAAGTTACAACAGTGAGACAAATGGATTGCTCCACCTTCACTTACCGATTTGTACACACTTCTGACTTCCACAATACATCATCACACTGTAGGCAAGGGACATGTGATACACACCCATACTGCATACTACAAAGTTCATCATTTGACCCAGACATCCATGACACCGCACTATGCCAATATATGATGTCCAAACTCACCAGTGGCATGTGGGTCCTCGAAGCTGTCGATGTCCCCCTGTGTGATTGGTGGCTGACCATCTGTGAGACAACAAAATAAATATGTGTTGGTATCAGACGTTAATTCATATGTCATATTCCTCATACAAATCATCACCACAACTGAAAATGCTACGTAACTGTAGTGTCGCATTTCATGTTGGCTACATGATTGGGTCCACTTTGACTGCCATTCACACCAGACCTGTGAATGCTGAGTCGGGACAAACAAGACAATAATGCTAGATAACATGCACATAATAGTTGTGTGACACATTCACAAGGCCCCATTTCTACATGCAACATGATGTTATACATGCTCTGTGTACGATTGCATCACTGCAGATCGCACAAGGCAGTTTCACAGATGTTGTTGCTGTATGACAATCTGGAGATGTCCTATTTCCTTTGAGCATTTGTTTCTATCAAATACATTGTCACACAGTAACTATGTACAAGGCCAGCGTAGCTAATGTACCACAATTTATGAGGACAGCATTTTTACACTACCTTTTGGCCAGCACACAGCTCACATAAACAATGCCTTGGATTGTTCATGTACAGTCACCCTTCCTGTACACAAACAATCTTTATCTTGCACGCAGTTTTTGCGCAAGTGTGCCAGCTTTGGCACTACAGTGCTAAGTGTTGCCCCAGCGCAGTAGGTAACACAAACTAGCACCCTATGCTTGTCAATATGATACAGCGTTGTGTCTCGGATGTGACAACATTAGGCGTGAACGCATTACGTCTCCCACCTCACTCAGCAACCTTTTTTCTTTTGGACACCAGTGTCACACACGGCATATTTTTATTTTGTTACAGTATTCACGATTAAATGTGGAGTTTGTACTTACCACCCTGTAGGCCAGTCATGACTCCCGTGTAGTCCAGGAGGTCAGCTTCATGGGCCAGCAGATCCTGCCAGCGGTGCTTCCACTGGCGCACCGTACGGTCCACTCCAAAGCACCGGAGCATATGCACCCGCACACGCTCCCACTTCAGCTTCCGCACACTTACATTGTATCCTGCAAGGATACGGCCTCCCCTCTCCAACATCAAGGGCAGGTAGAATTTGACTATCCACAGGAAGCCCCCAATGCCCCCTCGGACATCCTGCCCTCCCTGCCCACAGCCGGCAACTCCCTGCACACCTGTGACCCCACTGCAAAAAGAAATGAATCCTCAATTATATACCCAACAAAAACAAAGAAAGTTAACTACCCCAAGACAAACACCCGACAAGACTGAGGACAGGAGACAAGAAAACACGTAAAAACCCATACACAACACTTCACAGACACTACCAACAGGACACAGCAACACTCTCCAAATCAAAAAACTGCAGCACATACCACCAAACACCTCCAATGCTCTCCACAATCACCAGCAATGTGCTCAAAAGAGAAAGTGAAAGTGCATAACACTCTTCCAGTAGACAGGAAGCATGCAGACATCACTTCCTGTGTGTTTGCGGCCTGTTTTTGACAAAGCGGTGAAATCTGCACACAAATAGGCTCATGAGTAATATTTTGTATTGTACAATGTGTTTAGCGATGTATTTTCCAGCGAGCGTATGAAAGAAGCATTGCGTTATCGATTTAGCGGTCAGATCTTCACGCTAAGAGCAAGTTCATACACAGATGTACAGTCTTAGAGCAAAATTCATTTCAGAGCCCAATAACACCATGAAAAGCTTGTTTAGCACACAAATGACACCCTAAATGTAATAGTTCACCCCAGATGACACCCTAAATAGCATATTTCACCCCATTTCACAACCATTTTTCATCTTTTACCCCATTTCACGCCCATTTTTAATATTTTACCCCATTTCACACCCATTTTTCATCTTTTACCCCATTTCACGCCCATTTTTTATCTTTTACCCCATTTCACACCCATTTTTCATCTTTTACCCCATTTCACACCCATTTTTAATCTTTTACTCCATTTCACGCCCATTTTTCATCTTTTACCCCATTTCACACCCATTTTTCATCTTTTGCCCCATTTCACGCCCATTTTTCATCTTTTACCCCATTTCACACCCTAAATGTAATTATTTGACACAACGGACACCCTCAAATGAATTAGTTACCACAAACGACACCCTACTATTATTAATTTAGCACAGAGGACACCCTATGATTCATGATTTACACATTATGACACGCAAAATAATTGGATTTGGTACCACAATTTACACCATGAAAACTCTACTTTTGCACAATTGACACACTAAAAAGCATCTCTGTACTGAGGCGACATACCCACCATGATTTGACTATTGTGATATTATTTGCACTTATTGTGCAATGTACACTTTTCAGTGTGATGTACTTATGCAGGAGAGTAACATGCAGACAAGGTATGTGTGTTGTGTTTTTTATTGGCACAAACTGTGATTGGGGTCATTTTGCACTGATATACATTTGATAAGGACTGTCACAATGTGACGTGCTCAGTTGAAGAAATTGTTTATTATTCGGTTCCTTCGGGCAGTTCCTGCTGCATTAACTGTGGGGTGTGCTCCACCTGCCTCATCTTCATCATCATCCTGGTCATCGTCCGGTGCAGCAGGCACTTGGATCCATGGGGCATTGGTGCGCACACATATATTGTGCAATACACAACAGGCTATGATGATTTTGTTCACCATTTCGGGGCTGTACAGAAGTCTGCCACCTGTGATGTCCAGGCAACGAAAACGTGACTTTAGCACGCCAAATGTGCGCTCCACAATGGACCGGGTGCATCTGTGGGCCGCATTATACTGCCTCTGGGCCTGGGTGGTGGGGTTTTGGAGGGGTGTCATCATCCACGGGCAGAGTGCATATCCTTGATCACCTGTAACATGTGATGGAGAGATGTGTCCATTGGTGGTTATGCATGCTGTGTTGGTAGTGTTGATAGTTTTGTGGTGTGTGATTAGTGCTATTTTGGAATTCATGTTAGCCAAGTGTTGCTTCTGACTATTTACCAGCATCAATGCTACTTACATTGCCTCACAGTTGATCCTCCGTCCCCCGAGCCGATTTGATTGTGTGCGCTGCGTGATTGCATCACTGGCACTCCTACTGTGCAACAATGTTAAGGCCATCTGCGCATATCCGCAGGCCTAACACAAACACCAGCAGGCACCCTGGCTCTCCTACCGTCTAGCGATAGCACTCATCCGCCCTCCTCGCAGTCAACGCCATGAGAACGTTTAACTGCCAACAGGCCACACCAGACACAGCTCACGTTCAGTTCTGCTGCTGCCGCTGCCGCCAGACCTGCCCCACCGCACAACACATGCAGTTTCATATCCAGACCTGCCACAAAGCAACACTCAGCAGCCCCCTCGCCTGCAGGGCCCACTGAGGGCAGGAACGCTTCACCCACACCATCAACATCATCAGACGCCACGCCGTCTACTCCCTGGACTACGTACTCATTTCTGAGCGGAGCCTCCAACTCACATACCACGACTACTCAAAATCCATTACACTCTGGGAAATGTTTGCTGACATCAGACTGTCCCAAATCTTCACCACACTGAGCCACAAGGCAGGGCACACCTTTGACCCCTTCTTCGTCCACTTCATCAACCCCACTAAACGCACATGTAGTGACCACCAACGCATACACTTCCTCGTTGGTCAACCCCAAGTCACCCTAAACCACATCCGGAACCACACAAAGTTGGTGGAGCTGAGTCACTGAGGAGATGCTACACACCACCATCAACAGCAACACCCACAACGCTGCAGTTGACACCAATAGCGCTAGACCGCGATTTCCAGACATGTATCTCCAACTGCGCATGCACACTTGCCCCACTATGCAACTCCAACATACAGCGTGCAATAAATGCCACCTTGGTCACCAACAACCTCAAAGTTGTCAGATGCATCTGCTGACACATGGAGAAGAACTGGTGCAACATTGAGGATCCCATTACACATCACCACCTACAAGGACACCAAGCTCATAATCTCCCTCAACAATACGCCCACACACCAGACTGGGCTTCCAGGAAGGATTGCTAGAAGTTGCAACATGGATGATCAACAGCTGGGGGGTGCTATACGCAGAGCAGACATGAGTCCTCATCCTCATAACCAACCCATCAGCATGTGACATCACCTGGTGGGCCAACGCCTTCGGCAAACCCCCCCCCAACTCTAGGTACCTAGGCACCGTATTTGACTACTCCCTCTCCATGAACCAACAGGTCTACGCAGTGGCCTGCAGCTGCTTCAACTGCCTCTGCATCCTCCATGCAACCTTCACATGGATCCCCCCATTGTCAGGTAAGACAGTCACCTACACAGTCATTGCCATCAGGCTGGAATACGGAAACACACTATATGCCCACATGGGCAGGTCTGCGCTCAGCTTAGTCCCGACTGTCCAGCACGACACCAACACACTGGGCCTTGTGTACATAATTTCCTTATGGGTCGAGTCCCTCCATCGCACATACTTAGTTCCCACCTCTCCCCGCATTTGCAAATGAGTGGCGGAGGGGCTAGGCCTTTGGGGATGGTTTGTCTACATAGCTAGCCCCAGTTCCCACAGTTACTTGTGTTGTTGTGTCTGGTAAGTGGGCATGTTGATTGACATGTTGTATGTGGGATTGTAACATGTACATTCTCACAATTGTGAGTTGCATGAATGTGGAGTTGAGGCGTGTGGTGTGTTCAGTTAGTACTTACCAACAAGAACTGCATTTCCATATGTGCCATCCTGGAAGCGCTGGTTTATGATGGACTGTCGGAAGATGGAGGAATCATGCACACTCCCTGGGAACTTGGCTATGACATTGGTGTACAGTCCCCGGTGGTCCACTATTGCCTGCACATTCATGGAATGCGTGTGCTTTCTGTTGCGGTATATGTGTGCGCTGTCGGCAGGGGGCACAAATAGGACATGTGTGCAGTCATTTGCCCCCAACACCTGCGGAAATCTGGCTATGGCGTGAAAGCCTTGCTTGGTCTCAATCTGTTCCTGCACAGTGTTGGGGAAGTGAATGTGCTGGGGTATCAGGCTGAGTATGCCATCCAAGACAGTCAGGAGGAAGATTGTAAAGGCTGCCTGTGAAACTCCTCCGACTCTGGCCATTGTTGGTTGAAAGGTCCCAGAGGCCAACATGTGCAGCACAGCCAGCAGCTTTGTCTGCGGAGGGATGTTGGTTCTCCGCTGTGTTGGTGGCGTCAGCCTGTGGGCTATCAGTTTCAGGATGTGTTGGATGGATGTACTTTTGAGCCTGTAGTGGACAATGACATCCTCTGGCGTTAGGTCTGCAAGGCTGAGACATCTGCGCAGGGCCCGCTGTCTTCTTCGGCGCTGCCTCGGTGGTGGTCCTGATGGAGGTGGCAGTGGCAGTGGTGGTTGTTGCCTACGTGGTGCTCCAAGCTGAATGATTAGTACATCCATGACATCAGTGGGTCTTCAGATGAGGCTCTGAGCTAGTCTCCCTTATGTACCTCCCTTTATCACCATTTTTAGATCAGCTTTTTTCTGGTCTTAAGTTCTTGCAGCTAACGGGCCTTAGCGCGACTTTTTTTATCACTTCGTAGGTCCGGGCCATCATTGCTAATAGTGCGATGTGGTGTTAGAGACAGTTTTCCAGGGATTTTGAGAAGGAACGCCTACTTTGCATGTCATTAGCGATAACTATCGCTGGCATGCAAGGCGATGAATAAACCGGCTGCGATCGCCGGAAAGCTGTCGCTAACACCTGTTAGCACCAGCTTAGTAATAGGGCGTTAAAAAAAACCCGCGTTAGCGGCACGAAAGTGCCGCTAACGCGGTGATAAATGGCTTGCTAATATGCCCCCTAGTCTTTCCTCTACAGCACCTTCTTTTCACTTTCACTTTCAACCCCAACACATAACACAAACCTGTAAGCACTGTATTTTCTTTTACTTTCGTCTTGTCAATATTTTGACAATTGTGTACCTCCTTCAGACACATTTACACAGAATCACATTTGTACCTGGAATACATGAACATTGCTCTTTGCGCTCTATATAGAGGCAAAGGATTGAATGACCATGTATTGTTAACGCTTTTGACTTAATGACAGGCACTGTGAGAAACTTGAACTATCTTCAGCCTTAACTCAGGAGTGTTTAATCATGGTGCCTTATCAACACACTGGAGGGACTCAGTCCAGAGTATGCATTATTTAAGAGTAATATCCTCTATGAAAAAATAAAATACAGAAACACAATATCCTGGAAATAGCTAACACACTTATTAAATTAGAGATGAAGGACAACATGTGAAATATAAATAGGAACTAAGTTGGTGACATGGATTACCTTAACATTTTTTACATACATTATTCACAAATCGATCTATGTTTTCCCATTAAAGTAAGACACATGAATATAGGGCCAGAGAGGAACACGTTTCAATGACCATTTTAAATGACTAGTCTGAGTCCTGGTTATTATCGTCCCACTTAAGACCGTGACCTCTACTGAAAATATTGCCATAACACTGCACACGTGATCTCTCATTAAGGAGCACTAGCAGCTACACAGAGTCATATGTTTTTAATGCAATGTAGCTCTGTGCTGCTGAAAAGCGGGAGTGGTGAGGCAAACCCAAATCTCCTGACCTAATTTCAGTTGCATTCAAAAAAACAAGGCAGACTGGAAAACTTGAAAAGTTGAATAAGAATATGCCTTGTATATACTCAACATATTGTCAATGTACGGACCAACGTTTGGTGGAGGGAGCCACATTTCAAACACCCTAAACCTAGAGCAACAGTGCCTTTTGTGGCTCAGATGAATTCTGGTAATTGGGGTCTCATAGATTTCAAAATGTTTTTTCCGCTACAATCATCAAAATGATTATATTATTTCTCTCTTTCTATATCACTTCAAAGATGATCAAGGTTGTGAGGACGTAAAACTAAATCAGCTTCATGTCTCCAACTTGAAAAGTACCTTATAAGCACAAAGTGAGCGCCAGAAGCTCATCTGTCCAATTATTGAGGAGTGGGAATTTCTTGACAGCAGCGCGCACTGCTGAGTCTAACTGCAATGACGCAATAGAGCCTTTTATGAACCACGCTCTTTCCCATCTCATCACAGCGAGAGATGGGATCAGTAAGTCTTGCTGATCACACCTTGCCCTGTGACAAGCTGAAAATAGGTGGTGTGCATCCTCGCTGATTGACACGCCACTTCAGAAAGCACCGGGCTGAAACCTAATGCGGCCAGGATGTGTTCAATTAGCGAAGCTGCATCACCTTACAGTGGGTGTGGTCCTAATGCCTGTCATGCCACTTAGAGCCAGGGCTGAAGAAAGGCAAGCCCGGCAAAAAATGCGATGACAGGCACATGCGCACTAGCGTATGTGTCTGCAAAATAGTGCCTGACCTCTAGAATGCTGATAGAATTCTGGGAGAATATATCTAATAAAAAAGAATGACAGCATGAAATAAGAAGGGGCAGAGCCCCTTAGCCCATGGAAAGGAACTGCCACTGGAAGCCATTCCTCTAATTACGTTAAAGGTGACAAAAAACACATGAGGGTGCATCTCTTTCACCACTCACATCATAAACACATAATTTAGTTCATGCGCTTACCAGGTTTCTGCTACTCATACTCCTCCAATTGAGCATTGAGGGTCAGCCAGCATGCCTTCATAATCATCCTGTATAGTGGGATAAGGTGGGGCCTCTGTAAGTGGGCTGCGAAGACAGGCCCATTAAGTCCTGGGCCTTGATTCGGGCACAGCATCGCAGGTCCTCCCAGGGCTTGTGATACGTTTTGACCCGCCGATGGCATACGCCAACTGCACTGCAGAACACTGCAATATCCTCCCATAGCCTGGCATGTGCTGCACTGCTCAGCTGTTCTTCAGGTCTCCATAAAGCTGAGGGTACTCATCAAGCACCTCTTCAACTAGTACGTTCAATTCACCTTCAGTTAATGGGGGTGCCTTGTCCTCAAGTCCCTCAGCCACGTTGGGGGCAGGTGAGTTAAACAGAGTAGCAGGATGGCTGAGGATCTTTATTAGAGTTGGGGATGTCTCATAAAATGGCTGCCGGCAACTGCCTGTATTGAACTTGCTGCTTTATATTTCCGGTTTATCATTTCCTATTTGAAAACTTTGGGTTCTGGCCCGGCTGTGGAGTCTCTGCCCCAGAAGTGGAGTTTTGCACACGAGGCAGAGACTCCACACCCGAGGCGGAGATAACGCGATCGGGCTGGTAAAACAAAGATTTAATATAGAAAATGACAAACAGGAGAAAAAAAGCAAGAAGATCAATATAGGAAGTTGTAGTCAGCCATGTTATGGTCAGTCTGACTCATCCTCATCTCCTATGCCATCCTGCTGCTCTGTTTATCTCACCTGCCCCTAACATGGCTGAAGGACTTGAGGACATTCTGTGATACTGATTTGAACAACTGAGGGGTGCTTGTTAGGTACCCTTTGCTTTATGGGAGACTAGAGGAACAGCTGAGTAATGCAGCGCTCAACAAAATCTGCTTCTAACCAAATTGCAGAGACTCCCCCACAACTGTGGGGCCTCCGCCATGATGCCTGAGACCCTTTGTGAATCATGCCCCTATTGTCTTACTGTGCAAGAAGGTCTCACACTTGCACTGACATTTAATCCCCTGAGGCAATGGAGTCCTTTGAGATGTTGTCCACACTTATCACTGACATGTGCATATAATGTATTACATGGCCAATCTTTTGACTCTTGACAACAGCTGGTGTTTACATATGATATGTGTGGCTTACATAGTGGTCTCAGGATGGAATTTATGGGCAGAATATAAATGTCCACCAATCATCATTGGAAACAGACTGCAGTCCACTTAGAGGCCATAACACAACAGCTTGCTCAGGAGAAAAAAGTGTCAACCAGCTGGACATACCCTGCCCTCTGTTTTGTACAATTGTCCAGTTACCCAGATTCAGACCTCGGTGAGGGTACAGAGGTATGTGTAAGCCATGATGTACTGCTATGTTGTGCAAGACACACCAGGCTACTATTATCTTGCGTTCAACTTCAGGGGAGTACAGCAGTGCCCCCCTTCATATGGTCGACATCTATATTGCGTCTTCAGGAGACCAAAAGTGTGCTCTATGATGGTTTGTTTATGTATGTGTGCCCTATTGTAACTAGGCTCAGGTACAGTGGTTGCACGTCTGTATGGTGTGAGGAGATGAGGGGAGAGTGCATATGCAGCATCACCTGTGCAGGAAAATGAGGAGATATTTGTCCATGTCCCTATTGCATCTTTAAAGTACATGATGTATAAAATGGTACATGCAGTGTTTGTTGGGGCCATGTATTTGGCATAAGGATTAGTGTTTAATAATGGTTGTGTACATTAAAAAAACATCTATACATATCAAACTTGTGTGGTGCTTGAGTACTTATCCTGAAGCCACATGTTGCCAAACTCTCCTGCTGACATCCAACGGGCAGGAGGGGAACTTTGAAATACATAGCTCTCATGTGTAAAGCTACCACTGGCATAACACACTCCCTGCACGTTGATAGAGTTCAAGCGGTGTCTGTTGCGGAAGATGTGTGCATGGTGGCGAGGTGGCTGAAGAGTAACATGGGTGCAATCAATTGCACCTACCACACGTGGCAAGCAGGAAAAGAGGTATAAACCTCTAACTACCCTTTGCCTTCCTGCAAGTGTATGGGGCATACACCTGTGGTGATGAGCTTTCCTAGCGATGCAGCTCAGTGCCTGATGCAAGCATCAGGACTGGCTTGCCTGAAAGATGCCCACAAGGTCACTGGACACCCTCCGATAGCACCCCATAGCAAATAAATGGAGAGCTGCTAGGATCTTGACATAGGCTGGGATGGCGTAGGAGCGGCATGCCTCAGAGTAAAGATCCTGCGCCCACTCACAAACCATTTCCTAGATGACACCAAGGGGAAAACGGTATCTGGACCTGACATCGTAGGTGGACATCCCAAAAAGGTTTATCCTTTGTCTAAAAATCCTCTCTGCTCTCCTCCACCTCCTTCTCCTTAAATTGTTCTGTCGCATGACAAGGGGCAGACCGACAAAAACATTCGGCGACATGTTGAATGAGCTGAAAGATCCAAAAGATTGTGTGTGGCAGTTCTTTTTTTATGTTTGCAGAAAGGCTGGGATTGGCTGTTGGGCTAATGACTTTCAGAGTGAGGTGGGTGTATGGTAGGCACTGACACAGGTGTGAAAGGATAAAAGTAAACTTTCTCCACCCCGAGTTTGGAGATTCTGCCCCTGCTGGCCCAAAAGGAGAAGGTTTTACATTTTTGATGGTGGAGTTGCAGATATGAAATGGACAAAAAGGTGACTGAGACTCAGAATTGGTAAAACAGAGATTAAATACAGCTGAACAAATGGAGCCAAGTACAGAGAGACAATAGATTGCTTAAGGTGAAGAGGGTAAAACTAACTAAAAGAAAGAGACAATAACAGAGAGCTATGGAGGGAAAAAGGTAGAAGAAGGTACAGAGAATCTGAGGTAGAGAGATATAATAAAATCAATAGAGAGATCGAGAACTAGAGAGAGAGAGAGAGGGAGAGAGAGAGAGAGAGAGAGAGAGAGAGAGAGAGAGAGAGAGAGAGAGAGAGAGACGTTCTTGCCATTTTAATACATCCTGACATTAATATATTTTTTGGAAGTTGCTGTTTATTGTGTCTGCTGCAAAATAAACCGATTCTGATCTGTTTTCTCCAGGATTTCATTTTGTATTCAGACAGCTTTCATAACTGATAGCCACATCAAATATTACCTTGATGTCAGCCTTTGCTATCTATGAAGAATCAATAGTGACATGGATTTAATCATGAAATGAAAAGCAAGAGCTTTCTGATGATTGCTTGGGCAACAATATTATCTTAATTTCTGTTTCCCATTTATTTGGACTATTTCAGATGATTAACAACAAATGCATTTTGTAACTTGTTCTCATGATGCAAATACACGTAGATGTTGTTTGACTACCCATTGTGCATTTTTTTCATTTGTTACGAATATGTATCTTTTCCTCAATACAGTGTTTAACAATAATTGCTTTGACCATAAAGCTTGAAAAAATTACAAATGTATTCTCGAAAGTTATTTATATGCATGCTTTTATTGCTCCTGTATATCATTGTCAAGTTAGTTTTCTCTAGTGTCAATATTGTATGTACCAATCTTTCAAAAGGCATTTCAATGTTGGTGGGTTCAAATATGACTCACAATTATTGTGTGGGGTGAAATTGCATTTTTTCCCGAAGAACAATGCATAGTTTGTGAACGTTTTGCTAAATTATATGGATTGCACTTAGGAGATATCACGTATGAAAATTAAACTCGAGGTCCTACCTTGAGTATAAATGTCAATGAGATACTTGCAGGTTGAATCATTTGAAAGTATCTTTGTTGTGACATACATTAATTTTACTATTCTCTTGAGTCATTTTCCACTAAAATCAGTCTCATGTAGGCGAAAAAATGTGTGAGTACCTGTATCCACCTTAAAAAGAATAAAGAAATGCTCTATTTTACTAGGTTGTGGCACAAAGCAGCAGAGCAACAAAAGTTGTGGCGCTACGTTTATCAAATTGCAAGAGCAAAACTACAATATCTACTAAGATTTGACACTTTTTTTCTCTCCCCCTGATCCAGCGGTGTACTAACAGCAGATACTCCACTACCATATACTCACCTGGGCCCATATAACTACTTCCACTAAACAGCAAGTAGACTGCTGGAACTTAGTTTATGCTTTCCATACTTCAAGATCTAGTTATTTCTTTTCCCTAACTAAACCTTTCACTGATCAATTAGTTCTTTCCTCTGGTCAATGGACCATTAGTTGGAACTAGTTGATGGTGATAATTAACATAACTTATTAAACATTTCTTGATTAAATGAAATAATCACAGACTCTGGAAGTTTTAAAATCTTTATCTAAATTAATTAAGCGTGAACCATCTCAAAGTTTCAGTACAAACACCCTCATTCGCAAGAGTGTCAATTCAAACAAATATTAATAAGCAATAGAAATTCAGATTCACACAATAACTATGCTCAGAAAGAAGAGGACAGAGAGAGAAGAACATCTATTAATACGATGAATTCATATTAACCAAGGATAGTGTGAAGACCAACCCCCTGGTCAAAGGGCTGGTAAGGGTCCCCCGGGACAGATCAGGAGACAAAGACTTCAGGACAGGAATCAGGACAGGATAGTTCACCTCTCTAAATACCGACGACTGCGTCGCACCCCTCTCTGACACTCTCTTCCTCTTCGTGGTTCTTCCGCGATCTTCTTTCTAACCCAATTAAATTAAATAGATGGTTCTGCATTCAATTTCTTCATCAGCGTCTCACAGCATCAGCACCACCCCCAGCACCGACCTCAATTATACCTTTCCATAACCATGTACCACCCATTAATGTTTCAATCTTCCCAAATACTAACTCTGATTGGACAGGCAAGGGGGGATGATCATCACACCATGCTTACATTTCACTTATAACACAACATCAATGATCCTTGAGGAATCATTCAGCTTTAACTCATTATTTAGGAGTCGTCACACTAGTGAACAAAATTTCTCAGAACTCGAAGAGTTTCCGTCAATAAATAGTTATTTTTATCTTGAAATCAATCAATCTTGACATGCAATAAATTTTATCAAACGAACATGGAAAAGTATTCATTAATCATATCACATATGGCAACATACTAACTACTGTCTTAATTCATATAACATACACAGTAGTATCTTACACCTTTTGTTCACCAGTATGGACAGTACATGTAATCAGCCATACATTACATTCAATTCATAGTTTTTGTTCAATTCATTATGTTTCCACTGATAACTATGTAAACAAAAATGGTGTAGTAGCGTCGACGTTTCGGTCTCAAATAAGGTCAAATCCATGAGACCATCCTCAGGACGATAATCGTTGCACCATGAATCTAACATAAAACATATAATATCAATATAATTAGAAAAAACTTATTTAGAAAAAACCTCGAGTTCAAAAAGAGTATCGTCTGCTTATAACTCAATAAGAAAACAGAGTGCACCTTTTAAATACAAAACATATCGGGACTTATTAAGATGGTGAACCAACCCTATGTGTACTCATGCAGAACACCAAGAACCAAAAAACACATGCTTTGGCCCAGCACCAAACAGTGACACAACCCTCAATACCACATGAGCCCCAAGCTTACTCACTGAAGCGCCGGATGCCTCTTGGTCACTTTATCCTAAAAGATAACCAAACCATTAAAAACAATGTCTATTTGTGAGTGACTCGCACTCCCTATCACCAATCACCACTAGTGAAAATAAACTCCTGCTCTTACCTTCAATATACTTTTCATTCAATCTATAACCAGAATACATATGATTACAAAACTGCACTTTCCAGGGCAGCGATGATAAAGCCACTCCAAACTTTTACAATATCGTTATACTCACAAAGAAATTTGCGTGTCACTCCGCAACTCTTTCCTACAAACCAAAGTACCGCAAAATAATTAGAATCACATTCCCAATTACTTCCTGAAACACTGACAAATAATCTCAATAAGTGTAGCCTGTGTACTTACTATTTCAGGAACTTGAATAAATCCGTCCAACACTCGACAGCAAGACCGAGTGAGTACGCGTTGTCTATCATGACCTATAACCCTTCTGACATGCCGTGCTACACCGTAACAAGCGTCAGAAAAACGTGTCGGCCATATTGGATGTATTCGAATGACTCGTAATACTCCCGCCTGCCTAGTGTTATTCCGTTACTCCAGAAATTTAAAAAAAATCAAAAAATTCAAAAAAAAGGTGTTACAAGGTTCAATAATCAAATAAAATTGCGCATGATGTAGTCTGTAATATCTTTCATTCACCCGCTACCAAATAAACAGTTCCACAATTTTGAATGTATTGAAATGACTCGCAATACTTCCACCGGCCAAGTATTCTTACATTGCCCAATAACTCAAAAAATGATGTTATAGACTTCAATCAACAAATACAATTGCCCATGATGTTAACTTTAATATCTTTCTTTCTTCTGCTACCCAATCAACAGTTCCACATTCCAATAAGTGTATATACACTTCAATACTGAATAGCATATTGGCACATCATGAATATCCAAATGAATATCAGCCACCTGCCTGATGCCCTATGTTGCAATAAATATATGACCTAGATCTAAACTTCTCATATATATACAGTGTGTAATGGGTCAACTGGACCCCTATAAGGTAGCTAATGTTTGCCACTCCACATAGGAGTTTAGTCCTTTCTCCACTGTTCTAGCTGACCAGACCCACCTGTTCTCTTTGAGTACAAGCAGACGATCGACATTCTGCCTTCTCCTTGAACTCTTGGCAATCTCCAAAACAAACCATTTCATATCCATAGGACTATGTGATTTTTCCAAATAATGCTCAACAAGTGGTGCAGTCACAATTTTACATCGAATACGAGATTGATGCTGTATAATACGTTTTTTCACTTCCTGTGTCATTTTCCCTATGTAATACAAAGAACAAGGACATTGTATACAATAGATGACATTCTTGGTCAGACAATTAGAATGGTGTCGTAAAACCCACTCTTTTTATTTAAAATACATGATTTCACCACAGATGTAGTTGCACAAGCTGCACAATGTCCGCATGGATAGTGTCCTACTATGGGCATTAATCCCCACATATTTTGCAAAGTTGTAGGGGCTGGTTCTCTGTATGCTCTCACCAAGTGGTCCCTCAGATTTCTTGCCCTTTTAAAAAGCAAAACGCGGTTGCTTCAATTGTGGTTAAATTTTTTGTATCAGATGCCAGTTCTTTGACACTATCTTTTTTATTGTATTGGATTCAGTTCCAAAGGTAGTTACACAGGTAATAGAATCATATTCATTTTCCTGATAACTTTTAGTTTGCAATAAAGCCTGTCGGTCATAATACCAGGCCCGTTTTAGAGAGCGTTTCACCAATCTATAGGGATAATTTCTCATCACCAATTTGGACTGTAGAACTTTGGCTTCTTTAAAATAATCCTCCCTTTTGGTACAATTTCGTTTAATCAGTAAAAATTGTCCAAAAGGGAGATTGTCACGTAGATTACGTGGATGATGGCTCGTGTATTTTAAGAGCGTATTTCTCGCAGTTGGCTTGGTAAACAGACTTACCGATAGTTCACCCTCATCATTCCAAATGAGTAGATCCAAAAAACTTATGGACTGGTTATTATATTCAATGGTAAATTGGAGATTATTATCTTGCTCATTGAGCCACAAATGGAACTCCTGTAGCATAGAGATAGAACCTTCCCATATCAAACATACATCATCTATGTATCGTAGATATTTCTTTATATGGGAATGGAAAGGGTTGTTGTTATAGATCACCCTATTCTCAAAAGAGGCAACAAAGAGGTTCGCCATATCTGGAGCAAAAATTGCTCCCATAGCGACACCCTTTATTTGACCAAAAAAGTCCCCATTAAAAATGAAATAATTCTGTTCCAGCGCAATTTTGGCACAGTTTACAATGAAATCAGTGGGAACCTGATGTGGGCAAGGTCTTTCCTCTAAGACTTCTCTGATGACCTTAAGAGCTTCAAATTGAGGTATGCTTGTATACAAGCTCTCTATATCCATTGTCACAAGGATGTTTGTTTGTCTATCAAATGGTTGGCCTTCTAGTAGTGTAATCACACTTGAACTGTCCCTGGTGTACGATCTCGTAAGGGGAACAAAAGGTTTAATGAAAAAATCAACATATTCGGCCAATGGTTGTAAAATCGACTGACACCCTGCCCCAATAGGCATGCCAGGGGGATGTACATCATCCTTATGTATTTTAGGTAGCGTATAAAACGCTGAGATGGAAAAATCCTTTTTGTTTAAATATTCAAATTCCTTTTGACTTAACCATAGACCATCACGGCCTAAAGTAGTAAGATTGTAGATTTCTGTTCTGATTCTGTACGTGGGATCCCTAGGTAATTTGACATAATGTGATACATTATTGAGCTGTCTTAAAACTTCCGTATCATAGTCTGTCCTGTATAATGATACTGCCTCCCTTGTCAGCCGGTTTGATCATTATATCATCCCGGCTGGCAAGGGTTTTTAAAGTCAAGTGTTGTTCTTTAGAAAAATTATATTTGACATATTTTCTCTCCTGAAACATTTGTTCCACTTCAGTTAACACAACATTTTCAAAGGTGATCAATTCCTTTGGCATAAGATTGGTTGCTGGGTAGAATGTAGAAGAGCAACGTAACCCTGTGATATTATTTTGTGTAGTTAATGGATTCTTGTTGAAAAAATATTTCAACCGCAAGGTTCTAAAAAATTTGTACATCTCCACTTGAGTTGTAAAAGAATCATTTCTGTTAGTGGGGACAAACGATAATCCATGACTCAGAAGCTCAATCTCTTTTGAACTCAATTCATATGTCGATAAGTTGAAAATAGGTACTACTTCCAATGTAGGATTATTCCGATTACCCACTATGGACATATTGTCATCAGGTATTATCTCTACCATTCGTAGTAGCTGTTCCTGGTTTGGCGGAACCCAGGAGTATATTGGTTCCTGAACCAACCCCTCCGTGTGTTCCGAGCTCGAACTCTCTGTGGTACTTGGCCTCTCGCTAAAAAAGAAGAAGGGTTATGTCCTCTCCCAAACCTATAATTAGGGGTGTTTCCTCGACTATTATTCTCGTCTGAGCTTGAAGAGGCTGTATCAGAAAAAGTAGTATATTTCGGTACCCAATTGGACTAATTGGGATTTTGTTGGAAGAAATCTTTCTTCAAGTAGGGATACGTGCGTTCTCTAGTATAGTTTTTTATATCTTTTTGAAGTTTTTCTGTCTTTTTTAAGATATTATTTCTTTGGAAATCCGATATTGTGGTTTCTAATTTCTTAAGAAACTCACGAGCATCTGTTGTTGTAGAGTCTTCCAAAATTTTCCTAATTCGGCTATTTCAATCTTTAGTTTCTCTATATGTCTTAGGGCAGAATCAATGCTGAGGACCATCCAGCTTCGTGAGCATTTGTTTGACACGAAGCTGAATCCTACTTTGAAGTCCTCATCATCAACAAAGATCACTGGAATATTGCGCACTTGTAAGCCTACTGGGATAATATTGTTATTTAAACAGTCTGTCAGAAATTTTGCATGCAATTCAGTTCTTATTAGTTTCTTATGTAATCTTTCTAAATTATTGCGTACTGCAGTCTGTTGGGTATTATGACTAGTTTTACTAGTTTGAGGACCTAACAATGAAGGCCCCCCTGCTATTTTAGCAATGTATTCATCGGTATATGTAAGAGTTTCCTGTTCTGACATTAGAAAATCTAAATAGAAAACTATACAGTATTTACAAATTAGTGACACATATACAAGCAAATACAACAACAAATGATAACATTTATAATATTTACAAATTAGTGATCCTCAATATCACAATACATATGCAGACAAATAGAAAAACGACAAACCACTTTTCTATAAAGGGCCCTTGCAGACAGCGTCTGCGCTAATAGTCTGAAACAACAATAGGGCAACCCACTCTTCCCCAAGGAACTGGGTATAATCAATAACACAACATCAATGATCCTTGAGGAATCATTCAGCTTTAACTCATTATTTAGGAGTCGTCACACTAGTGAACAAAATTTCTCAGAACTCGAAGAGTTTCCGTCAATAAATAGTTATTTTTATCTTGAAATCAATCAATCTTGACATGCAATAAATTTTATCAAACGAACATGGAAAAGTATTCATTAATCATATCACATATGGCAACATACTAACTACTGTCTTAATTCATATAACATACACAGTAGTATCTTACACCTTTTGTTCTCCAGTATGGACAGTACATGTAATCAGCCATACATTACAATCAATTCATAGTTTTTGTTCAATTCATTATGTTTCCACTGATAACTATGTAAACAAAAATGGTGTAGTAGCGTCAACGTTTCGGTCTCAAATAAGGTCAAATCCATGAGACCATCCTCAGGACGATAATCGTTGCACCATTAATCTAACATAAAACCTATAAAATCAATTTAATTAGAAAAAACTTATTTAGAAAAAACCTCGAGTTCAAAAAGAGTATCGTCTGCTTATAACTCAATAAGAAAACAGAGTGCACCTTTTAAATACAAAACATACCGGGACTTATTAAGCTGGTGAACCAACCCTATGTGTACTCATGCAGAACACCAAGAACCAAAAAACACATGCTTTGGCCCAGCACCAAACAGTGACACAACCTTCAATACCACATGAGCCCCAAGCTTACTCACTGAAGCGCCGGATGCCTCTTGGTCACTTTATCCTAAAAGATAACCAAACCTTTAAAAACAATGTCTATTTGTGAGTGACTCGCACTCCCTATCACCAATCACCACTAGTGAAAATAAACTCCTACTCTTACCTTCAATATACTTTTCATTCAATCTATAACCAGAATACATATGATTACAAAACTGCACTTTCCAGGGCAGCGATGATAAAGCCACTACAAACTTTTACAATATTGTTATACTCACAAAGAAATTTGCGTGTCACTCCGCAACTCTTTCCTACAAACCAAAGTACCGCAAAATAATTAGAATCACATTCCCAATTACTTCCTGAAACACTGACAAATAATCTCAATAAGCATAGCCTGTGTACTTACTATTTCAGGAACTTGAATAAATCCGTCCAACACTCGACAGCAAGACCGAGTGAGTACGCGTTGTCTATCATGACCTATAACCCTTCTGACATGCCGTGCTACACCGTAACAAGCGTCAGAAAAACATGTCGGCCATATTGGATGTATTCGAATGACTCGTAATACTCCCGCCTGCCTAGTGTTATTCCGTTATAGACTTCAATCAACAAATAAAATTGCCCATGATGTTGGAGATTGCCAAGAGTTCAAGGAGAAGGCAGAATGTCGATCATCTGCTTGTACTCAAAGAGAACAGGTGGATCTGCTCAGCTAGAACAGTGGAGAAAGGACTAAACTCCTATGTGGAGTGGCAAACATTAGCTACCTTATAGGGGTCCAGTTGACCCATTACACACTGTATATATATGAGAAGTTTAAGATCTAGGTCATATATTTATTGCAACATAGGGCATCAGGCAGGTGGCTGATATTCATTTGGATATTCATGATGTGCCAATATGCTATTCAGTATTGAAGTGTATATACACTTATTGGAATGTGGAACTGTTGATTGGGTAGCAGAAGAAAGAAAGATATTAAAGTTAACATCATGGGCAATTTTATTTGTTGACTGAAGTCTATAACATAATTTTTTGAGTTATTGGGCAATGTAAGAATACTTGGCCGGTGGAAGTATTGCGAGTCATTTCAATACATTCAAAATTGTGGAACTGTTTATTTGGTAGCGGGTGAATGAAAGATATTACAGACTACATCATGCGCAATTTTATTTGATTATTGAAGCTTGTAACACCTTTTTTTGAATTTTTTGAATTTGTTTGAATTTCTGGGGTAACGGAATAACACTAGGCAGGCGGGAGTATTACGAGTCATTCGAATACATCCAATATGGCCGACACGTTTTTCTGACGCTTGTTACGGTGTAGCACGGCATGTCAGAAGGGTTATAGGTCATGATAGACAACGCGTATTCACTCGGTCTTGCTGTCGAGTGTTGGACGGATTTATTCAAGTTCCTGAAATAGTAAGTACACAGGCTACGCTTATTGAGATTATTTGTCAGTGTTTCAGGAAGTAATTGGGAATGTGATTCTAATTATTTTGCAGTACTTTGGTTTGTAGGAAAGAGTTGCGGAGTGACACGCAAATTTCTTTGTGAGTATAACGATATTGTAAAAGTTTGGAGTGGCTTTATCATCGCTGCCCTGGAAAGTGCAGTTTTGTAATCATATGTATTCTGGTTATAGATTGAATGAAAAGTATATTGAAGGTAAGAGTAGGAGTTTATTTTCACTAGTGGTGATTGGTGATAGGGAGTGCGAGTCACTCACAAATAGGCATTGTTTTTAAAGGTTTGGTTATCTTTTAGGATAAAGTGACCAAGAGGCATCCGGCGCTTCAGTGAGTAAGCTTGGGGCTCATGTGGTATTGAGGGTTGTGTCACTGTTTGGTGCTGGGCCAAAGCATGTGTACACATAGGGTTGGTTCACCAGCTTAATAAGTCCCGGTATGTTTTGTATTTAAAAGGTGCACTCTGTTTTCTTATTGAGTTATAAGCAGACAATACTCTTTTTGAACTCGAGGTTTTTTCTAAATAAGTTTTTTCTAATTATATTGATATTATATGTTTTATGTTAGATTCATGGTGCAACGATTATCGTCCTGAGGATGGTCTCGTGGATTTGACCTTATTTGAGACGAAACGTCGATGCTACTGCACCGTTTTTGTTTACATAGTTATCAGTGGAAACATAATGAATTGAACAAAAACTATGAATTGATTGTAATGTATGGCTGATTACATGTACTGTCCATACCGGAGAACAAAAGGTGTAAGATACTACTGTGTATGTTATATGAATTAAGACAGTAGTTAGTATGTTGCCATATGTGATATGATTAATGAATACTTTTCCATGTTCGTTTGATAAAATGTATTGCATGTCAAGATTGATTGATTTCAAGATAAAAATAACTATTTATTGACGGAAACTCTTCGAGTTCTGAGAAATTTTGTTCACTAGTGTGACGACTCCTAAATAATGAGTTAAAGCTGAATGATTCCTCAAGGATCATTGATGTTGTGTTATACATTTCACTTATTTCATTAAACCATTGTTTCAAACCCCTCCCCTCAAACTTTATTAAATCATTTCCTTTCCCATACATCTCCAAACTTTATTAATATAAAATGTTGCAATGCCGTGAATAAAGCTCCTTCATATGAACTCTTCACCCTCATGTTCCCAGGGCACATCTTCGCTGGCCATGGACGCGTGACAAGTCTATACTCATCTCTCTTTATTTTCTCTCTGGTCCGCATGCGTGGGGTCAAGTCAGTCAGCTCAATTCAGACAAGTGCAGAAGGCCCAAATGCGCACTAATAATAAAGTCAAAAGAAGAAATGTTATTCTCAAAAATAAATGGTTTCACTGTACACCACCAACCTCTACTCTAAGCCAATCCAATTATTATTACCCTTTCTGCATTTGCGTTAGTATAAAACTTACTTTCTATTTCGGCCGAGCAGGTGCCATACATGTGAGCTTTCAAGCGGCCATTTTATTGTCTTTTGCGCAGGCGCAAGATTTTCCCTCCAAGCATTAGTACGTCATACTACGTAGATGTAGTAGACGCATGCACAGTAAAGATCCCTTGTTAAAATGCGTTTTAGTCCTTCGTTCATGTTATTGCAGTTAGTAAACACATAACCAAGCTTCATTCTCCCGCGTGTCTTTTTCTAAATGCGAATTATTAATTACAAACAAGTTGTTAGTAATCCGTTAATGAGTTTAAACGAGAGGATTGCTTCCAAGCAAGTCTCATTTACGAGTCCTTGCTCCATCAAACCCTCTCTGATGGCATCTTAAGCCATCACAAATTACCCATCCCATCCCAGATACCAACTTTAGCACTTCTCAGTTTTCTCTATTTCTCCTCTCAATTTTTCATCAATCAACTCATTTCCTTCTAACTCCCTCATTTTCTTGTACATTCTGCCTTTCATTTCTTCCAGCTGTATTTCATCATATTTTCTTTTTCGTTTCTGTCCATTTCCTTTTTTTCAAAATGTACTTTCTCTTTCCTTCCTCTTTTACAACACTTATATGTAATCATTATTATCATCACTACTGTTATTATCATAACTAATTGTATTATTATTTGACCTAGAAAACTTTTCCCAAAATTAACAAACCATTTCCCTATTGATGTTATACTTTTTGTTAGTCTTCCCCACACACTGTCAACCTCCAGTTGGGTCAAGTCTTTATGCATTCTTGTAATGTTTTCAATATATCCTTTAATTTCTCTGCTCTTGTCCGGAATATAAGTGCAGCAATGTTGAGTTTTCAACATGCCACAGACTCCACCTTCTTTTGCTAATAATATGTCAAAAGCAAGACGGTTCTGTAAAACCATAGACCTGATTGCAACCATTTCTGTGTTAATCATTAAGAATCCTCCTGCAGTGTCTGTAGAAAGACGATCAACTATGGTTGATAACTTACAAATTTTCTGTGAATTAAGAATGACTCCAACTGAGGGTATCAGTGCACTAAAAATGTCTCCTACAATTTCAGAAAAACTAGCTCTTCTTCTACGTGTTAGTCCATTAGAATTTCCATTGGTTCCACTGATTTTATCTACATGATAGATTTTTGGAAAAACTATTCCAAAGTAGCAGCTCCCATACCATCTTGCGGGTAACCTATAATAGGTGTTGCTCCCACAAACATAATACACTCCTGGAAACACAGGATCAGTTCCCCCTTTTAGTCCCCACCCTCCTAAAATTAGGAAGTTGTGTTCACATTCACTGGAACCAATGTAATTATTGTTATAATCTGTCTTTAATCTATGGAGGCAGAATTTTCCCCTTTTCACAAAATCCAGGGACATTGCAGCATGAGCCTTGCCACTTGCATAGATTCCCTCCTTCCCAACCCATGGAGGTACATGGGTTTTCTGTTCAGTTGCCTTCTTTATTAAATCCTGTCTCCTTTCTTCTACTAAATCCAAAAAATCTTTTTCTTCTTTTCTTAATGTACATGTTAGATTATCTTTATGTGCCTGAACTAAATCTATTGAACTCATTGTTAAGAACAATTCACCCATAAACTGTGCATTTTTACTACTAGCCACTGGATTCATATTCTTTCTAATAGGTAATTCTGAAAATACTACATCTATGTCTGAATAAAAATATTGAAGTCTCCCTGTAGCATAGAATAAACTTGACAAAATACTACATGACACACCATACGTTAAAGGTATATGGTGATACGTCATCCCTTCTGATACTGATGAGAGTAACTTCATACACACGTAGCAATTGTTAATCTCCATAGTACTAACATATTGAAATAACAATTTAATAAACACATTAGAGGACGTATTATAGTCTGATTCATTATGATAGTTTGCTTCATCTTCTACCCCTATTTCTATTTCAGTTTCCTTTATTCTATCCACCTTAACATTAGTATCTGTATTATTCTTGTCACTTGTTTTCATTAACAAAGGTACTCCTACTGTTAGGAATAACCATACTAATGCTACTAACAAAATACTACAAAAACAAAATCTAAAACACTTTCTTTTTAATTCACGTTTTGGTTTCTCAGTAACTCAATTTCTGCCATTTTATTCCTGAGAAAATGTCTTTTCTCTTATCTTTTCTTTGTCAGTTTGACTTTCCTTTTCGTTTTTAAGGAGGCCTCAATTTGCTTTCATCAATCTGAACAATATGAATTTTTTCTGTTTCATCAGTCAGATCTAGGGATTCAAATTCCTCGAGTGTGACAGTCCATTCAGGAGCCTTGTATCTCCTGTTTAAATTTCTCAATCTTGGACTTCTTCGAGTTATTTTTGCCAAAGTTTGTTTAGATTGTGTTTGACTTGTAACTTCGTTTACTTGTTCTGGTCTCTTTTCAGATTTTCTCAAGTGATATTTTAGTTTCTTTACTCCAGTTGGCCAATTGTCTCCTTTTCTGATTCTTTTGATTTGCACTGCGTTTTCACCTTCTTTATCTCCTTGTAAAGTTCTTTTTATTTCATTTATTCTAGGCACAATCTGTTCTGTTTCTCTGTTTTCTGTGCTTGTACCTTCTTTTACTTCCACCTGCTCAGGTCTTACCGTATTTTGTTCTTCTTCTTCCTGAGCTTGTTCTTCTAATTCTTTCTGACCCTGTTGAGGTCTTACTTCAAACTTTTCTTCTTCTGCCCGAACCCGTTCTTCTAACTCTATCTGATCCTGTTCAGGTCTTAATTCAAACCTTTCTTCTTCTGCCTGAACGTGTTCTTCTAATTTTCCCTCCTCAGGTTCCTGAAAGTCTTTTTTATTTTCCATCTGAGTGTGTTCTTCTTCCCCTTTCTTTTCCTGACTACTTTCCTGTCTTTTCAGTTCTGTTCTTCTTCTCGTTTCAATAACATCATCAATGATTTCAATCACAGGTATCCACTCTTCCTGACTTGTACCTGGCTGTTCGTCATATGGTTGTCTTTCAGAATCTATCACTCTAGATTCTTCAATTTCACAGCTTACAACTCCTGACGCTTCAGCCTGTTCAGTCAGTGGTTGCTCTTGTTGTTCTGATGGGCTCGGAACTCTTCTGGTATGACTGGCATGAATCCAATTGGGCAAACCTGCACACTTCACTGCTGTGGTAGTGACTAGTATGACTTGCCGCGGTTTGTCCCACCTTGGTGCTAGGCACGACTTTCTTGCGTGCTTCTTCACTAGCACCCAATCTCCAGGATTCAAATCATGCGCTTGGTCTGGCTGTCTTTCAACTGCGTCTTCTCCAACCTGGTGAGAAACAGAACGCACCATTTCAGCCAATCCTTTGCAATAGTCCAATACCAGATCATCAGTTATACTCATTAGTTTATTTCCAGGAATAAATGCCTGTCTCATGGCTCTTCCCATGAGAATCTCATGTCGGCTCATTCCTGTTTTTCTGTCTGGAATACTTCTGAGACCCATCAATACAAGAGGTAATGCATCTGGCCATTTCAGCTTTGTGGATGCACACACCTTCCCCAATCTTGACTTGATTGTGCCATTCATTTGCTCAACAATTCCAGAAGCCTCTGGACGATAAGCACAGTGCAGTTTTTGTTCAATGTTAAATGCAGCACAGATTAATCGAATTATTTCATTATTAAAATGAGGGCCTCTATCTGATTCCAAAGTGACTGGAAAACCAAATCGTGGAACTAACTCCCTCAACAAAATTTTTTCAACTGTAAGACTGTCATTTCTTCGAGTGGGATAGGCTTCCACCCATCTTGAGAAAAGGCATACTATGACAAGTATATATTTCAGTCCATTGCATGGGGGCAATTCAATAAAATCCAACTGTAATCTAGTGAAAGGTCCTTCTGCCTTTCCAACCTTTCCCCAGCTTACCACTGTCTTTCTACCTGGATTTTGCTGCTGACAGGTTAAGCATCTTTGGCAAAGGCTTTCTGCGACTACCTTGAATTTCGGATTGTACCAACTCTGTCTGAATAGCCTGATCATTGAGTCTCTCCCTATGTGTGTTGCTCCATGATACACTCTTGCCATTTTTTAAAGCAAACAATCTGGCATGACTGGTCTTCCATCTAAGTACACCCATACCTCATCATGTGGTCTCTTTCTACAGGCTGCCTTTATCCAAATTTCCTTTTCCTTTTCCTCAACTTCTTCCTGCAATTGTCTAATCTCATCCCATGTTTCTGGTACTGAGAAAAACATAAGTTGGCATCTGGTTTCACCCGCTTCAATTTTTCTGTTTATGGCCACTGTATTTTTGGCACAGTATTTGGCCACTTGATCAGCATAATTATTGCCAGCAGTCACATAGTCATTTCCTGACCGATGTGCAGCGCATTTTACAACTGCTATCTCTTTTGGCAATTGTAATGTTTCCAACAAATCTTTCACATTTTTGCTGTTTCTGATAGGAGATCCTGAAGAAGTCAGAAATCCCCTCTGCATCCAGAGCTGGCCGAAGTCGTGCACAACCCCAAACCCATATTGACTGTCCGTAAATATGGTTACTCTCCAATTTTTCCCTTTTTTGCATGCCATTGTCAAGGCAACCAATTCAGCTACTTGTGCAGACTTGACCCCAGGTAAACAGGATGCTTCAATTACCCCAGATATTTTACAAACAGCATATGCAGCACTTAGTCCTCCTTCTTGTGTTCTGAGGCAGGAACCGTCTACAAATAACTCATGGTCGGCCTCTTTCAAAGGTGTCTCTTTTATATCAGGCCGGGGCTTCGTGCATAACTCAGTCACGTCCAAACAATCATGATCACACTCATCTCTCACTTCTTCATCGCAGGGGTCTGGCAGTAGGGTAGCTGGGTTCATGATCGTACACCTTATCACAGTCACGTTCTCAGCTCCCAAAATCACTCTTTCATACTTAGTCAATCGACTAGGGGTGAGATGCTGTGTTCTTGTTCTTGTCAAAAGAATCTCAACTGAGTGTGGAACAAAAACCTTTACCGGATGTCCCATCACTATCGACTCACTTTGCTCCAGACTCATACAGGTAGCAGCTACTGCTTTTAAGCAGCCAGGCAATGCTGAAGCCACTGGGTCCAATGTAGCTGAAAAATATGCCACTGGACGTCGACTCAATCCATGTCTTTGTGTTAAAACTGAAAGTGCACAATTTTCTCTCTCACAGCAAAATAATGCAAAGTCTTTTGAATAATCAGGCATGCCCAAGGCAGGAGCTTCACACAAACAGTTTCTTAATTTCACAAATGCCTCTATGCAGTCATCATTCCAATCAATCGGATCCTTTGCTCTTTTCCGGATCATCTGTATTAATGGTTTTGCTAACATCGAAAAACCATTGATCCATTGCCTACAGTATCCAACCACTCCTAGAAACATTCTCATTTCTCTCTGAGTCTGTGGCAATTGCATTTCTTTGATTATTTTTATTCTTTCTGGTGTCACTTTTCTAACTCCTCTTTCTATTTTATGCCCTAAATATCTAACTTCTCGTTGACAGAATTGTAATTTTTCTGGAGACACCTTGTGTCTTCCTTCAGCCAAATGGTTCAGCAATGCAATTGTGTCTGCGACACAATCTTCTCGTGTTTTTGATGCCACCAGTAGGTCATCAATGTACTGGACCAAAACAGATTTTCCCGGCATAACCAATGATTCTAGCCACTTTTTCAAAATCTGATTAAAAATTGAAGGACTCTCTGTGTACCCTTGAGGAACTCGACACCATGTGTAAATACGATCCTCAAACTTAAACGTAAAAACATACTGGCTGTCTGGGTGCAAAGGAATAGAAAAGAACGCTTGGCATAAATCAATCACTGTAAACCAACCTGCATTCCAGGGTATCTGATAAAGAATCACTGCTGGATTTGGCACTATTGGACAAGATGGCACTACAATTTTATTTATTTTCTGTAAATCCCGCACTATCCTGTACTTTCCGCTAGTTTTTTTCAGTCCCATTATTGGTGAATTACAGGGACTACCCATCACTTCTTTTAAAATACCTTTTTTAACCATTCGTTCAATTTCTGGAATAATTCCTGCTTTTACTTCTGGACTCATCTTGTACTGTCGGATGTTTGGATACACTGCACCTTCTTTCACTGTCACTTTAACTGGGTCTATATTTGTCATTAGCCCAATGTCTTTTCCTGTAAAATCCCACACTTCTGGATTAACTGTGGTTCTCAACTCTTCTGGTAATTCATTCTCAGTTATTAGCGAAAACATTTCATCTACTTCTGTTCCCTGTTTGGCTAGCATCATCTTGTATACCACGTCTTCATCAGGGGTTTGGAAAGCGACACCATCCGGTGTACAATAGATCGTGCAATTCATCTTGCACAAAAGATCTCTTCCCAACAGATTTACAGGACTGGAATCGCAAACTACGAACCGATGCATTTCTTTAAAATTTCCAATATGCACCTCCATTGGTTTGGTGATTGGGGTTCTAATCTGTTGGTTTGACATGCCAACAACTTGGATTGATTCTCCCGAGAGGGGTAGGTTTGGGATGTCTGCTGTTCTCACAGTAGACCTGGTAGCACCAGTATCCAATAGGAAAGTAATGTCTTTATCTTCTACTTTCCCATCAAGAAATGGACCTGACTGATCTACCGGCAAGGATGCGCCAAGCACGCACTCCTCTTCCTCCCCCCCTCAGGCACCATCATTGGGTAGGATCTGAATTTTCCTCATCATTCTGCAAAAAATATTGTGTAATTGTTCTATTATTCTTACCACTTTCTCCTTGAAATCCGGTGTTCGCACTGAAACTTTGATGATTCACAAAATTTGGCATAGGAGCTGGTGGCACCTGATATTGTGGAGTAACTACCTGCTGCTGCTGATTCATAAGTACTTCATTCTGCATCTGTGGAATTAAATTTTGATTCGGCCCATTATTACTCTAATTATTCTGAGTACTCTTACACTCGTTCTTCCAATGTCCAAGCTTTCCGCACGTATGACAAGGAAACTTCTTTTTCGCTTCTTCTCTGTCCATTCGTCCCCTAAATTTACTACCAATCGCTCCTTGATTATTCTGACTCTGTTCTTTCGCTTGGTTATTATTTTGGTAATTTGTTTTCTCTTCTTGCTGTTCTGCCGATTTAACTTGTGCCCACATCATTTTCTCTTTTAGCTTCCTACGCCTTGCCTCAATGTCATCTCCGCAATATTTCGCGTACTTTAAAATCTCATCCACTGTCTTGCTTTGCCAACACAACAAGTGCTGCTGTATCATCTGACTAATCTCTGGTTTCAAACCATATACAAACCGGTACACAAAATGTCCTATATCCTTGTCACCGATATTCTCGAAACCACTATACTGTTTAAACACCTGTAATAACCTCTCATAATATGCATGTACAGATTCATTAGGTTCTTGTGTTGTTCTATCTATTTTTACCCAATCTGTTTCTTTAGGAGGAATTTTCCCTTTCAAATACGTAATCACTTGGTGATACTTTTTCATCACCTCTTCTGAGGGTGCTCCTGTCTTTGAATCTCTAGCATACTCCTCATTAGGCCAATCAATTGTAATTTTGCATTCTGTCCATAAATCAGCAGGTACCACTATATCAAATAGACCATCCAAATCCTTCAATAAAACTTTTGAAACCTTCACAAATCTCTCTACCTGTTTGTACCATTCAACTGGTTTCTCTCTCAGCTTTGGAAAATCATTTGTAAATGATAAAATATCTTGTCTACTCCAAGGAACATGAACATATCCACCTCCAGGAACCTCTCTCATTGGACACAATTTTTCCGCTTTGCTTGATTCTCTTACTGGAAATGCAGCTGCTGCTTCTCTCGCTTGTACTTCCTCTTTCTTTCTTATCCATCTAATTCTCCATTTATCAATGTCTCCCCATTTTCGCAAAATGTTCATTAATTCCTTTATCTGTAGTCTCTTTCCAGAAGCATTTACACTTTCTAAATCTTTATCAGTAAAGACCACTCGATATGGTTTCTGTAACAACTTTGACTTCCCTATGTCTATTCCAATCTCTGAAGCAACTTCAGTCAATCTCTCATGAAATACTCTGGCTCTCCTTGTTATACTCTTACATAGAAATAATAATTCCTCATCATTATAAGCGTTCAATCTTTCTGTGCCCACACATCCTGTCATCATCTCTTCCAAATCCACTTTCAATCTGCTGATGTCTAAAATCTTTGGTGTTGGGTTCTGATTATCTCTTTCCTGTGCCCATCTTTCTATTTCTTCAGAGGTGACTACTGTTGCGCCTCCAGTTCCAGCATGAACCAAAGGTCTTCTTTCTCTCAAATTCATGGGCGTAACTCTCTTTGGAGTTTCCGTCAAAGGTTCCACATTAGGGAGATCCATTAATGAAATAATTGACTCACTTTCGCTAACCTGATCATCTGTAATTATTATTTCTTTTCTAGGACTATTTAATGGAATTGTCACAGGTTGTGGTTTCTGGCAAATCTTATTATCTCCATACAATGGGATTACTGGACCAATGGTCACTGGTACTGTCAAGGCTTCAGTATTCAAATTTAATTGACTTATCTTCTGAACTAGTTCTTCTCTAGTTTTATTCAAAGCATCTCTTTCATTATCCTGCAATACTCTATTGTATGACATCTCATGTAAAATCTGTGGGGTTAATGGCATTCCCATTACTGGTGCACTTGGGGTAACCTTACTAGCTGCTTCTTGATACTGTGGTTGATTTTTAATTAAAATATCCTCTAACAACTCGTCATCTGATTCACCATATCCTGCTGAGTTCATATGTTTCGTTTTCTTCTTACACTTTCCTCCAGACTGTTCCTCAGCCATTAACACTGGATAAAAACCTTCTGATACCATAGCTCTCCTCCATTGTTTCATCTGCCTTTCGTGTGACTCATGCAAGTGTCTGGGAAAGAATCCTCTATACCTTCCACCTCTGCATTTCTCTCGTTCATATGACTCAGTCTCCCATTCTTCCAAAGCCTCATATTGAGTTAACCTAGGTCTAGGTTCCAAATCATTCATTTTCAATCTCAAATTCTGAAGAATCCTCCCAATAAATGTACCATCTTTAGGAAATGCTAACACTCCATCATCCTTTGTATATTCTATCCAGTTTTCCAACCACATGCAAGTATGATATCCTCTTTCCATCATCATAAAAGATGCTGGTGTCTTCGGTGGCGGAATAGGAATTCCCTCTCTAGTCAACACAGGCTTATCCTTTACAAAGAAATTCTTAATTTTCTTTCAAAAAGACATCTTTCTTTTCTCTCCACACATCCTTGAGGAACGATGTAGGAAATTGTATTCTGCAAACCCTTGAAATCTTCTACCTGTATGTCTTGCACTAACAGTCAAATCAAAATCCCGCATGCAATCTTTCTCTCCACCAATCCTAGCGCGGCTTCTAACTAGCTATCCAATCAAATCAGGCTCACGCTTGTGATCTGACCAATGCCAGCACGGCCTTTTCCTGATGTCAGTTCTGCTCCTTACTACTGACCCCTCCTTTACAAGGCTGCTCCTGTCACACGCCCACTGTTTCTACCAATCCCAGCGCGGCTCACTGTGACGTCAGTACCACTCCGGCAACTGACCCTCCCTTCACAAGGTAATACGAAAACCTTATTTCTTAATATTTTCTTTAAAATTCTTTGTTATTAACAACATAAAAACATTCGCTACTCTGTCTGTTCCGCTAAATCAAAGGATAGTTTATTTCTTTCTACTGCGAGTAAAACCTTCCGCTTACTCTTCATATAAGCTCCAGAGAACCTGCTACTCCTCCAGTGTCACCCGTTTTGGGAATTTTGAGACCAAAGTTTCACCAGCGAACTCCTTTTGCTGTCAATCTAGCTTGGAAGAACCTGCTACTCCTTCGGGGTTACCCTTTCTAGGTGATATAACGCCTAAAGTTTCACTAGCGAACTCTTTGCTATCAATCCCTCTTACTTTTACACAGAAAATAGTCCCTACTTTAACACTGCCAGCCCTACCTAGCTTCTCAGTGTTATTCCAACAGACGAGTAACCTCACTGCAGTGTGGTTTCTATCGCCACCCGCTATTCATTCCCGGGAATTTTCCAGACAACATAAAACAAGACGCTAACTCTTTTTGTTAAACATAAATCAATAATCAATAAACTATACTTATCACCAAACTAGTCAATAATAACCATAACTCTTCTACCAGAAAACTGATCCAGCGGTGTACTAACAGCAGATACTCCACTACCATATACTCACCTGGGCCCATATAACTACTTCCACTAAACAGCAAGTAGACCGCTGGAACTTAGTTTATGCTTTCCATACTTCAAGATCTAGTTATTTCTTTTCCTTAACTAAACCTTTCACTGATCAATTAGTTCTTTCCTCTGGTCAATGGACCATTAGTTGGAACTAGTTGATGGTGATAATTAACATAACTTATTAAACATTTCTTGATTAAATGAAATAATCACAGACTCAGGAAGTTTTAAAATCTTTATCTAAATTAATTAAGCGTGAACCATCTCAAAGTTTCAGTACAAACACCCTCATTCGCAAGAGTGTCAATTCAAACAAATATTAATAAGCAATAGAAATTCAGATTCACACAATAACTATGCTCAGAAAGAAGAGGACAGAGAGAGAAGAACATCTATTAATACGATGAATTCATATTTACCAAGGATGGTGTGAAGACCAACCCCCTGGCCAAAGGGCTGGTAAGGGTCCCCCGGGACAGATCAGGAGACAAAGACTTCAGGACAGGATAGTTCACCTCTCTAAATACCAACGGCTGCGTCGCACCCCTCTCTGACACTCTCTTCGTCCTCGTGGTTCTTCCACGATCTTCTTTCTAACCCAATTAAATTAAATAGATGGTTCTGCATTCAATTTCTTCATCAGCGTCTCACAGCATCTGCACCACCCCCAGCACCGACAGCATCTCGAGCTCTGCTTCTGTGCTTCTTCTCCCGTGTCAATGCTCCGTGTCAGCTAAACTAACTAACTAAAACTACCTCAATTATACCTTTCCATAACCATGTACCACCCATTAATGTTTCAATTTTCCCAAATACTAACTCTGATTGGACAGGCAAGGGGGTATGATCATCACACCATGCGTACATTTCACTTATTTCATTAAACCATTGTTTCAAACCCCTCACCTCAAACTTTATTAAATCATTTCCTTTCCCATACATCTCCAAACTTTATTAATATAAAATGTTGCAATGCCATGAATAAAGCTCCTTCATATGAACTCTTCACCCTCATGTTCCCAGGGCACATCTTCGTAGGCCTTGGACGCGTGACAAGTCCTTACTCATCTCTCTTTATTTTCTCTCTGGTGCGCATGCGTGGGGTCAAGTCAGTCAGCTCAATTCAGACAAGTGCAGAAGGCCCAAATGCGCACTAATAATAAAGTCAAAAGAAGAAATGTTATTCTCAAAAATAAATGGTTTCACTGTACACCACCAACCTTTACTCTAACCCACTCCAATTATTATTACCCTTTCTGCATTTGCGTTAGTATAAAACTTACTTTCTATTTCGGCCAAGCAGGTGCCATACATGTGAGCTTTCAAGCGGCCATTTTATTGTCTTTTGCGCAGGCGCAAGATTTTCCCTCCAAGCATTAGTACGTCATACTACGTAGATGTAGTAGACGCATACGCAGTAAAGATCCCTTGTTAAAATGCGTTTTAGTCCTTCGTTCATGTTATTGCAGTTAGTAAACACATAAGCAAGCTTCATTCTCCCGCGTGTCTTTTTCTAAATGCGAATTATTAATTCCAAACATGTTGTTAGTAATCCGTTAATGAGTTTAAACGAGAGGATTGCTTCCGAGCAAGTCTCATTTACGAGTACTTGCTCCATCACCCCAACGCTGGGTAGTTTAGGCTGCCGTACGGCAACAGATACAATTTTGCACCATAGTACAAGTGAGTGGGCATTCTATGAAGCATAGATTTTGTATTGGAAGAGTACCCTCCAAGTGCAAACACTATGCTTTAACATTTTTCCATTTTGTGTGCTGTCCACTGTTATGCCTGCCCGCTCTACATATGTTAGTAGATTAAGGATTTGTGTCAAAACCCATGGATGATTGCATAGGAATGCCCATGTACCACCCAGGGTACAGTCCCTTGACGCAAAATAGTAATAAGTAGGGTATAGCACAACTTTCACTACATTAGGCAACTTTCCTCCACAAATTATGATTGTTGCTGAAAAGTTAATCCCACCACAACACTTTGCATTGGGTTGAAATCAGTTATCTGATGCAAACCCTGAGTAAAATGTAAGTAAACCTGGGGCACAATAATATGTCTCATGTTAAGCTGCATTGCACTGACTTGCATAGAGCTACTGCCTTCTTTGATCGAGGTGTAACAAGGGATAGAATGAGCTACTTAGTCACTACGAAGCTCTTATGTGAAGATTTATGGTCCAGTGCGCATGTATCCTGAGCAATTGTTGGACTCCAATCTTCTGGAAAGTTAAATAAAACAACAACATGGTTATGATGGAATGCTTGAATTAATCATAGCCACTGTCAATGGGTCAGGGATGCATCCCAATTCATTGTTTTTTGTCCACCATGCCACCGTAATTTGGACCCAGCCATATGCATATACAATGGATTGTAATGCATCCACGAGTGATTGCCAGTGGCTGAGATTAATTCAAGCATTCCATCCAGCACCTTGTTGTTTTTGCAGTTGACGACCTGAGTGCAACGCGTATGCCCAGATGTGGGTCTCCTGCTCACTGTGGCACTGGAATCGAGCTATACTTGGTTGAAGAGCCGATAATAAGGGCAAAACCGTTCCTGGGTTGCTTGTATTCTGGCTTGGCAGTTCGAACGGGACTGTTCCCATTGGAGCAGGGTCAAGACTGCTTTGCATATGGCTGGGTCCAAACTGAGGTGGCATGGTAAGTGAAAAACAATGGATTGGAATTAGGCCCGAGCGATTGCCAGTGGCTGCGATTAATTCAAGCATTCCATTCATCACCTTGTTGTTGTTGCAAAGTTAAATAAAGGCAGTTCTCGCTCTTCAGAATTTAACCCTTTCGGTGCGTCGGACGGCTCCCTGTCGTCCACGCACTTGGCACAGGAAATCCCTCTGGTGAGGGCACCAGAGGGATTCCCTTTTTGTCAAAATACCCTCGGGAGCTGGGGAAGAGCTTCCCCAGCTCACGACGGTGTTCTGATTATTTCTCCGAAATGACCGTCAGCACACACGTCGCGTTGACGTCATTTCGGAGAAACTGAAACTGACACTCAGTTTCAGTTGCACTGCCTCTGTGCTCAGCAGGCTATCTCAGCCCCCTGAGCACTGAGGCAGACAGGAGAGGTATTATTGGAAAGGGGAAAATCTCCTCTTTCCAAAGGTACCCCTCCCTAGTGGGTCCCTGCTTGGGGATCGCCTCTTGAGGGTGATCCCAAGCAGGGATCCACCCACTAGGCACTAGGGAGGGGGGAGCGGCCCCTTGGGCAAGGGTTTTTGCTCCCCCCATTACTTTGGGCACAGACAGTCTTTCTTCCCCCCCTGGGGGGCAGATGGGGGCAATAGCCCCCAATCTGCCCCCCGGGAGGGCAGAAAGCACACTAGGTCTCAGGGATTTTTTTTTATGCTTGTAGGGGTGGGGGCTGCATAAAATCGGCATGCCAATGCTCCCAACCCCTCCCCAAATTCCAGTCTTTCTGCCCCCCCTAGGAGGCAGATGGGGCAATAGCCCTCAATATGCCCCCCCAGGGGGCAGAAAGCACACTAAGCACCAGGGATTTTTTTTTACGCTTGAAGGGGTGGGGACTGCCCAAATTGGGCATGCCAATGCCCCCACCCCCTCCCTAATTCCAGTCTTTCTGCCCCCCTGGGAGGCAGATGGGGCAATAGCCCTCAATCTGCCCCCCCAGGGGGGCAGAAAGCACACTAGGCACCAGGGATTATTTTTTATGCTTGTAGGGGTGGGGGCTGCCCAAAATGGGCATGTCAATGCCCCCACTCCCCTCCCCAAATCCCAGTCTTTCTGCACTCCTGGGAGGCAGATGGGGGCAATAGTCCCAATCTGCCACCCGGGGGGGGCAGAAAGCACACTAGGCCCCAGGGATTTTTATTTACACCTGTAGGGGTGGGAACTGCCCAAAATGGGCATACCAATGCCCACCCCCCAAATTCCACAGTCTTTCTGCCCCCCCCCCTGGGAGGCAGATCGGGCAATAGCCCCCAATATGCCCCCCTGGGTGGCAGAAAGCACACTAGGCACCAGGGATTTTTTTGTTTTCACGCCTTTAGGGGTGGGGTCTGCCGAAAATGGCCATGCCAATGCCCCCACCTACCCCAAATTCCACAGACTTTCTGCCTCCCCTGGGAGGCAGATGGGGACAATAGCCCCCAAGCCGCCCCACGGGGGGGCAGAAAACACACTACGCACCAGGGTTTTTTTTTGTTTTCACGCTTGTAGGTGTGGGGGCTGCCCAAAATGGGCATGCCAATGGCCCCAACCCCCCCAAAAAAAATTCCACAGTCTTTCTGCCCCCCTGGGAGGCAGATGAGGGCAATAGCCCCCAATATGCTTCCCCGGGGGGGGCAGAAAGCACACTAGGCACCAGGTATTTTTTTTTGCTTTTTACACCAGTAGGGGGGAGGCTGCCCAAAATGGGCATGTCAATGCCCCCACTCCCCTCCCCAAATCCCAGTCTTTCTGCACCCCTGGGAGGCAGATGGGGGCAATAGTCCCAATCTGCCACCCGGGGGGGGGGGCAGAAAGCACACTAGGCCCCAGGGATTTTTATTTACACCTGTAGGGGTGGGAATTGCCCAAAATGGGCATGCCAATGCCCACCCCCGAATTCCAGTCTTTCTGCCCCCCTGGGAGGCAGATCGGGCAATCGCCCCCAATATGCCCCCCTGGGGGGCAGAAAACACACTAGGCACCAGGGATTTTTTTTGTTTTCACGCCTTTAGGGGTGGGGGCTGCCCAAAATGGGCATGCCAATGCCCCCACCTACCCCAAATTCCACAGACTTTCTGCCCCCTCTGGGAGGCAGATGAGGGGAATAGCCCCCAATATGCTTTCCCGGGGGGGCAGAAAGCCCACTAGGCACCAGGGATTTTCTTTTTGCTTTGTACACCAGTAGGGGTGGAGGCTGCCCAAAATGGGCATGCCAATGCCCCAACCCTCCCCGCCCCCAAATTCTAGTCTTTCTGCCACCCTGGAAGACCCATTCTGCCCCGGACAGGGAAAAGAAAGCACACTAGGCATCAGGGATTTTTTTTCTTTTTTCGCCTGTAGGGGTGGGGACTGCCTAAAATGGGCATGGCATTGCCCCCACCCGCACCCCCAGAGTTCCACAGTCGTTCTGCCCCCCCGGGAGACAGATAGGGGCAATAGCCCCTAATCTGCCCCCCCGGGGGGCAGAAAGCCCACTAGGCACCAGGGAATATGTTAGGGATTTTTTTATACGTAGGGTTGGGGGCTGCCCAGAATGGGCATGCTAATGCCTCAACACCCAACAATGTCTTTCTGCCCTTTTTTTAGGCACACATTTTGGTTGTTTCAGTATTATTTTTAGTCTCATCTACCCTCAAGCGGGGGCCCGAAAACCACTAGAAACCAGGGAGAGTGTGTGTGTGTGTGTGTGTGAACTGGAGTTTGGCTGACGGTCTGCATGTACTGACCTTTGGCTGGCATTTTGCTGGCGGTGTGTGTGGGCTTGCACTTGGCTAATGGTGTGTGCGGACTCGCGCCTGATGACGATGTGTGTAGATTGGCGCTCGCCTGGTGGTGTGTGTGGAGTGGCACTTGGCTGGCAGTGTACGTGGACCGGTGCTTGGCTGATGGTGTGCATGGATGGTGCTTGGCTGGCAGAATGCGTGGATGGCGCTTGGCTGGTGGAGTGCATGGATGGCACTTGGCTGACAGTGTGCGTTGATGCGTGTACTGACTCTTGGCTTGCGGTGTGGCTTGAATGGATCCCGCAGCATTAGAATCCTCTGTAAACCTCCAATTACTCACAAAGTCACATTTTCCTCAAATTTCTGTGTGGGTAAGTTTTAGGATCACTGCGCAGGCACAAATTTCCTACCACCCAGCATTCCCCCAGGTCTCCCGATAAAAATGGTACCTCACTTGCGTGGATGGGCCTAGTACCCTCAACAGGCAAGGGCCCAAAACTTATTGTGGAGACATCAAAATTACCTATCACAAAACGACCCGGTTTTGCAAGGGGGCCACCTGGAATTTGGCCCCGGGATGGGCGGCCATCTAGGGAAACCTACCAAACCCACACATTTATGAAAACTAGACACCAGGGGAAGTCCAGTAAGGTATGGCTTGCGTAAACCCACCAACGTTTTCCTACCCTGAATCCCCTGCAATCCTCAAATTTAGCATAAAAATAAAATTTTTCTCAAATTTCTGTGTGGGAAAGTTGTGGGATCACTGGGCTGACACAAATTCCTACCACCCAGCGTTCCTCCAAGTGAGCCGATAAAAATGGTGCCTCACTCGTGTGGGTGGGCCAAGTACCCGTGACAGGCAAGGGCCCAAAACGTATTGTGGAGACATCAAAATTGCCTATCACAAAACGACCTGGTTTTGCAAGGGGGGGGCACCTAGGTTTTTGGCCCCAGGCTTGGTGGCCATCTTGGGAGACCACCAAACCCACACATTTCTGAAAACTAGACACCCGGGGGAGTCCAGCGAGGTATGACTTGCGTGGACCCCCCAATATTTTCCTACCCAGAATCCCCTGCAAACCTCAATTGTTTTTTTTTAAACAATTTTATTGGCATTTTATAAAAACATCCTACATACAGTATTATTGTCAGAAATATCAATGATGACGTCATAGCCAGAGGGAATATTTGCAGTTCTCAAGTATACAGTCATACAAAATATTTGTGAAACATTTATTTACTTTCCTTACATTTTCAGCTATGGGTAATCCCTCGGGCGCCTTTTCTTTTTAGTTTATTTTCTTTGCTTACCCATTATACCATATAACACTGTTTCCCCCGAACTCCCCCCCCATCGGACATTTAATATACTTTAGTAAACTAGATGATGCTTGGTCTGCTCCTTCGTTTAGGTTATAATTATTCAGAATATGTCAGGGGTTACCCACAACCCTTCTCTGACTGTACGTCTGTTGGGGGCTGTAGTTCATTTATCATCACCGACCACGCCAGCTGATCCTCCTCTAATTTATCGTCCTTATGGACTTGTTTCATTCTTACTCTCTCAGCTGTTGCCCACTCACACATATCTTTAACCCATCTATCACACTTTGGGGAGGTCGACCTACGCCACTCAATCACAATCGTCTTTTTGCGATTATCAATCCCAGCAACTCAAACTTCCTGCTGAGCTTCTTATTTTTTGGGGATGGGAGACGACCCAATAGGATTGACTTCACCTCCCTGGGTATAGCCCATCCAGAAGCTTTTCTAAGGTGCTGCAATACCCTATCCCAAAACTCTGCCACGCTCGGACACGTTCACACCACGTGCATAAAATCCGCCTCTGCCTGCTGGCATCTAGTACACCTGCTGGATCGGTCTGTGTATATTTTGCTCAAAATTTTCGGAGTGAGATAGGCTTGGTGTATGAAGTTGTATTGTATTATTTTAAAACGTGCATTTGAGCACCCCTGTTTCACCATTTCGGGCACTCTGCTCCACTCTTTCTCTGACAATGGGGACTCCAACGTCTCCTCCCATCTACGTTGTATGGGGAGTGGGCTCTGAGGGAGATCCTTGCAAATCGCCTTATGTAAGTGTGTTATCAAATGTCTTTCTTGGGACATATGCAGCATCACTTGTAATGTTTTGGTTACCGGTGGTTCTTACGGGGAATGCCGGCCATAATTCTCTAGCCACACTGGATATTTTTGCATACTGAAGATACTGTCCACTACCTAGCTCAAAGGCTGCTACCGCTTCCTCCTTGTTTATAAACTCATCATTCTGATATAAATCACCCATTGTCAGGCATCCCCCCGTTTTCCACTTCTGAATGGACATGGATTCTGCAATCTTAGTGAACAGCGGAACCACCAACAGGGGCGCGTCTGGTGCGTAAAGTACATGTCTCACCACTTTTCTATCTGTGGTCTCACAGACCTCGACTACGTGTCTAATAATGTATGAAGTATCTCCGGGTATCCCCCTTCCCCTGATCAATAATTCCGGTAGAGAACCTCCCACATAGGACCCCTTTGAAGCCGTTTTTCCCAGTTGTCTTGTTCATCCAGCCAGTGTATTGCATGCTGTAGTTGCGCTGCCATGTAGTAATATTCAATATATGGGGCCTCTACTCCCCCCAGCGACCAAGGTCTCTGCAGTGTAGAATAGCTAATCTGTTTGTGTCGAGGACCCCACAGAAGATCTATCACCAATGTGTCCAGTGTTCTAAAATAACTTGATGGGATCTTATAGAACAAATTCTGTCATATGTACAGGCATCGTGGGAGAATGACCATTTTAGTGATTGCAACCTTGCCCATAAGGGACAGGGGCAGGTCTCTCCAGAAGCGTACTGAGACCCTAATCCCCTCCACGACCCTTCCTATATTAAGTTGCAGAAAACTATCAGGTGTTTTTTCTAGTTTAATTCTCAGGTATCTGGGAGCCGCCGTGGTCCACTGCATCCCCAAGTCGGGAAGGTCATCAGCCGGCCGGTCAGCTAATCTCCCAATAGGTATCAACTTAGACTTGGTTTGATTCGTGCGGAGACCCGACACCTCACCGAATTCCGTAAGGATATATTCAATAGCAGCGAAACCGACCTCCTAGGCTGTTTACAATATACCAGTGTGTCATCGGCATACATAGAGACCACATGTGTAGTCCTGAGTGTTACTGCCAATGGCTCCATTGCCATTGCAAATAGGAGGGGAGACAGGGGGCAGCCCTGCCTGGTCCTCATTTTCAATCGGAGTGCCCTAGAGATTCTACCCCCTGTCTTAATCCTGGCTCAGGGGGACGTATATAGCAATGTAACCCATTGAAGAAAGCTCGCGCCCACCCCCATTTTTTGTAAGGTGGCCGATACATAAGTCCAGGCCACCGAATCAAATGCTTGTTCGATATCCAATAAAGTTACAGCATGGTCGTCCGTCATTAGACTCGGGTCATGCCACACATGCGCCAGCCGTCGTAGATTGAACATTGTGCTGCGGAGTAGGATAAATGCTGCCTGGTCTGGGTGGATCAGATAAGGCATGTGAGGGAGACGTCTATCTGCAAGAATGCCGCTCAGTACCTTTACATCGATATTGAGGAGCGACATCGGCCTATATGAGTTTGGTACCTGTGGGTCTCTATCTTGTTTGGGGATCATTATCACCAGAGCCTCCTGCATAGAATCTGGCAGCTGTAGGGCTTCATTGTATACCTCCAGCAACCGATCCACCAGTTGGGAAGCAAATTGTTGGTAAAATTCTGCCAGGAAGCCATCATTTCCAGGCGACTTCCCTGGCATTAGTCGTTTAATGGCGCCCAGCATCTCCTCTTTCATGACTGGCGCCCCTATACATTCTTCCACCTCCTGGTCCAATTGGGGTAATTCCACTGCAGCCAGAAATTCCGCTATTATCGACCCTCCCAGCCCCTCCCCACCACTGTACACTCTAGCCAGATGAGTGGCAAAAACCTCCAGGATACCTGCCTGCGTCTAGACTAAATTTCCATCTGCATCCTGTAATTGCATCCTCTTCAGCAGCCTAGCCAGCATAGCTCCAGATTTATCTCCCTCTCCATGGAGTCGTTGCCTATATACTGTATAAACATACTTTTCTAATCGTTTCCATGTCTCCAGTAATTCAATTCGGGCCTCACACCACTCCCCCCTCCTCTGTGGGGCCCCGGGCAGCAAGGCTTCAAGTTTGATCAACCTCCATTCTTGCACTGCAATATCCCTCTCTAGTTGTAGCCTGACCCCGTATGTTGTGTGTATGCAAACCCCCCAAAGCACTTGCTTCATGGCATCCCATTCATGGCCTCTAAGCGTGGCTGACCCCCAATTTTCTTCAAAATATTTAGTGCGTGCAGTTGAAACTGCAGTCGCGAAAGGGGGGGTCCAGCAGTGCCTCCACTCGTAGCCGCCATGTAGGGATAGCTGATCTGGGTCTATGGCCCTCAAAGCTGACCAGGACCAGTGAATGGTCTAATATATACCTGGCTTGATATGTTATCCCCTGTACCTCCCGAGTTAGGTCCGAAGTTAGAAGGCATTAGTCTAGACGACTAAATGTATTAGCTGCTGGGGTGTGGCACGAAAATACCTGCTGTCCCGGATTACGTTCCCTCCATACATTCATGAATTGCAATTCCCTCATTATGTCAGTCAGGGCTTCTGTCATGTGTGGTTTGGTATTTAAACGTGGAGGCTCCCGATCTAGATTCCCGTTGAGCACACAATTTAAATCCCCCAACATCAACGTCGACTCTGCTAAATATGGTGCCGCGGCTGTCATAACAGAAGGGAAGAAATTCTGGCAATCGATATTAGGGGCATAAACATTAATTATACACATTTCCCTCCCTTCCATCGATCAACGAAGGATCGTGTACCTCCCATCCGGGTCCACCACATGATGTAAATATTTGAAAGGGACTCCCGGTGCCACCCATATAAGAACACCTCTAGCAAATCCTGAATAGGATGTAGCATATAGTTGTCCTCGCCATCTGCGCTTAATACACGGTATCAAATCCCCCCACACACGAGTCTCCTGTAGGCACACAATAGACACCCTGTATCTTTTCAAATATGCATATACTCTCCTTCGTTTCTCGAAGGCCGCCAACCCCCGAACATTCCAGGTAAGTATCTTCAAAGCTGTGTTCGCCATATTCAAAAAATTATGATACCCACTCTCTCCCCCCTCCCAACACAGCTCTTCTGCCAACTGCCATATGAGTTGGTCCCCTGACATATACATTCTCGGCAGAACCCCCATTTTCTTGTAGTGCATCCGATGTATCCCAACGTAAGAAACTAAATGAACACCCAACTCCCTCCACCCCTTGGGCAAATCCCTCCTCTCCTGCCAAGGCAGGGCCTGCCATAGCCGCCCCATACCTCCCCTATAAAAACTTACAAATAAACAATAACTATGGCGCCAGGAACGATCCAGTTCAAACCAGCGTTGCTTACTACTATATGGCCTAGGAGCCGATCATCTACTTCCACACCAACTCCAAGCAACCAGCCGGGCGCGAGGACTAGCCTCCAGCTCCCAGAATGTGGCTCGGTCCCTGCGGGGCGCATGGAGGACCCCCCGCTGGCAAAATTCCAACCGTTCAATAACACCTTTCCTATCATTACACACACTATTTATATTCCGCATCATAAGCACCCAGCCATCACTTCATACTCATAGATAGTACAGACCCCTTTCAGCTCGCTGGTTCATTTGCCACCAGGGAGTCTGGCACAACATTTTGAGAGCCATCTACTGTAGCTCCTATTTCCCTAATAGGCTCTGCGCATTGGAATAATATATCCTAAAGGTTTGACATAGGACTGAGGTCAGTATGTCCCTATCGAGTATATTAAACTTAATTACTTTTGCCAGCTAGCTCAGAGGCCACTAGAAACTCCTTGACAACGAGAAGGGAGTAGTTTCTGGCAGCCGCAAAACATGAACACTATGTTTCCCTTTTAGAATCAGAACGTGTCCCAGAGTCGTGGAAACAATAGATAACTATTTCACTCAGCTCAATCGTGCATGCTTAGTTTTCCTCAGAGTTACACAGAAAGAATAGACGGGCGTTTTCAATAAAAGATTTAGTGAACAGTCTTGTTTCTGGTGTAAGTATAATGTGCTGTTACGATCACAAGACAGTATGCGAGATAAATAATGTACAGGGTGAGCAGTAGAAATAAATAATACTGCGATAGCATTATCTTTTAGTACAGATGCTGTTACATAAATAACACAGACTAAAAATGCGAGTACTCATACAATGCGGTGCTAAGCTAGTTCTACCCCAATGTACCTAACCTAACCTAGGTGTAGGACGAGGTATGAAGTAGGTGAAGTATTCCTTACTGTGGTATACTAGGAGTATGTTTAAGCCTAGTATGCCTAGTATGCCAAGAGTCCCTCTAGGTTCTTATCAGCTCCATACCTGAAGAATGAGAGAGGTTGGAATCTCTTTGCCAGACTCGAACTCCAACACCCCGCAAGGGAAGTCAGATCACTGGAAGCGGGACTCTCTGCATGCAGGGATGACAGCGTCTTCTCAGTGCGTCAGGCCGGGATACGGGCTCCTCTGAAGTCGAGGTCTCCTCTAGTTTACAGGGGCTAGGGAAGGTATATTTATACCTGAGAGTACCTTAGGAATGTTAGCATTGACGTGAATTGGACAGCGAAAGACGTCATGGATGAACCCCTAAGGAATAATGGTTCATGCATAATATATGAGGCCTTGAAGAAATCAATAGTCCTGGGCTAGGAAACTCCCGCAGCCTAAGGGTCTGTTCTTCATGAACTCGTTGTGACGTTAGGGTGGACGGATGTCAGAGACCATGCCTGTATTTGGAGTGCACGGTTTAATGCCTAAATAAGGCCTGGGATTCTATGCCTATATAAGGGCAGGGCGAATTGTGCCTATATAAGGACATGATATTGGAAAGCCCGTTATGGACACCCTAAGAGGAATACAACACCCACTCCACTTTCGTGTATACGATAATACATAAATGCTAAACATCTTAAAATGCTAAACATAAAAATGGAGTACCGCATATTTCTAAAATATTTCATAAAACCATTTAAAAAAGGCATTTAAAAAAAAAAACATATTACAATGCAAAAAGGTATTGTACATTCGAAGCATTGCTTATCATTTCAGGCATAAAGTTCGAAGATAAATGCAATTGGAATGAAATAAGCAGTAATATTTACATGTGACAGAAAATGATCGATAAGTTTGTTAAAAAAATCAGTCATTTCATGTCAGGAAAATTAAATGAACTGTTTTTAGACACATAAGATGACTAAATGTCTGTGGAAGGACCGCCAAGTCTGTACTATAAGGCTAGTTCTACTTTAAGCAGATTGAAGTTCCATTTTCGTTCGAAGAAATGGGAAAAAGTTCAATTTTTGGTAGAGTTCCAAGTTTTGAAAAATGAAGGCCAAATTGTTGATGTATTTCTGGAACACTGTATGCTGAATCAGAATCAGTTTACGGGTCTGGTGTAAACATTAGATCATCTATTTCTATAGACAAAACATCATCCACTGTAGTTGGTGTGAGTTGGAACACCTCGTGAAGCAGGTTAATCGCACAGAGATGTGAAGCATTGCTTTCAATTGTCGCAATGTTCGCGTCCGTTGTTACCTGTGTGCCTGTAGTTCTTTCTCGTACCTCAGCAGCAGCCGGAAGCGTCTGTGAGATCTCAATGAATGCTGTCATCAGGATAGGAAGCCGCTGGGGACAACACATAGCATGGGCCGTTATCTGGTCCAGCAGAGTATCGACGTCCGTTGGCGCATCCGATGGAAATGTTAGACAGGTGTCCAACACGCATTCTACACCGCATAGCAGGCATCGTAGAACAGGTAAGATGCAATCTTGCCAGATTGGTCTGAATGACAGGAACCATGTGGTATTAAGGTCCCGTAGACGATTTATGCCCAAAAGCTGTACTATTTGCTCACGGCACTTTCGTTCAAGGAGAGCTTTCTCCATGTCGCTCGGAGTGATGTCGGCGAATTGGCTGGCCATAGCGCAATAGCAGGAAGAGAAATAGAATTCCGGCAACAAGTGCAAGAATTAATGGTATGCCACCAAACACCGAATGTGCAAAGTTCGGGATGATTCCGAGCATTGCCTGGAAAGGTGCTAACAGACCCGAGCAGATGCCCTTAAATACATGTACAATTCCTGTTGTATCAGACATGTTGAAAATTCGTCCTATCATTTCCACGAAATGTATAGGGCAGTTTGTACGTATTAAAGTCTGTATCTCAGCCGAAGTCCTTGCAATTTGCAGATCATAGGTTTCTTTGGCCGAGGTCAAAGGCACTGTTTGTTGTAAAATCATGGCTTTCATTCTGCTTAAAGTATCAAATCTTATTAAAGAGACGTTCAGCGAAGGCCATAGAGGCGACTCCCTTACTGTGTCTATTGGGGCAAACAATACTTGCATACAGCAAGTGACCCTGGAGTTGACCGTTACTAGATATGGGATGCCTGGCAGCATGCCACAGCAACTCTGACCATTCAACATGAGGTAACTCCCATTAGAAAGTTGTCCGAACGTTGGATTAATCACAGCAGCTGGTGTACCCTGCTGATGGCAAGACAAATTTGCCACAGAACCATTACAAGCCCCGTGCAAGGAAATGTCCTGACATACAAGTGAACCGCTTAGTGCACGTTTACAGTTTTTACTGCTTAAAAACACTTCACGATCCCCGCTCCAACATCTATATGTATACGGCAAAGCCCAAGATGTCTTAATGTATTCCTTACCCAACCTTTCATATTTGCCTGCTTGCATTTGTCTGAGGCAATACTGAAACTGAAAAGTAGTCACAGGTAGTGTGATTTTGCCATGAATAAGACATTCTGTAGCTGGTTTTTCTGCCACTCTGAATGGTAACTTTTCCAGTTTTTCAATGCTCAGCACTGTATACTTTGCTCCTCTTTGTGCCATTTCAATCTGTTTATCAGTTAGATTATATTCTGCAAACAGAGCCGTTGTGTTGATGAATCGCCAAGGCACATAGCTCGCTCGCAATGATTGCAGCGTCCAGCTTAATAACATAATAGAACGTAATTGAGATTGGCCTTGTTGTAACATCGCCAAATCTTGTTCTAGTATGTCGATAGCAGAGGATACAATGCCGTCCAGTGAATAAATTCTGGAGGACAAAGTTGTTAACCCATTGTCGACCACAGAGAGTGTTTTCTCTAAATTAATACGATCAAGTTCACGTATTCGTTCTGCGGCCTCTATCTGTGACACCTTCCAAGCTTCATTGTAGGCAGCATAAATGCCGGCATATATGAAACGTTTTTGACGCGGTTTTCTTGGTCCAAGCAAGAAATCCCTAAGGTCTGCGTCTTTTGCAAGTAAGGATAAGTGTTGTTTCACATCCTGTAGTGTAGATGTATGCAGCCAATCGAGGCATAATTTCCCTACACTGTATGTTGTTACTACCCCCGGATGTTGTCTTTGGACGTATCTTGGGTCTGGCCTATGAATGGTAAAACCCTGAGTTTTATTCAGGAATCTTTCCTGACAGTTATTTGTGTCTGTGGGCCAGATCAACCATTTTTTCCAAGTAGGATTATATCTGTTGAGTTGTAGTATATTGTCAACTGTCACCACTGCCTGTGTTTCATTATTTTTTGCAGGAGTTGGTACAGAAGGTGTGTTCATCTCTTTGATCTTGGCTAATCCAAGACAAGATGTTTGTTGGATAGTTTCATTCAAAAACATAATTTGTTCAGAGATGATGCAGGCTCTAAATAAAGCTTCTATCCCTTGTACTTGCCATTCTTTAGTACCCCACAAAGTTTTTGTGTCTATTGTGTCTTTCCAAAAGTCGAAACCCTGTCTAGACAGTTGGGCATTAAATAATGCAGAATAAATCTGTTTTGTATTCGTTAACATAATTTTCATACCTGTCTTGTTTACATTTTTATAGTAAAACATTTCTGGATCAGATGTATTGTAACCTGAAAAATATGGAAACTTACTAGCAAATGTTTTTGAACTACCTTTAGGTGGTGTAGGACAATGTTCCCATTGGTTAAACATAAACACATTTCTTGGATATGCAGATTTATGCAAATAATGATGACCATAGTGGTTATAACAATACAGTTGTTCATAGTCTGATGAACCCTCTAAATATTCATTTTTAGAAAATGCAGCAGATTTTTCTAGGTCAAACATAATGTCAGTCACAGTCTCAAAGTCCCAATCATCAGAATAGGTACTGGACGAGATTAGATCACTTAGTGAAATTTTAAACAAATGTGGAATGTTCAATTCTTCCGTTGGACCGAGTATATCAAAATCTGTTTTGTCCCACACTATACCATTGTGTATAGGAACAGCTGTGATGTTCACTGATGACAAGTCTCTTGCTTCACGATGGGAAGATTTATGAGGTTTCAAAAGGACGTTCACGTCTTTGTTTTCAATGTTCGCATGGATGTATCTGCCACTAATAAGCACGCTCACAGTTGTAACCAAAGCTAGCCAGAGCAGGAAAACAAAAAGTCCAGATATAATCCAGAGTTCAATCCATGGAGAAACCAAATAAGTCTTTTTCAGAGAGTGAAGAAAGTCTTGTATTTGCTGCTTGAATTTAAATGATGCTGGCGTCGTTTCAGGTTCACTTGTATCTTCTGAGAACGTAGCAAAGTTTATGAAATTGCCAGAAGCAGTTCTATCAATTGTTGTAATTGCATCAGGATTTGTAGAAATCACTGGAACCAGTTCATCACGTGCCACATTGGTGTAGACAGGTGTATTTGGACGAACTGTTACTTGTTCTTCAAGAGGGATGATTTCCATAGCATTGTTGCTTAGTCCTTCATCTGTTTCTGCTGAATTCTCGATGGTTATCAGTCTTTCAGTATGAACCTCTTGGATAGTAGCGAGAGCAGTGCGTTTGCTACTAGGTCGGAGTCCACGAGGCCTACTATTTAGTATTGGCCACATACTGTGGTTTGATGAGGTCGATGGACACAAATCTTTTCTCCTTTCTTCCAGCAAGGGGCGGCAGTAGTACTGTTCTTGTTCCTTGAACTGCTAGGACAGGTACTGGTTGTCTGTAAGAAGTTCCAAATTCCTTCTTGTCCGCAATTTTTTCTCTGACTAGATCCCCAACTTTTGGAATCCAGACAGGCCTTGCTGGGACAGCCGGTTGATCCCCAGTGGTGGTTTGGTGTAGGAACACGTTGCTTTGTTCGTTCTTAATTTGTTTAAGTCCTGTAAAACAGCCAAACGATCTTTGATATCAAAGGGTTTATTTTCCACCACTGTGCCTACGTTTTCTAAGTCTGGTACCCACATTCTTGTCCCAAACAGGACCTCATATGGAGTGACCCCCTAGAGAACTTCTTGGCAGGTTGTTCAATGCACGTTGAACTCCACTAAGGTGTTTGACCCACCCGTCACCCGAGCCTAATACTCTAGCTGTTATAGACTGCTTTATGTCCCGGTTTTCCTTTCCACAACCGAATTTCCCTCAGGATGGAATGGAGAGGAGTACCGCAATGCAACGCCCAGACTGGCCATGGCTTCTTTGTAAGCCCGAGAGCTAAACGCAGGACCCTGGTCAGAATGTAGCGTGCCTATTGCGTATATGCCGATAAAGACTCGCAAATGTTTTATAACAGTTCGAGCGTCAGCTGAGCGCTGAGGCCATAACCATAGGAACCTAGATTCAGTATTTGTGGGAATGCCTTTGTCCAGTAGGACGTAGGCGCATAGATAGTCTAATGCTGTCTAGCAATGGTGTCTGTACTGGGTTGCCGCATTCGCAGCATGGTGTCTGGTGGCTCTCTCGCTGTAATTTACAGTCTAAGCAGTTGTTGATGAATATGTGAATTTCTGTATTCATTCCAGGCCACCAGTACATCTCTTTTAACGTCAAGATTGTTTTAGAGATCCCTTGGTGTGACAGACCCTCCCCCAAATGTGTTTCATAAATCAAGGCTGCTCTACGTTCCATGTTTGGAATTACCCTATCCCCCACTCCAGGGATTCGAGCAAAAGGAACGTTGTTCGCATCAATTACATAAGAGTACTTGAGTGGAAACTTTTTTGGTAACGCTGCACTGCTGCCTTTGCTTGAAGCCTTGACAGCCAACATTATCTCACCGTCTATTTTTGTTTTTGAACAAGTGATCGCAGCTACGGAAGCCGTTTGCACAGCCCCTTTGCGGCTTCGTCAGCCAATGAATTCCCTGCAACGTGAACGCCATCACGTTGATGACTCAGTGTGTGGATCACGTGAGCCTTTGGTAGTTCGTTTTTCAACTGAACTACTTGTTCCCAAAGCATTTTATGCTTTATTGTGCCACCTTTCGCATCTTTGAAACCGTTTTCAAGCCAGTTTTGTATATATTCATTATACGACTGTACACAGTAAAAAGAATCGCACACGATTAGTGTGGGAATTCGCGATCTGTAGTTTCAAGTGCCAGTTTGAATGCTTGTAGTTCAGCTCGCTGAGCTGTACAATCTCCTAGAGACTGCGTTTTTGTGACCATAGGTCTGAAGATGCCATCTCGCATGCGACCTTTAACGATAGCACACGCTGCACTGTAAGCTTGCTTACTCCCGATTGCGGGTTGTGCGGATCCGTCAGTGTAAATTATAAATTCGTACTGATCGAGAGGCAGAATTTCAGTAGGCGGGGGACATTCATGTTCATATTGCAGGAATGCTTGTGTTTTTAAATCTGGATCAAAAACATATTCAACATCTGTTGCAGCAAGAGAATTAACCCATTGTATCCATCTTGGATGCAATGCTTTAGCATTTGGAATGCTTGCTTTTGTAACCGCTTCTAAAGCAGGTACCGGGGTTATGACAATAATGCGTTTCCCTTGGGCTAAGGCTCTTTCTTTTGCTACAGCGGTTTGAACTGCTGTTAGAATTTTTTCAGTTAAACTGAAGCGCATTTCCGCTTGTGTTTACAAGTGTGATTTATACGCTATTGGTATTTTCTCACCCTCATTGAAAGTTAAGTAGGTGAATCCGCATTGACCTGAAATTATTCGGATCACCAAATTGCGTTCACTTACGCGTGTTTGTAAGTGATTTGTTGCTAACATGTTAGCTTGTAGTGAACGCAAGATTTCTGTGTGTTCTTGTGTCCAGTTTCTGAATGGAAAATCAGGTTTGATTAATGCGTAGAGAGGTTTAACCCTTTCTGCGTAGTTTAGAATGTATGTTCTTCCAAAATTTAAGAAACCCAGGATGGATTGTAAGTTTTTAGCGTTTTTGGAGGTTGGAGCAGCGCACACTTTGTAAAAGTTAGCTGCCAAGCTCTTGCCTTCACTTGAAAGCTCATATCCTAGAAATAGGACATTGAGATGGGCAATTCTGGACTTTTTAAAGTTGAATTTGTAGCCCTCAGAGGCGAAACCCAATATAATGGTGCTCACCCTGTTCAAGTGTTTATCCAGGTCATCGTCTGTCAGATAGATGTCATTGACATAGGACAATGCCTCATTGTCATAAATTTGTAGTAACTCCATTACCCTCGCTGAGAATAAACCTGGGCTATTCTTGAACCCTTGTGGGAGTTGACAAAAGTGACGCTGGGTCCCCATTATGGAGAATGCTGTTAAGTACCTGCTCTCAGGTGCTATGTTTTGACAAAAGAAACCATTTGAGATGTCTAATGTTGTTTTATATTTTTTACGCACAATGTTATTCATTAATGCTGTGCTATGTGCATTTGCACTGCAAAAGTTTTAGAACAAGTGTTTAGGTGTCTGTAATCCAAAACTAGACGATATGTATTGTCTGGTTTGGAGACAGGAAACAAAGGATTGTTCATTGAGGAGGTGCATGTTTCAATCACCCCTTGATATTCAAGTTGATCTAAGATCTCCCTGACCTGTTTTTTTGCTTCTTGCTTTATAGGGTACTGCCTTTGTGCAGTTGGTTATTGTTTCAGATGTATTTTATGGTGAGGTGAGTCCTCATCCCATCCTACATGATTTTTATATAATGCTGGGGCCTGGGCCACTGCCCATTTCCTGGCATATGTATATTTTAGGTGTATTGGAATATGGTTGGAGAAGGCAGGCATAATAATGTCCTCGCCATGTGGGCACTCCCTGACAAATTGTGGTGGCCAGTCTTTTTCTGCTAGAAGTATATCATAGCCCTTTGATAGTTTTTCCCAAAAGATTGCTTTCACCTGTCTAGGTTTCTCTCCCTCCATCCGGAATGTTATTTCAAATAACCTTTGTGGAGTACTAACCCTGGTGTCTACAGTCTCTACTATAATGTATTCATTCAAGTCCACTATCTCCAGAAGTTCCTTCACGTTCTGGTGAACTATTGTGACTTCTGCTGCACTGTCCAGCATGGTCTGAGCCCATTCTCCATTCTTGAGTTGTGTTCTCAGTATTCTCGGCATGTCTAATCTTTAGACCTGCTACTTTCTTTTTGGAGAATTGAGGTTTAGCCTTAGTTTTTGGAGCGTGTTTGTCGTCTTTCGATTTCACGCGTTCTTCGCTGTGTTCCATCCGTCCTCTTCTTTCCGAAGTCTGTGGTGAGATCTGAAAGGGACGAGAGGAACGTGTATCAGTATCATGATACCTGTCAGGTTTTCTCAAATTATCCCTATTCCTGAGGTTATACCTCCTTTCAGAGGGCTCCTTTTGAGGAGACCTACCTCGGGATTGAGAACGCTTCTCATTTGAATTTTGTTTATTAGTTTCCCACTTCTTTTTAGAAGATGTAGGAGTTTGTTTAATTGAGTCCTTTTCTGGACTTTCAGATAGCTTCGGCTTCATTGGTCTTCCACCCAAACTATCTCTGCCTAATTCTGCATAGGATTGTTCTATTATTCTGGGTAGCTCAGTTTGATGTTCTGTAACATCGAATTCCCTCAATTTTTGGCGGATCACAACTGCTGCTGCCTCTCCTTTAATATTAGATAATATTATTGTTGAGACCTGGTCGAAATTTTTCAGTAATTTCATACCTAAATTTAGAGCAGGCTCTGCCCCGTATTCGTTTTCAATTTGTTTTAGGACATCAGGTATTACCGCAATTGACGGAATGCCATGTGTTTTAGTATAGATGGCAGCAAAGACTGAACCCCATGTGGTGCAGTCTTCCAGTTGTGGTGTGATCCCCATTGGTAAACTGATTGTTAGGATTCTGTGTTTCTCATACGGGCAAGTATTTGGAAATACTGCTTCGATTTGAGTAATTTTTTGAGCTATCCAGAATGGAATTTGCTCACGTTTTGTGGGCATTTTACCCATGACTGAATTGAGGGTCTGTGGTGTAATTTTTAGTGTAGTCCCCTGATGAGGGGTCTGATTTTGAATAGTGAATGGTGGTTGGACTGTTAGAGTCCGCATGACATATTGGACTAATTGTCTGTAAATTTTTATTAACTTTTTTATTTGAGTATGTAATTCCTCATCTGTCATTATATCTAGTTCAGGATGAGGTGTGTAGCCGGCTAAAATCGGCCATGTTGCTCCTGGTCTACCTAGTGGACCGAGCCTAGTAATGTTTTTGTGATGTTTTAGGGCGCCTTTAAACCAGAGCTGATGCTCCTGTTATGTTAATGGAATTTCAATATCCTCGAAAGGAATGTATTCCTCTGGTAGATCATCTTCTTTGTAGAAGTGAAATGTTTGTGATGTTGGATTGCATTCAGGAAGTATTACCCATGAATAGAATACCTCTGTCTGAAAGGATTCATGTGCCTCTATCACGAAAACTGCTCTACCTCCTCTTGGCGATAGGCCATGTTTTATAAGTTTTAGAGTTATGGCTCTTCTTAAGTTTTGAGGGATGTCTATAACACCCTCCTCGGTTTCATTTAAACCTGTAAAGTTAAAAACTGCTGCTTGGGCTTGATCAGCCGCAGCTCCACCGTTTCCGGTTTCATTATCACCGTCAGGCATTTTTGTTTTTTGAAAAATGTAGAACAAGTTTCAAGGAAACAAAGATAAGGTGCACAATATTTTGGAACACTGTATCCTTCAACGTTGAGCAAACCAAACAGCTAATATATAGGGTACTTCCCTATGTAGCCTTGGTGGATACTAAACCCTGCCCACTCCAGACGTCTTTTGGAGTATATGGGTAGGGGTCTTGAGAGAAAATAGCACGGCTGAGTTACTCAGTATCTAACGTTGAATTACCGCCTTACCAAACCGTTGGGCGCCATGTAGTGTAGCTCCTATTTCCCTAATAGGCTCTGCGCATTGGAATAATATATACTATAGGTTTGACATAGGACTGAGGTCAGTATGTCCCTATCGAGTATATTAAACTTAATTACTTGTGCCAGCTAGCTCAGAGGCCACTAGAAACTCCTTGACAACAAGAAGGAGTAGTTTCTGGCAGCCGCAAAACATGACCACTATGTTTCCCTTTTAGAATCAGAACGTGTCCCAGAGTCGTGGAAACAATAGATAACTATTTCACTCAGCTCAATCGTGCATGCTTAGTTTTCCTCAGAGTTACACAGAAAGAATAGACGGGCGTTTTCAATAAAAGATTTATTGAACAGTCTTGTTTCTGGTGTAAGTATAATGTGCTGTTACGATCACAAGACAGTATGCGAGATAAATAATGTACAGGGTGAGCAGTAGAAATAAATAATACTGCGATAGCATTATCTTTTAGTACAGATGCTGTATACATAAATAACACAGACTAAAAATGCGAGTACTCATACGATGCAGTGCTAAGCTAGTTCTGCCCCAATGTACCTAACCTAACCTAGGTGTAGGACGAGGTATGAAGTAGGTGAAGTATTCCTTACTGTGGTATACTAGGAGTATGTTTAAGCCTAGTATGCCTAGTATGCCAAGAGTCCCTCTAGGTTCTTATCAGCTCCATACCTGAAGAATGAGAGAGGTTGGAATCTCTTTGCCAGACTCGAACTCCAACACCCCGCAAGGAAGTCAGATCACTGGAAGCGGGACTCTCTGCATGCAGGGATGACAGCGTCTTCTCAGTGCGTCAGGCCAGGATACGGGCTCCTCTGAAGTCGAGGTCTCCTCTAGTTTACAGGGGCTAGGGAAGGTATATTTATACCTGAGAGTACCTTAGGAATGTTAGCATTGACGTGAATTGGACAGCGAAAGACGTCATGGATGAACCCCTAAGGAATAATGGTTCATGCATAATATATGAGGCCTTGAAGAAGTCAATAGTCCTGGGCTAGGGAAACTCCCGCAGCCTAAGGGTCTGATCTTCATGAACTCGTTGTGACGTTAGTGTGGACGGATGTCAGAGACCATGCCTGTATTTGGAGTGCACGGTTTAATGCCTAAATAAGGCCTGGGATTCTATGCCTATATAAGGGCAGGGCGAATTGTGCCTATATAAGGACATGATATTGGAAAGCCCATTATGGACACCCTAAGAGGAATACAACACCGGCACTGATTCCGCCTGCAATGTCCCATCCGGGTGTACTCGGATCCTTCCCGGGCTGTCCTCTCGATCTGCCTGTTTTTTCAGGGCCGGCTGAGACCTCATGCCCGCACTCCCTCCTCTGCGCCAGGACCCACCAGTGCCCATCTGAAGTGCTAAACAAGAGTCCGACAGGCCCGTCTTGTCCAACCATGCCGTCGCTTCATCCACCGATTGAAAGAACAGGGCCTTTCCTTTATGTTCCACCCTTAGTTTTGCAGGATGCAATAGGCTGTATTTCAGACCCGATTCTCGAAGTTGCTTCTTTGCTGCCATGAAGATCGTCTTTGCTCCTGTACTTGCTGCGTATAATCTGGAAAGATTGCGATAGAATGGCCCTGATACGTTATCTGGCCCTTCACCCTGATGCTTTGCAGAATAATATCCCGATCCCTATAGTTAAAAAAATCAGGCTATGATAGCTCTTGGGGGAGTCCCAGGTCGCGGTTGCGAACCCAGTGCCCTGTGAGCCCTTTCAATATTGAAGAATTTGGATAGTCGTGTAGGAGCCAGTTCTTGCACAATCCAGTTTTCCAAAAAGAGATCAGCGGAGGGGCCTTCTGCCTTTTCGGGGAAGCCTACAAATCTCAGATTGTTCCTTCTTGATCTACCTTCCGCATCCTCCGCTCGATCATCTAGCTGTATCACTCTTTGCTGGAGCGCAAACCTCAAATTTAGCTGAAAAAATCAAATGTTTCTCAAATTTCGGTGTAGGAAAGTTGTGGGATCACAGGACTGACACAAATTTCCTACCACCCACCGTTCCCCCAGGTCTCCCGATAAAAATGGTACCACACTCACGTGGGTGGGCCAAGTACCCGCGACAGGCAAGGGCCCAAAACGTATTGAGGAGACATCAAAATTACCTATCAGAAAACAACCTGGTTTTGCAAGGGGGGTCACCTGGGTTTTTGGCCCCGGGCTCGGTGGCCATCTTGGGAAACTACCAAACCCACACATTTCTGAAAACTAGACACTCGGGGGAGTCCAGCGAGGTATGGCTTGCGTGGATCTCCCAACATTTTCCTACACAGAATCCCCTGCAAACCTCAAATTTAGCTGAATAAATCACATTTTCCACATATTTTTGTGTGGAATCACCGTGCCGGCACAAATGTCCAACCCCACAGCGTTCCCCTCTGTCTCCCGAGTAAAATGATACCTCACTTGTGTGGGTGTCCAATGCAGAATTGGCTAAAAACGTATTTTAAAAAAATGTAGTGCTTGCGGTGTTATACCCTTAATCCCTATGTTTTTGGCTCTTCCCAGTCACAGGCCCTTGCCCAACCCTTATGCTTGTAGGGGTGTGGGGCTGCCCAAAATTGGCATGCCAATGCCCCCACCCCCTCCCCAAATTCCAGTCTTTCTGCCCCCCCTGGGAGGCAGATGGGGCAGTAGCCCCCAATCTGCCCCCCGGGGGGGCAGAAAGCACACAAGGCACCAGGGATTCTTTTTTTTACACTTGTAGGGGTGGGGGCTGCCCAAAATGGGCATGCCAATGCCCCCCCCCCCGAATTCCACAGTCTTTCTGTCCCCCCTGGGCGGCAGATGGGGCAACAGCCCTCAATCAAGCACACTAGGCCGCAGGGATTTCTTTTTATGCCTGTAGGGTTGGGGGCTGCCCAAAATGGGCATGCCAATACCCCCACCCTCCTCCCCAAATTCCAGTCTTTCTGCCCCCATGGGAGGCAGATGGGGTCAATAGCCCCAAATCTGCCCCCCCGGGGGGTAGAAAGCAAACTAGGCACCAGGGATTTTTTTTTTACGCTTCTAGGGGTGGGGGATGCCCAAAATGGCAAATCAATGCCCCCCACCCCCCACATTCTACAGTCTTTCTGCCCCCCCGGGAGGCAGATGGGGCAATAGCCCTCAATCTGCCCCCCCAGGGGGGCAGAAAGCACACTAGGCACCAGGGATTTTTTTATGCATGTAGGGGTGGGGGCTGCCCAAAATGGTCATGCCAATGCCCCCACCCCTTCCCCAAATTCCAGTCTTTCTGCCCCCGGGAGGCAGATGGGGGCAATAGTCCCTAGGCATGCCGAAGGCGCGCCTAAGGCAAGCCCGTCTGCGCCCGTCCGCGACCCGACCGCGGCCATCTCCAGGAACCCTGGATCTCCGGAACCCCGCCGATACATCTCTGCCGCCCTCCACGCACTCAACCCCGGAAGACACAACGACTGCCACAGAGCAACACCGAACACCACCCAAGGACAGTTCTCCTGCAGACAATGCCGACGATCCTTCACCATCGACCGTGCCCCCAAGATGGCAAAAATTCACCAGACGCCCGCACCTGCGGAGCCCTGACATGCATTCTCCTCAATGTACGCTCCCTACACAGACACGCCTTAGAGATCTGGGACCTGCTCGACACCCTCTCGCCAGACGTTGCCTTCCTCACTCAAACCTGGACTAACGCCACCTCCGGCCCCGACATCGCCACCGCCATCCCCGACGGATACAAGATCCAGAGAATGGACTGCCCCCACCACCCTGGAGGAGGACTCGCCATCGCCCACAAGACCCCCCTTCGACTCTCCACCTCCAACATGAGCGACCCCCACTCCAACACAGAACACCTCCACTTCCAGATCCAGACCAACCCCAGGACCATGCTATGGGGCACCCTCACATATAGACCCCCCGGACCGCGCACCCAGTCCGCAACCACCATCGCCGACCTCGTCGCACCCCACGCCATCACATCCACGGACTACATTCTACTCGGAGACCTCAATTTCCACCTCGACAACCGCAGCGACCCCGACTCCATCACCCTCCTCGACAACCTCTTCAACCTCGGACTGAAGCAGCTCGTCACCACCCCCACGCACAGAGCAGGACACACCCTCGACCCCATCTGCGCAGGAGGGATGAACATCCAGTTCAGCCATACCTCGCAGCCCCCCTGGACGGACCACCACTGCGTACACTTCACCTTCAACACCTCCACCGGACCCAAACCCCCCCACACCCACCTCGCAGGAACTGGAGCAAGATCACAGAGGAGCACCTTAACACCACCCTCCTCCTTGACCCACCCTGCGCCATGACCGACGCCAACTCCGCAGCCAAGGAATTTCACCGCTGGATCTCCAGCTGCGCCGACAAGCTCGCACCTCTCCGCCACCCCGGCAAACAATGACCCCTGAAAGCCGCCTGGTTCACCACCGAACTCCAAGTAGCCAGGCGCTCCTGCAGATGACTCGAGAAAACCTGGCGAAACCGGAAAAACACAGAAGACCTGAACAGCTACCGGGACGCCCTGAAGGAATACCACCAGCGCCTAAGAGACACCAAGCGGACTTTCATCAAGAACAAGATCCACACCAACGCTACCAACACTAAAGAACTCTTCAACGTCATACAGCAATTCACCAAACCCCCCAGCAAAGCCACGGACATCACACCATCCCAGGAACTCTGCAACCAGCTCAGCTCCTACTTCCATCGGAAGATCAAGGCCCTCTACGACAATTTCAGCGAACAGACCACGGACACTCCCCCTCTCGCCACCACCACCGATGCAGAGCCGATCATCACATGCTGGAATCCGGCCACTGTCAAACACACCACCCCGACCATGAAGAACACCCACTCAGGAGCCCCCACGGACCCCTGCCCACCGCACATCTACCACAGGGCCGCCGCCACCATCGTACCCGAACTAGGACGTACCATCAACGCCTCTTTCGAATCCAGCATCTTCCCGATGACTGGAAGCGGGCGGAGGTCAAACCCCTCCTCAAGAAGCCCACGGCCAACCCGACAGACCTGAAAAACTACCGGCCCATCTCTCTCCTCCCCTTCACAGCCAAAGTCACCGAGAGACTCGTAAACACCCGGCTGACTGCCTTCATCGAAGAGAACTCCATCCTAGACGCCTCCCAGTCCGGATTCCGCAGCAACCACAGCACTGAGACGGCCCTCCTCGCTGCCACCGACAACATCCGCATGCTACTAGACCAGGGGCACACCGCAGCCCTCATCCTACTGGACCTCTCTGTGGCCTTCGACACCGTCTCACATCGCACTCACGCAGCCAGACTCCACGACGCGGGGATACGAGGAACCGCCCTCTCCTGGATCCAATCCTTTCTCTCCGGCAGAACCCAGAGGATCAGACTCCCTCCATTCGTCTCCAAACCCACACAGATCAACTGCAGAGTACCCCAAGGATCATCACTCAGCCTGACGCTCTTCAACATCTACATGGCCCCCCTCGTCGCCATCGTCAGACAACACGGGCTCAGCATAGTATCATACGCCGACGACACCCAGCTCATCCTCTCCCTCACAAAGAACCCCGAAGGCACCAGACACTACTTCCAGGAAGGAATGAGGGACATAGTCGTCTGGATGAAAAGCAGCTGCCTGAAGCTCAACTCGGAGAAGACCGAGGTCCTCATCCTCGGACCCTCCACCTCCACCTGGGACAACACCTGGTGGCCCTCCACCCTCGGGAGTCCGCCCACCCCGACAGACCACGCACGGAACCTCGGCATCATCCTCGACTCCTCCCTCACCATGACCCACCAGATCAACTCCATCACCTCCACCAGCTTCAACTGCCTTCAGATCCTCCGCAAGACCTTCAAATGGATACCCCCAGAATGAAGAAAAACCATCACCCATGCTCTCATAACCAGCAGATTGGACTACGGCAACGCCCTCTATGCCGGGATCAACAAAAGCCTTCTCCACAGGCTCCAAACCATCCAGAACATCGCAGCCAGACTCGTCCTTGGAACCCCACAGCACGAACATATGACCCAACACCTACGTGACCTCCACTGGCTACCCGTCGAGAAGAGAGTAACCTTCAAAATACTCACCCACGCCTACAAATCACTCCACAACATCGGACCCATATACCTCAACGAGAGAATCTCCTTCCACGTACCCAAGAGGAACCTTCGTTCCGCAGACCTCACCCTCGCAGAAACCCCCCGCATCCGCAGAACCAGAGCAGGCGGAAGAGCTTTCTCCTGCGTCGCAGCCAAAGCCTGGACGAGCTCCCTGTCAACATCAGACGCTCCCCCACCCTCCACACCTTCAGGAAGAACCTTAAGACCTGGCTCTTCGACTGACCGGAGCTGCACCCCACCCCCACCCAGCGCCTTGAGACCCTCACGGGTGAGTAGCACGCTTTATAAATCCCTAATTGATTGAATCTGCCACCCGGGGGGCAGAAAGCACACTAGGCCCCAGGGATTTTTTTTTTACGCCTGTAGGGTGGGGGCTGCCCAAACTGGGCATGCCAATGCCCACCCCCCCAAATTCCACAGTCTTTCTGCCCCCCCGGGGAGGCATATGGGGCAATAGCCCCCAATCCGCCCCTCGGGGGGGCAGAAAGCACACTAGGCACCAGTGATTTTTTTGTTTTTACGCTTGTAGGGGTGGGGGCTGCCCAAAATGGGCATGCCAATGCCCACAACCCCCCAAATTTCCCAATCTTTCTGTCCCCCAGGAGGCAGATGGGGGCAATAGCCCCCAATATGATCCCCCGGGGGGGCAGAAAGTACACTAGGCAACAGGGATTTTTTTTTGCTTTTTTGACCAGTAGGGGTGGGGGCTGCCCAAAATGGGCATACCAATGCCCCAACCCACCCACCCCCAAATTCTAGTCTTTCTGCCCCCCTGGAAGGCAGATGGGGGCAATAGCCCCCAATCTGCCCCTGGGGGGTAGAAAGCACACTAGGCACCAGGGATTTTTTCTTTTTATGCCTGTAGGGGTGGGGACTGCCTAAAATTGGCGTGCATGCCACCACCCGCACTCCCAGAATTCCAGTCTATCTGCCCCCCGGGAGACAGATCAGGGGCAATAGCGCCTGATCTGCCCCCCGGGGGCGCATAAAGCCCACTAGGCAGTGGGATTATGTTGGGTTTTTTTTATACGCAGGGGTGGGGGCTGCCCAGAATGGGCATGCTAATGCCCCCACACCCAAAAAAGTATTTCTGCCCCCCACTGGAAAGGCAGATTGGAGCAATAGCCCCTTATCTGCCCCTCCAAGTGGGGCAGAAAGCCCACTAGGAACCAGGGATATATTTCTGGGCATGTCAGGGAGAAGCCCCTTAGGCACGGGTCACTCCCTTTTTTTTAGGCACACATTTTGATTGTTTCAGTATTATTTTTAGTCTCATCTACCCCGAAGCGGGGCCCGAAAACCACTAGAAACCAGAGAGAGTTTGTGTGTGTGTGAAGTGGAGTTTGGCTGATGGTCTGCGTGTACTGACCGTTGCCTGGCATTTTGCTGGTGGTGTGTGTGAGCTTGCTCTTGCCTGCTGGTGTGTGTGGAGTGGCACTTGACTGGCAGTGTACGTGAACCGGCGCTTGGCTGACAATGTGCATGGTTGGCACTTGGCTGGCGGAATGCCTGGATGGCACTTGGCTGGCGGAGTGCGTGGAAGGTGCTTGGCTGGCAGTGTGCATTGATGGCGCTTGGCTGGCGGTGTGCGAGGATGGCGCTTGGCTGGTGGTGTGCATGGATGGTGGTGTGCGTGGACTGACTCTTGGCTGGTGGTGTGGCTTGCATGGATCCCGCAGCGTTTTCTTACCTAGAATCCCCTGCAAACCTCCAATTTACTTACAAAGTCACATTTTCCTCACATTTCTGTGTGGGTAAGTTGTAGGATCACTGCACAAGCACAAATATCCTACCACCCAGCGTTCCCCCAGGCCTCCCAATAAAAATGGTACCTCACTTGCATGGGTGGGCCAAGTACCCGCGACAGGCAAGGGCCCAAATTGTATTGTGGAGACATCAAAATTACCTATCACAAAACAACCTGGTTTTGCAAGGGGGGTCACCTGGGTTTTCGGCCCCGGGCGCGGCGGCCATCTTGGGAAACTACCAAACCCACACATTTCTGAAAACTAGACACCCGGGGGAGTACAGCGAGGTATGGCTTGCCTGGATCCTCCAACGTTTTCCTACCCAGAATCCCCTGCAAACCTCAAATTTAGCTGAAAAAACACATTTTCCACATATTTTTGTGTGGAATCACCGTGCCGGCACAAATGTCCTACCCCACAGCGTTCCCCTAAGTCTCCCAAGTAAAATGATACCACACTTGTGTGGGTGTCCAATGAAGAATTGGCTAAAAACGTATTTTTTTAAAAATGTAGCGCTTAGAATTCACGGTGCTATACCCTTAATCCATATGTTTTTGGCTCTTCCCAGTCACAGGCTCTTGCCCAACCCACACAAGTGAGTTATCATTTTACTTGGGAGACTGAGGGGAACACTGTGGGGTAGGACATTTGTGCCGGCATGGAGATTCCACAAAAAATATGTGGAAAATGTGGGGTTTTTCAGCTAAATTTGAGGTTTGCAGGGGATTCCGGGTAGAAAAACCTTCGGGGATCCATGCAAGCCATACCTTGCTGGACTCCCCCGGGTGTCTAGTTTTCAGAAATGTGTGGGTTTGGTAGTTTCCCAAGATGGCCACTGAGCCCGGGGCCAAATCCCAGGTGACCCCCCTTGCAAAACCAGGTTGTTTTGTGATAGGTAATTTTGATGTCTCCTCAATACATTTTGGGCCCTTGTCTGTCGCAGGTACATGGCTCACCCATGCGAGTAGGGTACCATTTTTATTGGGAGACCTGGGGGAATGCTGGGTGGTAGGAAATTTGTGTCAGCCCGGTGATCCCACAACTTTGCCACACAGAAATTTGAGAAAAATGTGATTTGTTCAGCTAAGTTTGATGTTTGGAGGGGATTTTGGGTAGGAAAATGTTGGGGGGTCAATGCAAGCCATACCTCCCTGGACTCTCCTGGTGTCTAGTTTTCAGAAATGTGTGGGTTTGGTAGTTTCCCAAGAGGGCTGCCAAGCCCGGGGCCAAAAACCTAGGTGACACCCCTTGCAAAACCAGGTTGTTTTGAGATAGGTAATTGTGATGTCTCCACAATACGTTTTGGGCCCTTCCCTGCCATGGGCACTTGGCCCACCCACACGAGTGAGGTACCATTTTTATTGGGAGACTTTGGGAAATTCAGGTTGGGTGGGATTTTGTAGATCCACGCAGATTCCAGAACTTTCCATCATAGAAATGTGAGGAAAAGTTTTTTTTTTTTTTACAAAGTTTGAGGTTTGCAAAGTATTCTTGATAACAGAAACTAGGGAGAGTCAGACAAGTCACCCCATCCTGGATTCCCCTGGGTGTCTAGTTTTTAGAAATGTATAGGTTTGCTTGGTTTCCCTAAGTGCCGGCAGAGCTAGGGTTCAAAATCCACAGCTAGGTACTTTGCAAAAAAAGGGTCAGTTTTCGCTGTAATTATGTGGTGTGTCCATGTTGCGTTTTGGGCCGTTTCCTATCACGGGCTCTAGGCCTACCCACACAAGTGACATAACATTTTTATCAGAAGACTTTAGGGAATGCTGGTTGGGTGGAATTTTGTGGATCCACGCAGATTCTAGAACATTCCATCACAGAAATTTGAGGACAATGTGGTTTTTTGTACAAAGTTTGAGGTTTGCAAGGGATTCTAGGTAACAGAACTTGGTGAGAGCCAGACATGTCACCCCATCCTAGATTCCCCTGGGTGTCTATTTTTCAAAAATGTATAGGTTTGCTAGGTTTCCCTAGGTGCCGGCAGAGCTAGGGTTCAAAATCCACAACTAGGCACTTTGCAAAAAAGGGTTAGTTTTCACTGTAAAAATGTGGTGTGTCCACGTTGCATTTTGGGCCATTTCCTGTTGCAGGCACTAGACCTATCCACACAAGTGAGGTACCATTTGTATCAGAAGACTTTGGGGAATGCGGGGTGGGTGGAATTTTGTCGATCCACGCAGATTCCAGAACGTTCCATGACAGAAATATGAGGAAAATGTTTTTTTTTTACAAAGTTTGAGGTTTGCAAAGGATTCTTGGTAACAGAAACTGGGGAGAGCCAGACAAGTCACCCCATCCAGGATTCCCCTGGGTGTCTAGTTTTAAAAATGTATAGGTTTGCTAGGTTTCCCTAGGTGCCGACAGAGCTAGGGTTTAAAATCCACAGCTAGGCACTTTGCAAAAAAGGGTCAGTTTTCACTGTCAAAATGTGCTGTGTCCACGTTGCGTTTTGGGCCATTTCCTGTTGCGGGCACTAGACCTACCCACACAAGTGAGGTACCATTTTTATCGGAAGACTTTGGGGAATGTGAGGTGGTTGGAATGTTGTCGATCCAAGCAGATTCCAGAACTTTCCATCACAGAAATGTGAGGAAAATGGTTTTTTTTTACAAAGTTTGAGGTTTGCAAAGGATTCTTGGTAACAGAAACTGGGGAGAGCCAGACAAGTCACCCCATCGTGGATTCCCCTGGGTGTCTAGTTTTTAAAAATGTATAGGTTTGCTAGGTTTCCCTAGGTTCCGGCAGAGTGAGGGTTCAAAATCCACAGCTAGGCACTTTGCACAAAAGGGTCAGTTTTTACTGTAAAAATGCGGTGTGTCCATGTTGCGTTTTGGGCCATTTCCTGTTGCGGGCACAAGACCTACCCACACAAGTGAGGTACCATTTTTATCGGAAGACTTTGGGGAATACGGGGTCAGTGGAATTTTGTCGATCGACGCAGATTCCAGAACTTTCCATCACAGTAATGTGAGGAAAATGTTCCCCTGGGTGTCTAGTTTGTAAAAATGTATAGGTTTGCTTGGTTTCTCTAGGTGCCGGCAGAGCTAGGGTTCAAAATCCACAGCTATGCACTTTGCAAAAAAAGCCGAATTTTTCGCTGTAAAAATGTGGTGTGTCCATGTTGCGTTTTGGGCCGTTTCCTATCACCGGCACTAGGCCTACCCACACAAGTGACATACCATTTTTATCGGAAGGCTTTAGGAAATGAGGGTTGGGTGGAATTTTGTTGATCCACGCAGATTCCAGAACTTTCCATTACAGAAATTTGAGGGAAATTTGGTTTTTGTTCAAAGTTCGAGGTTTGCAAGAGATTCTGGGTAACAGAACTTGGTGAGAGCCAGACAAGTCACCCCATCCTGGATTCCCGTGGGTGTCTATTTTTAAAAAATGTATAGGTTTGCTAGGTTTCCCTAGGTGCCGGCAGAGCTAGGGTTCAAAATCCACAGCTAGGCACTTTGCATAAAAGGGTCAGTTTTAACTGTCAAAATGTGGTGTGTCCACATTGCGTTTGGGGCCATTTTCTGTTGCAGGCACTAGACCTACCCACACAAGTGAGGTACCATTTTTATTGGAAGAATTTGGGGAATGCGGGGTTGGTGGAATTTTGTCGATCCACGCAAATTCCAGAACTTTCCATCACAGAAATGTGAGGAAAATGTTTTTTTTTTAATAAAGTTTGACGTTTGCAATGGATTCTTGGTAACAGAAACTGGGGAGAGCCAGACAAGTCACCTCATTCTGGTTTCCCCTGGGTGTCTAGTTTTTAAAAATGTATAGGTTTGCTTGGTTTCCCTAGGTGCCGGCAGAGCTAGGGTTCAAAATCCACAGCTAGGCACTTTGCAAAAAAAGGGTCAGTTTTTGCTGTAATTATGTGGTGTGTCCACGTTGCATTTTGGGCCGTTTCCTATCACGGGCACTAAGCCTACCCACACAAGTGAGGTACCATTTTTATCGGAAGACTTTGAGGAATGCGGGGTGTGTGGAATTTTGTCAATCCACGCAGATTCCAGAACTTTCCATCACAGAAATGTGAGGAAAATGTTGGTTTTTTTACAAAGTTTGAGGTTTGCAAAGGATTCTTGGTAACAGAACTTGGTGAGAGCCAGACAAGTCACCCTATCCTGGATTCCCCATGGTGTCTATTTTTCAAACATGTATAGGTTTGCTAGGTTTCCCTAGCTACCGGCAGAGCTAGGGTTCAAAATCCACAGATAGGCACCTTGCAAAAAAGGATCAGTTTTCACTGTAAAATTGTGTTGTGTCCACGTTGCGTTTTGGACCATTTCCTGTTGCGGGCACCAGACCTACCCACACAAGTGAGGTACCATTTTTATCGGAAGACTTTGGGGAATGCGGGCTGGGTGGAATTTTGTCGATCCCTGCAGATTCCAGAACTTTCCATCACAGAAATGTGAGGAAAATGTTTTTTTTTTTTACAAAGTTTGAGGTTTACAAAGGATTCTTGGTAACAGAAACTGGGGAGAGCCAGACAAGTCACCCCATCCTGGATTTCCCTGGGTATCTAGTTTGTAAAAATGTATAGGTTTGCTTGGTTTCCCTAGGTGCCGGCAGAGCTAGGGTTCAAAATCCACAGCTAGGCACTTTGCAAAAAAAGGCTAATTTTTCGCTGTAAAAATGTGGTGTGTCCATGTTGCGTTTTGGGCCGTTTCTTATCACCGGCACTAGGCCTACCCACACAAGTGACATACCATTTTTATCAGAAGACTTTAGGGAATGAGGGTTGGGTGGAATTTTGTGGATCCACGCAGATTCCAGAACTTTCCATCACAGAAATTTGAGGAAAATGTGTTTTTTTGTACAAAGTTCGAGGTTTGCAAGGGATTCTGGGTAAGAGAACTTGGTGAGAGCCAGACAAGTCACCCCATCCTGGATTCCCGTGGGTGTCTATTTTTCAAAAATGTATAGGTTTGCTAGGTTTCCCTAGCTGCCGGCAGAGCTAGGGTTCAAAATCCACAGCTAGGCACCTTGCAAAACAGGGTCAGTTTTCACTGTAAAAATGTGGTGTGTCCATGTTGCGTTTTGGGCCATTTCCTGTTGCGGGCACCAGACCTACCCACACAAGTGAGGTACCATTTTTATCGGAAGACTTTCGGGAATGCGGGGTGGGTGGAATTTTGTCGATCCACGCAGATTCCAGAACTTTCCATCACAGAAATGTGAGGAAAATGTTTTTGTTTTTTTTACAAAGTTTGAGGTTTGCAAAGGATTCATGGTAACAGAAACTGGGGAGAGCCAGACAAGTCACCCCCATCCTGGATTCCCCTGGGTGTCTAGTTTGTAAAAATGTATAGGTTTGCTTGGTTTCCCTAGGTGCCGGCAGAGCTAGGGTTCAAAATCCACAGCTAGGCACTTTGCAAAAAAGGGTCAGTTTTAACTGTAAATATGTGGTGTGTCCACGTTGCGTTTTGGGCCATTTTTTGTTGCGGGCACTAGACCTACCCACACAAGTGAGGTACCATTTTTATTGGAAGACTTTGGGGAATGCGGGGTCGGTGGAATTTTGTCGATCCACGCAGATTCCAGAACTTTCCATCACAGAAATGTGAGGAAAATGTTTTTTCTTATTACAAAGTTTTAGGTTTGCAAAGGATTCTTGGTAACAGAAACTGGGGAGAGCCAGACAAGTCACCTCATTCTGTTTTCCCCTGGGTATCTAGTTTTTAAAAATGTATAGGTTTGCTAGTTTTCCCTACGCGCCGGCAGAGCTAGGGTTCAAAATCCACAGCTAGGCACTTTGCAAAAAAGGGTCAGTTTTCACTGTAAAAATGTGTTGTGTCCACGTTGCGTTTTGGGCCATTTCCTGTTGCGGGCACCAGACCTACCCACAGAAGTGAGGTACCATTTTTATCGGAAGACTTTGGGAAATGCGGGGTGGGTGGAATTTTGTCGATCCACGCAGATTCCTGAACTTTCCATCACAGAAATGTGAGGAAAATGTTTTTTTTGTTTTTTACAAAGTTTGAGGTTTGCAAAGGATTCTTGGTAACAACAACTGGGGCGAGCCAGACAAGTCACCCCATCCTGGATTCCCCTGGGTGTCTAGTTTGTAAAAATGTATAGGTTTGCTTGGTTTCTCTAGGTGCCGGCAGAGCTAGGGTTCAAAATCCACAGCTAGGCACTTTGCAAAAAAAGGCTAATTTTTCGCTGTAAAAGTGTGGTGTGTCCATGTTGCGTTTTGGGCCGTTTCCTATCACCGGCACTAGGCCTACCCACACAAGAGACATACCATTTTTATCGGAAGGCTTCAGGAAATGAGGGTTGGGTGGAATTTTGTTGATCCACGCAGATTCCAGAACTTTCCATTACAGAAATTTGAGGGAAATGTGGTTTTTGTTCAAAGTTCGAGGTTTGCAAGGGATTCTGGGTAACAGAACTTGGTGAGAGCCAGACAAGTCACCCCATCCTGGATTCCCGTGGGTGTCTATTTTTAAAAAATGTATAGGTTTGCTAGGTTTCCCTAGGTGCCGGCAGAGCTAGGGTTCAAAATCCACAGCTAGGCACTTTGCAAAAAAGGGTCAGTTTTAACTGTCAAAATGTGGTGTGTCCACGTTGCGTTTGGGGCCATTTTCTGTTGCAGGCACTAGACCTACCCACACAAGTGAGGTACCATTTTTATTGGAAGAATTTGGGGAATGCGGGGTCAGTGGAATTTTGTCGATCCACGCAGATTCCAGAACATTCCATCACAGAAATGTGAGGAAAATGTTTTTTTTTTAATAAAGTTTGAAATGGATTCTTGGTAACAGAAACTGGGGAGAGCCAGACAAGTCACCCCCATCCTGGATTCCCCTGGGTGTCTAGTTTGTAAAAATGTATAGGTTTGCTTGGTTTCCCTAGGTGCCAGCAGAGCTAGGGTTCAAAATCCACAGCTAGGCACTTTGCAAAAAAGGGTCAGTTTTAACTGTAAAAATGTGGTGTGTCCACGTTGCGTTTTGGGCCATTTTTTGTTGCGGGCACTAGACCTACCCACACAAGTGAGGTACCATTTTTATTGGAAGACTTTGAGGAATGCGGGGTCGGTGGAATTTTGTCGATCCACGCAGATTCCAGAACTTTCCATCACAGAAATGTGAGGAAAATGTTTTTTTTCTTTTTACAAAGTTTTAGGTTTGCAAAGGATTCTTGGTAACAGAAACTGGGGAGAGCCAGACAAGTCACCTCATTCTGTTTTCCCCTGGGTATCTAGTTTTTAAAAATGTATAGGTTTGCTAGTTTTTCCTAGGCGCCGGCAGAGCTAGGGTTCAAAATCCACAGCTAGGCACTTTGCAAAAAAGGGTCAGTTTTCACTGTAAAAATGTGTTGTGTCCACGTTGCGTTTTGGGCCATTTCCTGTTGCGGGCACCAGACCTACCCACAGAAGTGAGGTACCATTTTTATCGGAAGACTTTGGGAAATGCGGGGTGGATGGAATTTTGTCGATCCACGCAGATTCCAGAACTTTCCATCACAGAAATGTGAGGAAAATGTTTTTTTTTTTTACAAAGTTTGAGGTTTGCAAAGGATTCTTGGTAACAACAACTGGGGAGAGCCAGACAAGTCACCCCATCCTGGATTCCCCTGGGTGTCTAGTTTGTAAAAATGTATAGGTTTGCTTAGTTTCTCTAGGTGCCGGCAGAGCTAGGGTTCAAAATCCACAGCTAGGCACTTTGCAAAAAAAGGCTAATTTTTCGCTGTAAAAATGTGGTGTGTCCATGTTGCGTTTTGGGCCGTTTCCTATCACCGGCACTAGGCCTACCCACACAAGTGACATACCATTTTTATCGGAAGGCTTTAGGAAATGAGGGTTGCGTGGAATTTTGTTGATCCACGCAGATTCCAGAACTTTCCATTACAGAAATTTGAGGGAAATGTGGTTTTTGTTCAAAGTTCGAGGTTTGCAAGGGATTCTGGGTAACAGAACTTGGTGAGAGCCAGACAAGTCACCCCATCCTGGATTCCCGTGGGTGTCTATTTTTAAAAAATGTATAGGTTTGCTAGGTTTCCCTAGGTGCCGGCAGAGCTAGGGTTCAAAATCCACAGCTAGGCACTTTGCAAAAAAGGGTCAGTTTTAACTGTCAAAATGTGGTGTGTCCACGTTTCGTTTGGGGCCATTTTCTGTTGCAGGCACTAGACCTACCCACACAAGTGAGGTACCATTTTTATTGGAAGAATTTGGGGAATGCGGGGTCGGTGGAATTTTGTCGATCCACGCAGATTCCAGAACATTCCATCACAGAAATGTGAGGAAAATGTTTTTTTTTTAAATAAAGTTTGACGTTTGAAATGGATTCTTGGTAACAGAAACTGGGGAGAGCCAGACAAGTCACCTCATTCTGATTTCCCCTGGGTGTCTAGTTTTAAAAAATGTATAGGTTTGCTTGGTTTCCCTAGGTGCCGGCAGAGCTAGTGTTCAAAATCCACAGCTAGGCACTTTGCAAAAAAAGGGTCAGTTTTTGCTGTAATTATGTGGTGTGTCCACGTTGCATTTTGGGCCGTTTCCTATCACGGGCACTAGGCCTACCCACACAAGTGACATACCATTTTTATCAGAAGACTTTAGGGAATGCAGGTTGGGTGGAATTTTGTGGCTCCACGCAGATTCCAGAACTTTTCATCACAGAAATTTGAGGAAAATGTGTTTTTTTGTACAAAGTTCGAGGTTTGCAAGGGATTCTGGGTAACAGAACTTGGTGAGAGCCAGACAAGTCACCCCTTCCTGGATTCCAGTGGGTGTCTATTTTTCAAAAATGTATAGATTTGCTAGGTTTCCCTAGCTGCCGGCAGAGCTAGGGTTCAAAATCCACAGCTAGCCACCTTGCAAAAAAGGGTCAGTTTTCACTGTAAAAATGTGGTGTGTCCACGATGCGTTTTGGGCCATTTCCTGTTGCGGGCACCAGACCTACCCACACAAGTGAGGTACCATTTTTATCGTAAGACTTTCGGGAATGCAGGATGGGTGGAATTTTGTCGATCCACGCAGATTCCAGAACTTTCCATCACAGAAATGTGAGGAAAATGTTTTTTTTTTTTTACAAAGTTTGAGGTTTGCAAAGGATTCTTGGTAACAGAAACTGGGGAGAGCCAGACAAGTCCCCCCCATCCTGGATTCCCCTGGGTGTCTAGTTTGTAAAAATGTATAGGTTTGCTTGGTTTCCCTAAGTGCCGGCAGAGCTAGGGTTCAAAATCCACAGCTAGGCACTTTGCAAAAAAGGGTCAGTTTTAACTGTAAAAATGTGGTGTGTCCACGTTGCGTTTTGGGCCATTTTCTGTTGCGGGCACTAGACCTACCAACACAAGTGAGGTACCATTTTTATTGGAAGACTTTGGGGAATGCGGGGTCGGTGGAATTTTGTCGATCCACGCAGATTCCAGAACTTTCCATCACAGAAATGTGAGGAAAATGTTTTTTTTCTTTTTACAAAGTTTTAGGTTTGCAAAGGATTCTTGGTAACAGAAACTGGGGAGAGCCAGACAAGTCACCTCATTCTGTTTTCCCCTGGGTATCTAGTTTTTAAAAATGTATAGGTTTGCTAGTTTTCCCTAGGCGCCGGCAGAGCTAGGGTTCAAAATCCACAGCTAGGCACTTTGCAAAAAAGGGTCAGTTTTCGCTGTAATTATGTGGTATGTCCACGTTGCGTTTTGGTCTGTTTCCTATCACGGGCACTAGGCCTACCCACACAAGTTACATACCATTTTTATCAGAAAACTTTGGGGAATGCGGGTTGGGTGGAATTTTGAGGATCCACGCAGATTCCAGAACCTTCCATCACAGACATTTGAGGAAAATGTTGTTTTTTGTACAAAGTTCGAGGTTTGCAACGGATTCTAGGTAACAGAACTTGGTGAGAGCCAAACAAGTCACCCCATCCTGGATTCCCCATGGTGTCTATTTTTTAAAAATGTATAGGTTTGCTAGGTTTCCCTAGGCGCCGGCAGAGCTAGGGTTCAAAATCCACAGCTAGGCACTTTGCAAAAAAGGGTCAGTTTTCACTGTAAAAATGTGGTGTCCACGTTGCATTTTGGGCCATTTCCTGCTGCGGGCACTAGACCTACCCACACAAGTGAGGTACCATTTTTATCGGAAGACTTTGAGGAATGCGGTGTGGGTGGAATTCTGTCAATCCACACAGATTCCAGAACTTTCCATCACAGAAATGTGAGGAAAATGTTTTTTTGTTTTTTACAGAGATTTAGGTTTGCAAATGATTACTTGGTAACAGAAACTGGGGAAATTCAGACAAGTCACCCCATCCTGGATTCCCCTGGGTGTCTAGTTTTTAAAAATGTATAGGTTTTCTTGGTTTCAATAGGTGCCTGCAGAGCTAGGGTTCAAAATCCACAGCTAGGCACCTTGCAAAAAAGGGTCAGTTTTCACAGTAAAATTGTGTTGTGTCCACGTTGCGTTTTGGGCCATTTCCTGTTGTGGGCACCAGACCTACCCACACAAGTGAGGTACCATTTTTATCGGAAGACTTTGGGGAATGCGGGGTGGGTGGAATTTTGTCGATCCACGCAGATTCCAGAATTTTCCATCACAGAAATGTGAGTAAAATGTTTTTTTTTTTTACAAAGTTTGAGGTTTGCAAAGGATTCTTGGTAACAGAAACTGGGGAGAGCCAGACAAGTCACCCCATCCTGGATTTCCCTGGGTTTCTAGTTTGTAAAAATGTATAGGTTTGCTTGGTTTCCCTAGGTGCCGGCAGAGCTAGGGTTCAAAATCCACAGCTAGGCAATTTGCAAAAAAAGGCTAATTTTTCACTGTAAAAATGTGGTGTGTCCACGTTCCATTTTGGGCCATTTCCTGTTGCGGGCACCAGACCTACCCACACAAGTGAGGTACCATTTATATCGGAAGACTTTGGGGAATGCGGTGTCAGTGGAATTTTGTCGATCCACGCAGATTCTAGAACTTTCCATCACAGAAATGTGAGGAAAATGTTTTTGTTTTTTACAAAGTTTGAGGTTTGCAAAGAATTCTTGGTAACAGAAACTGGGGAGAGCCAGACAAGTCACCCCATCCTGGATTCCCCTGGGTGTCTAGTTTTTAAAAATGTATAGGTTTGCTTGGTTTCCCTAGATGCCGGCAGAGCTAGGGTTCAAAATCCACAGCTAGGCACTTTGCAAAAAAAGGCGACTTTTTCGCTGTAAAAATGTGGTGTGTCCACGTTGCGTTTTGGGCCGTTTCCTATCACGGGCACTAGGCCTACCCACACAAGTGACATACCATTTTTATCGGAAGACTTTAGGAAATGCGGGTTACGTGGAATTTTGTGGATCCTTGCAGATTCCAGAACTTTCCATCTCAGAAATTTGAGGAAAATTTGTTTTTTTGTACTAAGTTCGAGGTTTGCAAGGGATTCTGGGTAACAGAACTTGTTGAGAGCCAGACAAGTAAACCCATCCTGGATTCCCCTGGGTGTCTATTTTTCAAAATGTATAGGTTTGCTACGTTTCCCTAGGTGCCGGCAGAGCTAGGGTTTAAAATCCACAGCTAGGCACTTTGCAAAAAAGGGTCAGTTTTCACTGTCAAAATGTGGTGTGTCCATGTTGCGTTTTGGGCCGTTTCCTATCACCGGCACTAGGCCTACCCACACAAGTGACATACCATTTTTATCGGAAGGCTTTAGGAAATGAGGGTTGGGTGGAATTTTGTTGATCCACGCAGATTCCAGAACTTTCCATTACAGAAATTTGAGGGAAATGTGGTTTTTGTTCAAAGTTCGAGGTTTGCAAGGGATTCTGGGTAACAGAACTTGGTGAGAGCCAGACAAGTCACCCCATCCTGGATTCCCCTGGGTGTCTAGTTTTTAAAAATGTATAGGTTTGCTTGGTTTCCATGGTGCCGGCAGAGCTAGGGTTCACAATCCACAGCTAGGCACTTTGCAAAAAAATGCAAATTTTTCGCTGTAAAAATGTGGTGTGTCCACGTTTTGTTTTGGGCCGTTTCCTATCTCGGGCACTAGACCTACCCACACAAGTGATATACCATTTTTATCAGGAGACTTTCGGGAATGCGGGTTGGGTGGAATTTTGTGGATCCACGCAAATTCCAGAACGTTCCATCACAGAAGTTTGAGGAAAATGTGTTTTTTTGTACAAAGTTTGAGGTTTGCAAGGGATTCTGGGTAACAGAACTTGGTGAAAGCCAGACAAGTCACCCAATCCTGGATTCCCCTGGGTGTCTATTTTTCAAAAATGTATAGGTTTGCTAGGTTTCCCTAGGTGCCGGCAGAGCAAGGGTTCAAAATCCACAGCTAGGCACTTTGCAAAAAACGGTCAGTTTTAACTGTAAAAATGTGGTGTGTCCACGTTGCGTTTTGAACCATTTCCTGTTGCGGGCACTAGACCTACCCACACAAGTGAGGTACCATTTTTATCGGAAGACTTTGGGCAATGCGCGGTCAGTGGAATTTCGTCGATCCACGCAGATTCGAGAACTTTCCATCACAGAAATGTGAGGAAAATGTTTTTTTTTTTTACAAAGTTTGAGGTTTGCAAAGGATTCTTGGTAACAGAAACTGGGGAGAGCCAGACAATTCACCCCATCCTGGATTCCCCTGGGTGTCTAGTTTTAAAAATGTATAGGTTTGCTTGGTTTCCATGGTGCCGGCAGAGCTAGGGTTCACAATCCACAGCTAGGCACTTTGCAAAAAAAGGCTAATTTTTCGCTGTAAAAATGTGGTGTGTCCACGTTGTGTTTTGGGCCGTTTCCTATCACGGGCACTAGGCCTACCCACACAAGTGATATACCATTTTTATCGGAAGACTTTAGGGAATGCGGGTTGGGTGGAATGTTGTGGATCCACGCAAATTCCAGAACTTTCCATCACAGAAATGTGAGGAAAATGTGGTTTTTTGTACAAAGTTCGTGTTTTGCAAGGCATTCTGGGTAACAGAACCTGGTGAGAGCCAGACAAGTCACGCCATCCTGGATTTCCCTTGGTGTCTATTTTTAAAAAATGTATAGGTTTGCTAGGTTTCCCTAGGTGCCGGCAGAGCTAGGGTTTAAAATACACAGCTAGGCACTTTGCAAAAAAGGGTCAGTTTTCACTGTAAAAATGTGGTGTGCCCACGTTGCGTTTTGGGCCATTTCCTGTTGCGGGCACTAGACCTACCCACACAAGTGAGGTACCATTTTTATCGGAAGACTTTAGGGAATGCGGTGTGGGTAGAATTTTGTGGATCCATGCAGATTCCAGAACTTTCCATCACAGAAATGTGAGGAAAATAATTTTTTTTTTACAAAGTTTGAGGTTTGCAAAGGATTCCTGGTAACAGAAACTGGGGAGAGCCAGACAAGGCACCCCATCCTGGATTCCCCTGGGTGTCTAGTTTTTAAAAATGTATAGGTTTGCTTGGTTTCCCTAGGTGCCGGCAGAGCTAGGGTTCAAACTCCACAGCTAGGCACTTTGCAAAAAAAGGGTCAGTTTTCGCTGTAAAAATGTGGAGTGTCCACGTTGCGTTTTGGGCCGTTTCCTATCGCGGGCACTAGGCCTACCCACACAAGTGATGAACCATTTTTATCGGAAGACTTTAGGGAATGCGGGTTGGGTGGAATTTTGTGGATCCACGCAGATTCCAGGACTTTCCATCAGAGAAATGTTAGAAAAATTTGTTTTCTTTACAAAGTTTGAGGTTTGCAAGGGATTCTGGGTCACAGAACCTGGTGAGAGCCAGACAAGTCACCCAATCCTGGATTTCCCTGGGTGTCTAGTTTTCAAAAATACATAGGTTTGCTTGGTTTCCCTAGGTGCCGGCAGACTAGGGTTCAGAATCCACAGCTAGGCACTTTGCAAAAAAAGGTCAGTTTTCACTATAAAAATGTGGTGTGTCCACGTTGTGTTTTGGGCTGTTTCCTGTCACAGGCACTAGGCCTACCCACACAAGTGAGGTATCATTTTTATCGAAAGACTTTGGGGAATGCGGGGTGTGTGGAATTTTGTGGATTTACGCACATTCCAGAACTTTCCATCACAGAAATGTGAGGAAAATATGTTTTTTGTACAAAGTTTGAGGTTTGCAAGGGATTCTGGGTAACAGAACCTGGTGAGAGCCAGACAAGTCATCCCATCCTGGATTTCCCTGGGTGTCTAGTCTTCAAAAATGTATAGGTTTGCGAGGTTTCTCTAGGTGTCTGCAGAGCTAGGGTTCAAAATCCACAGCTAAGTACTTTGCAAAAAAAGGGTCAGTTTTCAATGTAAAAATGTGGTGTGTCCACGTTGCGTTTTGGTCCGTTTCCTGTCGCAGGCACTAGACCTACCCACACAAGTGAGGTACCATTTTTATCTGAAGACTTTGGGGAATGCGGGGTGGGTGGAATGTTGTGGATTCACGCTGATTCCAGAACTTTCCATCACAGAAATGTGAGGAAAATGTGTTTTTTTACAAAGTTTGAGGTTTGCAAAGGATTCTGGGTAACAGAACCTGGCGCGAGCCAGACAAGTTACCCCATCCTGGATTTTCCTGGGTGTCTAGTTTTAAAAAATGAATAGGTTTGCTAGGTTTCCCTAGGTGTCGGATGAGCTAGGGTTCGAAATCCACAGCTAGGCACTTTGAAAAAAAGGGTCAGTTTTCACTGTAAAAATGTGGTGTGTCCATGTTGCGTTTTGAGCCATTTCCTGTCGTAGGCACTAGGCTTACCCACACAAGTGAGGTATCCTTTTTATCGAAAGACTTTGGGGAATGCGGGGTGTGTGGAATTTTGTGGATTTACGCACATTCCAGAACTTTCCATCAAAGAAATGTGAGGAAAATATGTTTTTTGTACAAAGTTTGAAGTTTGCAAAGGATTCTGGGTAACAGAACCTGGCGCGAGCCAGACAAGTTACCCCATCCTGGATTTTCCTGCGTGTCTAGTTTTAAAAATGTATAGGTTTGATAGGTTTCCCTAGGTGCCGGAGTGTAGGAGAGTAGGATCTGCTTCACATGGGTACCCCCACTTTTTGCTGATGCTTCACTGTTTTTCGACATTAGTCTGGCTGGGGCCCTGCTAATCAGAACCCCAGCCTAGCTGCTTCCTCTCTAAAATGGTTTCCATGTGCCTTAGGCACATCACTGATTGGGATCTGGAGTGCCCTTATAAGTCCCTAGTATATGGTATACTATGTACCAAGGGCATAGGTACCTCAGAGGCCTGCCAGGGGCTGCAGCATGTATTATGCCACCCCTGGAAGGCCATCCAAACTGACACCACAGGCCTGCTACTGCAGCCTGGGTAAGGTGGTGCTTGCACCCCTTACTGGGATATAGGTTACCTATATCCCGAAATACATACACACATATAAACCTATAAGTCACTCCTAAGGCAGGCCTTATCAATCCTAAAGGCAGAGTGCGTGGTTCCTATGTGAGAGGGTGCCCCTGCATGAGCAGGGCCCCTCTGCAGCGTTCGGAGACCATCTCTGATGCTGTTTGTAGTGCAGCCTGACCATATACTCTTAAGCGCATTATATCCTCGCGGTAAAATGCTAACTTTGGAATGGCTGCACCTAAACATGTCGTGTTTGGTGTCAAACATCTTGGAATACTACCCCCTGCCAATTCTGGCGGCAGGGGTAGCATTCCACCCTTCTAGAGGGAAAGACATGTTAACTCTGACTAACCCGGTAACTTCTCTCCAAAGCCCTGGCATCACAAAATGGATGCTGCTGCCACAGACACGAGTCTGGCCTCCTGCTGCTGGACGAAATTCCGGCAGGGGAGGCCTGGACAATAGGTTTCCTGTCCCAGGGAGGTGTGACCACCTCCCCAGACAGGATAATGTGTATTGGGGCTGGGCGGGAGCACCATCTGTGTGCTTTGAAGTCCTGCACTGGGGGCACATTTGGTGTCCCTGTGCATACCCCAGTTCAAACCGGATCAGGGGCTTCCAGCCCCTGCTTTGGCGCGAACTGGACAAAGGGAAAGGGGTGTAGCCACCCCTCTGCCCTGACCCACCCATAGGTGGGGCCACAGAGTAGTCCAACCCCTATTTTTAGAATAAAGGTAGGAACCCAGTCCTTAGGACTTTAGATTATACCTGGACGAAACTCTGAAACTGAATCCTGGACCTTTGACGCTCTACGACAAGATTAGAGGACTGAAGAATCTCCCTTGGGGTCAAGGAGTGACTCCCCTGCTTGGCAGGCACCAAATAAGCATCTGTCCGGTTTGCATTTCTGAAGCTCCCGTCGGACGCCAAAGTCATCGCATCACCAGAGGTGGATTCTCAGACTTCCCCGAGGCTACCCTGAGTCCCCAGCAAAGCTGAGGCCCGTGGCTATCGTGGGTGACTTGAGACCGTGACCCCTGGACACCGAGCACATTTGCAAGTGCACCATCTTCTGGGTCTCCCAAGAAGTCGTGCTTCGGGCTCCGAGTAGCCCTAGCCTCCAGCACCACCTGCACCAAAGATCACTGGCCCCCACTCCACGAGTGTCCTGTAAGCCAGCTCCACGTGCGGCGTCACGAGGCTCCTTCACGGTCGCTAGCCCGTCGGCTAGTAGCCCTTAACGAAGGCCAATCTTTTCCTTACTTGGCATCCTGGTTGCTCCAGGCCTGCCCTCACTTACCCTCGCTGGGTGAGTTCCACAGACCTTGCTGGTCTGCACCATCGACGATCTACATCTTAATCGAGACTTGCCGTTGCCAAGGCTTGTTGGGTCCAATCCAGTCACCGACACCTCAGCACTCGACAGACATCGTGTACCAGCCCGAATCCTGCTCCTGGTTGCCGACAACGCCTCCCGGACCCCGTGGCTGAAGAGTCAAGACGACCGTCAACACACCTGAAGCACTCAACATCGGTGGGCATCTGTCCATCGCCTTCCTGGTCACTGGCTAGTGACCCAGACTCTGTCCCCTCTGCTTTCAGGTTCACCAGAACTCCGATCCACTCTTGGATCCACCCGGACACTTTTCTCTTGGCCGCCAGCAGCACTTTGCAGCAGATCGCCATTCGAATCGACGACGAAACCCGACCCCGAAAGGCACCTATGCACCCGGCTTCCCTGGGTGAGGTAACACGAGTACTCCTGTGCTCCCGTGGGTAGAGACTCTTCAAAGTCCTAGATCTCAAAGGGTTTTGTCCTAGTCCTCTTTTAAGTGTCCCTTTCCTCTATTTTCCCGATCCCGACTTTCTCCATAGAAGTTAACGGCGTATCGCGGTTGTGTATTTACACTGCACGCGTCTCCCGTGGGTCCCCTGTGTCACTACCTTGGGTGGTTCCTTGTGGTCCAAGCACTTCTAGAGGCTCTAGGCCTAGTGTCTAGTTCAGTCGTGGTTCACATACCACTTTATTGGTATATGGTTTGGTACGCCCCTAGGGCCCAAACGTGTATTTGTGCTATTACTGTGAATTAATACCTTATAACTTATGTACTTCGAACTCTAGCCTCATAAAGAGACTAAAGGGGTGTGTTTAGCAATAAATACATATATTTTGAATATATACCTGGTGTGGTGCTCTTTCATTTGGTCACTCAAGAGATTATAGACTGGTAAAACAAGCTGCTTTACATTCCTTCAAGACTTAGCCTGAAGGCTGCTCTCCATAGCTACCACTAGGATAGCTTTCACTAAAGGTTGTCTTTAACCTATCTCCAATAAGGGGTTGTTTGGACTGGTGCAAGGTGCCCACTATAATTAGTGGACAGCATATGCCAGGCCAACTTCTCACATTGGTGTGCAGCGTGTGGGATTCCAGCTTGCTATTGTTTTACCAGATAATCTCAATTGAATTGATCAACTGAAAACCACTAAAGGTACCTAAGGTACATATAATTTAAGCTTAGAATACAGTAAGTTCTACTGAACTTAGAGTTGTGTGTTAAGGGATAGCACAACCCTTTCTACAACTCAAGAGAGTTTAGTAGGCCACACTAGAGTAGGTAGTGCATACACCACACCACACTAGTAATGTCTTTAAGGGGAGGATCCAAAGAATCCTTGCAGGAAGCCATTGAGCTTCCACCCTCCAAGTATGATACACTCCCATTCTTGGAATTGAGAGCTTTATGCAACTTGAGAAAAATAAGGACAGGCCAAAGCCCCACCACCCAACACCTCAAGGAGTTGTTGGTGGCTTATGACCTTAGTAAGCCTGTAGGGACTGAAGGGGTAGGAGCTGAGGGTGGGGCAGGAGAAGAGGAGGAGGCCAGGGGTACCAATACCCCCAGCCCCCCTCTGAAACTGGCCAGGAGGGTGACAATGACCCTGACCTGGAAAACCCAATCCCTCCTGTGGATGATGATGAGGATGATCAAGATGATGCCCTCTTTGTCCCCCAGGAAGGATTAAGAGTGTGCCCAGGAAGTCTAGATCTCCTTCTCAGGAGTCTAACCACTCTGGCACCTCTATAGGGAGCTCTGTCTCCTCTCACAGGAGGGAATCCTCTCATGAGAGGAGAGCCAGGCTGGTACGGTATGAGGAAACTCAGCTGGAAATCAGAAAAAAGCAACTGGCTTTAGATAGGGAATCCCTAGATCTCCTTAGAGAGAGAAGAAAGTTGGGACTAGAGTCCCATGGTGGCAGCCATGTCCCTAGAGATAGGGAAAGGTCCTATGACCATAGGAACCTGAGCAAGATTGTCCCTCCCTACCAGAGTGGGGATGATATCCACAAATGGATAACTGCATTAGAGAGGGCCTGTAAAGTACAGAAGGTCCCTCAAGAGCAGTGGGCAGCAATCTTGTGGCTCTCCTTTGCTGACAAAGGTAGAGATAAGCTCCTCACTGTTAGAGAGGAGGATGCTGATAATTACAAGGTCTTGAAGAGTGCTCTTATTGATGGGTTTGGCCTAACCACTGAACAGTACAGGTTGAAGTTCAGAGATACCCAAAAGCACAGACTCAAGACTGGGTAGACTATGTGGATTGTTCTGCCAAGGCTCTGGAAGGCTGGTTGATGGGCAGTAAGGTGTGTGACTTCTCAGGATTGTACAATCTGATAATGAGGGAGCAGATTCTAAATAACTGTCAAAATCAGCTGTTGCATCAATACCTGGTAGACTCTGATCTGACCTCTCCCAAGAATTGGGAAAGAAGGCAGACAAATGGGTCAGAACCAGGGTGAAGCAGAAGGTACAGAACCAAGGTGGGAAAACCAAGAAGCAAGATGCTAAGAACTCTGAAAAGGGTGGGGAGAAGGGTAAAGATCAAAAGTCTTCATCAGGCCCCCAAAAATCTTCTTCTGGTGGGGATTCACAGTCTACCAAAGGGAAAGGCCAAAGAAAACCATGGTGCAAGGTCTGTAAGCAAAAGACCCACTGGACCAGTGATTGCACCAAGTCCAAAGACTCCAGTCCAGCACCCACCAATGCCCCTAAGGCACCTGTTCCCCCTAGTACAGTTGGTGGGAGTGCTCCAGCCAAGGGTTTAGTAGGGTTCACCCTGGGTACTGAGTTGGGCTCTGACCTAGTCAGGGAACTGACTCAGGCTGTGTTAGTCTGTGATGGAGGCATGGATGTGCCCTCCTCTATGGGCCCCAGTAATCTGGGCAAGTACAGACAACAGCCTTTAATCAATGGACGTGAGGCTTTGGCATTTAGGGACACAGGGGCAAGTGTCACAATGGTGACACAAGACCTTGTGCTTCCTGGGCAAGTTATGCTTGGTGAGATGTACTAAGTGACCAATGCTAGCAATGTCAGAACAGACCATACTCTGGCAGTTGTTAACTTCTCCTGGGGAGGGGTAACTGGCCTTAAAAAGGTTGTGGTAAGTGCAAACCTACCAGTCGAATGCTTGCTTGGCAATGACTTAGAGACTTCTGCTTGGGCAGAAGTGGAGCTCAGGACCCATGCAGAAATGCTGGGGATCCCGGCAGATGTGTTTGCTGTTACCAGGTCACAAGCCAAAATGTCTAGCACTGAACAGGCCTTGGATTCTGGAAGAATGGACCAAGTGCCTTCCAAGAGGAGGAGTAGTAGGGTTAAGGCAGTGCCTTCCCCCTTGGCTCAGGAGGAAGATCAGTCCCTTGAGGGGGATGATCTCAGCCCTGAAGAAGGAACTGTCCCAGAGGAACTTGAACCTGACCAGGTTGAGTTCTTGGGGACAGGGGGACCTTCTAGGGCAGATCTGAGCCAGGAGCAGCAGAGCTGCCCCTCCCTTGAACCCCTCAGACAGCAAGCTGCTGCTGAGGCTGCTGGGAAAGCTAGTGGTCCCCATACAGTGTATTGGGATGATGGACTCCTGTACTCAGAGAGTAGAGACCCCAAGCCTGGTGCTACCAGGAGGTTGGTAATACCTTTGAAGTTCAGGGGCTTCCTATTGACCCTAGCCCATGATATTCCCTTAGCAGGTCACCTGGGCCAGAACAAGACTTGGGACAGAATTGTCCCTCACTTTCACTGGCCCCACATGTCTGAAGACAGTAAGGAGTTTTGTCGCTCCTGTGTAACCTGCCAAGCCAGTGGCAAAGCAGGTGGCACTACAAAGGCCCCCTGATACCACTACCTGTGGTGGGGGTGCCCTTTGAGAGGGTAGGGATTGACATTGTTGGTCCCATGGATCCCCAAACAGCCTCTGGGCACAGGTTTATCCTGGTGGTAGTGGATCATGCCACCAGGTACCCAGAAGCTATTCCCCTCAGGACCACTACAGCACCTGTGGTGGCAAGGGCCCTCCTGGGAATCTTCTCAAGAGTGGGCTTTCCTAAGGAGGTAGTATCAGACAGGGGTGCTAACTTCATGTCTGGGTACTTAAAGGCAATGTGGAAGGAGTGTGGAGTGACTTATAAGTTCACCACACCCTATCACCCACAATGCAATGGTTTAGTTGAGAGATTCAACAAAACCTTGAAGGGCATGATTAAAGGGCTCCCAGAAAAGCTTAGGCGTAGATGGGACATACTCTTGCCCTGCCTTTTATTCGCATATAGGGAGGTGCCTCAGAAGGGGGTTGGTTACAGCCCTTTTGAACTTCTGTTTGGCCACCCTGTGAGGGGTCCACTGTGCTTGGTGAAGGAAGGATGGGAGTTACCTCTCAAGCCCCCAAAGCAAGATATAGTGGACTATGTACTTGGTCTCCGCTCCAGGATGGCTGAGTACATGAAAAAGGCAACCAAAAACCTTGAGGCTAGCCAGGAACTTCAAAAGGCCTGGCATGACCAAAAGGCTGTTCTGACTGTTTACCAGCCAGGACAGAAGGTGTGGGTGTTGGAGCCAGTGGCCCCAGCAGCTCTCCAAGATAAATGGAGTGGACCCCACACTATTGTTGAGCAGAAGGGTGAGGTCACTTATTTAGTGGACCTAGGAACACCCAGGAGTCCCCACAGGGTAGTCCATGTCAACAGGTTAAAACCATATGTGGACAGGGCAGACATGGGCTTGCTCATGGCTACTGATGAAGGGCAGGAGGAAGAGAGTGACCCACTCCCTGACCTGCTCTCACAGAACCCTGACGATGGGTCAGTTGATGGTGTAGCCTTAGCAGGCAGCCTCACTACCCAGCAACAAGCTGATTGCCGGCAAGTCCTCAATCAGTTTAGACATATGTTTTCACTGACACCCAGTCAGACCACCTGGTGCACTCATGAAGTGGACACTGGGGACAGTCTGCCTATTAAAAACAAGATTTATAGGCAACCTGACCATGTCAGGGACTGTATCAGGACTGAAGTCCAGAAAATGTTGGAATTGGGAGTCATTGAACCCTCAGATAGCCCTTGGGCTAGTCCAGTAGTCCTAGTACCGAAACCTCACACCAGTGGTGGAAAAAGAGAGATGAGGTTTTGTGTGGACTACAGGGGTCTCAATGCAGTCACTAGGACTGATGCCCATCCAATACCCAGGGCAGATGAGCTCATAGATACTTTGGCCTCTGCCAAATATCTCAGCACATTTGACCTAACAGCTGGCTACTGGCAGATCAGACTAGCTGATACTGCAAAGCCCAAAACTGCATTCTCAACCCTTAGTGGGCATTATCAATTTGTGGTGATGCCCTTTGGTCTGAAGAATGCACCTGCCACTTTCCAGAGGTTGGTGAATACAGTTCTCACAGGACTGGAAGCCTATAGTGCAGCTTATCTAGATGATATTGCTGTCTTTAGCTCCACCTGGGAGGATCACCTGGTCCACCTCAGGAATGTTTTACAGGCCCTGCAAAAAGCAGGCCTGACTATCAAGGCCACTAAGTGCCAGATAGGGCAGAGTCAGGCTGTGTACCTGGGCCACCTTGTGGGTGGAGGCCAGGTTCAACCTTTGCAGAGCAAGATCCAGACCATCATGGACTGGACTGCTCCCACTACCCAGACTCAGGTGAGAGCCTTCTTAGGCCTGACTGGGTACTATAGGAGATTTGTCAAGGGGTATGGATCAATAGTGACACCCCTGAATGACTTAACTTCTAAGAAAATGCCCAAAAAGGTTCAGTGGACAGCTAGCTGTCAAAAGGCATTTGATGACCTCAAGCAGGCCATGTGCACTGCTCCAATTCTGCAGAGTCCTGATTACTCCAAGAAGTTCATTGTTCAAACTGATGCATCTGAATTGGGGGTAGGGGCTGTACTGTCACAATTGAATGAAGAAGGTCAGGATCAGCCAGTAGCTTTCATTAGCAGAAGGCTGACCCCTAGAGAGAAACGTTGGTCAGCCATAGAGAGGGAGGCCTTTGCTGTGGTCTGGGCTCTGAAGAAGTTGAGGCCATACTTGTTTGGTACACACTTCCTGGTTCAGACAGACCATAAGCCCCTCCTATGGCTAAAACAAATGAAGGGTGAAAACCCCAAACTGCTTAGGTGGTCCATTTCCCTACAGGGGATGGACTTTACAGTGGAACATAGGCCTGGGAGTAACCATGCGAATGCAGATGGACTCTCTAGGTATTTCCACTTAGAACATGAAGACTTAACTGGGCAAGGTTAGTTTAATGTCCCTACGTTTGGGGGGGTTGTGTAGGAGAGTAGGATCTGCTTCACATGGGTACCCCCACTTTTTGCTGATGCTTCACTGTTTTTCGACATTAGTCTGGCTGGGGCCCTGCTAATCAGAACCCCAGCCTAGCTGCTTCCTCTCTAAAATGGTTTCCATGTGCCTTAGGCACATCACTGATTGGGATCTGGAGTGCCCTTATAAGTCCCTAGTATATGGTATACTATGTACCAAGGGCATAGGTACCTCAGAGGCCTGCCAGGGGCTGCAGCATGTATTATGCCACCCCTGGAAGGCCATCCAAACTGACACCACAGGCCTGCTACTGCAGCCTGGGTAAGGTGGTGCTTGCACCCCTTACTGGGATATAGGTTACCTATATCCCGAAATACATACACACATATAAACCTATAAGTCACTCCTAAGGCAGGCCTTATCAATCCTAAAGGCAGAGTGCGTGGTTCCTATGTGAGAGGGTGCCCCTGCATGAGCAGGGCCCCTCTGCAGCGTTCGGAGACCATCTCTGATGCTGTTTGTAGTGCAGCCTGACCATATACTCTTAAGCGCATTATATCCTCGCGGTAAAATGCTAACTTTGGAATGGCTGCACCTAAACATGTCGTGTTTGGTGTCAAACATCTTGGAATACTACCCCCCGCCAATTCTGGCGGCAGGGGTAGCATTCCACCCTTCTAGAGGGAAAGACATGTTAACTCTGACTAACCCGGTAACTTCTCTCCAAAGCCCTGGCATCACAAAATGGATGCTGCTGCCACAGACACGAGTCTGGCCTCCTGCTGCTGGACGAAATTCCGGCAGGGGAGGCCTGGACAATAGGTTTCCTGTCCCAGGGAGGTGTGACCACCTCCCCAGACAGGATAATGTGTATTGGGGCTGGGCGGGAGCACCATCTGTGTGCTTTGAAGTCCTGCACTGGGGGCACATTTGGTGTCCCTGTGCATACCCCAGTTCAAACCGGATCAGGGGCTTCCAGCCCCTGCTTTGGCGCGAACTGGACAAAGGGAAAGGGGTGTAGCCACCCCTCTGCCATGACCCACCCATAGGTGGGGCCACAGAGTAGTCCAACCCCTATTTTTAGAATAAAGGTAGGAACCCAGTCCTTAGGACTTTAGATTATACCTGGATGAAACTCTGAAACTGAATCCTGGACCTTCGACGCTCTACGACAAGATTAGAGGACTGAAGAATCTCCCTTGGGGTCAAGGAGTGACTCCCCTGCTTGGCAGGCACCAAAGAAGCATCTGTCTGGTTCGCATTTCTGAAGCTCCCGTCGGACGCCGAAGTCATCGCATCACCAGAGGTAGATTCTCAGACTTCCCCGAGGCTACCCTGAGTCCCCAGCAAAGCTGAGGCCCGTGGCTATCGTGGGTTACTTGAGACCGTGACCCCTGGACACCGAGCACATTTGCAAGTACACCATTCTTCTGGGTCTTCCAAGAAGTCGTGCTTCGGGCTCCGAGTAGCCCTACCCTCCAGCACCACCTGCACCGAAGATCACTGGCCCCCACTCTACGAGTGTCCTGTAAGCCAGCTCCACGTGCGGCGTCACGAGGCTCCTTCGCGGTCGCTAGCCCGTCAGCTAGTAGCCCTTAACGAAGGCCAATCTTTTCCTAACTTGGCATCCTGGTTGCTCCAGGCCTGCCCTCACTTACCCTCGCTGGGTGAGTTCCACAGACCTTGCTGGTCTGCACCATCGACGATCTACATCTTAATCAAGACTTGCCGTTGCCAAGGCTTGTTGGGTCCAATCCGGTCACCGACACCTCAGCACTCGACAAACATTGTGTACCAGCCCGAATCCTGCTCCTGGTTGCCGACAACGCCTCCCGGACCTCGTGGCTGAAGAGTCAAGACGACCGTCAACGCACCTGAAGCACTCGACATCGGTGGGCATCTGTCCATCGCCTTCCTGGTCACTGGCTAGTGACCCAGACTCTGTCCCCTCTGCTTTCAGGTTCACCAGAACTCCGATCCACTCTTGGATCCACCCGGACACTTTTCTCTTGGCCGCCAGCAGCACTTTGCAGCAGATCGCCATTCGAATCGACGACGAAACCCGACCCCGAAAGGCACCTATGCACCCGGCTTCCCTGGGTGAGGTAACACGAGTACTCCGGTGCTCCCGTGGGTAGAGACTCTTCAAAGTCCTAGATCTCAAAGGGTTTTGTCCTAGTCCTCTTTTAAGTGTCCCTTTCCTCTATTTTCCCGATCCCGACTTTCTCCATAGAAGTTAACAGCGTATCGCGGTTGTGTATTTACACTGCACGCGTCTCCCGTGGGTCCCCTGTGTCACTACCTTGGGTGGTTCCTTGTGGTCCAAGCACTTCTAGAGGCTCTAGGCCTAGTGTCTAGTTCAGTCGTGGTTCGCATACCACTTTATTGGTATATGGTTTGGTACGCCCCTAGGGCCCAAACGTGTATTTGTGCTATTACTGTGAATTAATACCTTATAACTTATGTACTTCGAACTCTAGCCTCATAAAGAGACTAGAGGGGTGTGTTTAGCAATAAATACATATATTTTGAATATATACCTGGTGTGGTGCTCTTTCATTTGGTCACTCAAGAGATTATAGACTGGTAAAACAAGCTGCTTTACATTCCTTCAAGACTTAGCCTGAAGGCTGCTCTCCATAGCTACCACTAGGATAGCTTTCACTAAAGGTTGTCTTTAACCTATCTCCAATAAGGGGTTGTTTGGACTGGTGCAAGGTGCCCACTATAATTAGTGGACAGCATATGCCAGGCCAACTTCTCACACGGAGGAGCTAGGGTTCGAAATCCACAGCTAGTCACTTTGTCAAAAAAGGGTCATTTTTCACTGTGAAATTGGGGTGTGTCCATGTTGCGTTTTGAGCCATTTCCTATCCCAGGCACTAGACCTACCCACACAAGTGAGGTACCATTTTTATCAGGAGACTTTCGGAATGCGGGGTGCGTGGAATACTGTGGATCCACGCAGATTACAGAATTTTCCATCACAGAAATGTGAGGAAAATGTGTTTTCTTTACAAAGTTTGAGGTTTGCAAAAGATTCTGGGTAACAGAACCTGGTGAGAGCCAGACAAGTCACCCAATCCTGGATTCCCCTGGGTGTCTAGTTTTAAAAAATATATAGGTTTGCTTGGTTTCCCTAGGTGCCGGCAGAGCTAGGGTTTAGAATCCACAGCTAGGCACTTTGCAAAAAAGGGTCAGTTTTCACTGTAAAAATGTGGTGTGTCCACGTTGCGTTTTGGGCCGTTTCCTGTCGTAGGCACTAGGCCTACCCACACAAGTGAGGTATCATTTTTTTCGAAAGACTTTGGGGAATGCGGGGTGTGTGGAATTTTGTGGATCCACGCACATTCCAGAACTTTCCATCACAGAAATGTGAGGAAAATATGTTTTTTGTACAAAGTTTGAAGTTTGCAAAGGATTCTGGGTAACAGACCCTGGCGCGAGCCAGACAAGTTACCCCATCCTGGATTTTTCTGGGTGTCTAGTTTTAAAAAATGTATAGGTTTGCTAGGTTTCCCTAGGTGCCGGAGGAGCTAGGGTTCGAAATCCACAGCTAGTCACTTTGAATAAAAGGGTCAGTTTTCACTGTAAAAATGTGGTGTGTCCATGTTGCGTTTTGAGCCATTTCCTATCGCAGGCACTAGACCTACCCACACAAGTGAGGTACCATTTTTATCAGGAGACTTTCGGAATGCGGGGTGCGTGGAATTTTGTGGATCCACGGAGATTACAGAATTTTCCATCACAGAAATGTGAGGAAAATGTGTTTTCTTTACAAAGTTTGAGGTTTGCAAAGGATTCTGGGTAACAGAACCTGGTGAGAGCCAGACAAGTCACCCAATCCTGGATTCCCCTGGGTGTCTAGTGTAAAAAAAAATATAGGTTTGCTTGGTTTCCCTAGGTGCCGGCAGAGCTAGGGTTCAGAATCGACAGCTAGGCACTTTGCAAAAAAGGGTCAGTTTTCACTGTAAAAATGTGGTGTGTCCACGTTGTGTTTTGGGCCGTTTCCTGTCGTAGGCACTAAGCCTACCCACACAAGTGAGGTATCATTTTTATCGAAAGACTTTGGGGAATGCGGGGTGTGTGGAATTTTGTGGATTTACGCACATTCCAGAACTTTCCATCACAGAAATGTGAGGAAAATATGTTTTTGTACAAAGTTTGAGGTTTGCAAGGGATTCTGGGTAACATAACCTGGTGAGAGCCAGACAAGTCACCCAATCATGTATTTCCCTGTGTGTCTAGTTTTAAAAATTTATAGGTTTGCTAGGTTTCTCTAGGTGCCGGCAGAGCTAGGTTTCAAAATCCACAGCTAAGTACTTCGCAAAGAAAGGGTCAGTTTTCAATGTAAAAATGTGGTGTGTCCACGTTGCGTTTTGGGCCGTTTCCTGTCGCAGGCACTAGACCTACCCACACAATTGAGGTACCATTTTTATCTGAAGACTTTGGGGAATGCGGGGTGGGTGGAATGTTGTGGATCCACACTGATTCCAGAACTTTCCATCACAGAAATGTGAGCAAAATTTGTTATTTTACAAAGTTTGAGGCTTGCAAAGGATTCTGAGTAACTGAACCTGGCGCGAGCCAAACAAGTTACACCATCCTGGATTTTCCTGGGTGTCTAGTTTTCAAAAATGTATATGTTTGCTAGGTTTCCCTAGGTGCCGGCAGAGCTAGGGTTCAAAATCCATAGCTAGGCACTTTGAAAAAAATGTCAGTTTTCACTGTAAAAATGTGGTGTATTTCATTGCGTTTTGGGCCGTTTCCGATCGCGGGCACTAGACCTACCCACACAAGTGAGGTACCATTTTTATCGGAAGACTTATGGAAATGCTGGGTGCATAGATTTTTGTGGCTCCACGGAGATTCCAGAACTTTCCATCACAGAAATGTGAGGAAAATGTGTTTTTTTGACAAAGTTTGAGGTTTGCAGGGAATTCTGGGTAACAAAACCTGGTGAGAGCCAGACAAGTCACCCCATCCTGGATTCCCCTGGGTGTCTAGCTTTCAAAAATTTATAGGTTTGCTAGGTTTCTCAAGGTGCCGGCCGAGCTAGGGTTCAAAATCCACAGCTAGGCACTTTGAAAAAAAAGGGTACGTTTTCACTGTAAAAATGTGGTGTGTCCACATTGCGTTTTGAGCCGTTTCCTGTCGCGTGCACTAGGCCTACCCACACAAGTGAGGTGCCATTTTTATCGTGAGACTTAGGGTAACACAGAATTGTAGTGCAACTGTTATTACCTATTGACTTTCGATGCATTTCTGCCTTCCAAATGAAAGACAATGTGTAAAAAAGAAGTCACTTTGAAAAATGTCCTATAATTCACATGCTAGTATGGGTACTCACAATTTTGGAGATGTGCAAAAAGCTACTGTTTTGTAAACTCTATATTTTCTCCAATTTCAGAAATACATAGTTGTATTTCATCCCGATTTTTCACTGTATATTTTTTCCCAAATGATTTGCTATATACCCGGTACACAATAAAAAACCATTGCAAGACACTGCTCAGTTATTGGCTCTGGGTTCGTCAGGTTCTTGATGAACCTACAAGTCCTATATATCCCCACAACCAGAAAGGTCCAGCGCATGTAACGATATATTGCTTTAAAAAATTTGTCATACTTAGAAGACGTTACAGTTGAAAACGTTGGCACAAATTGCTGTTTTTTTCAACTCATTTTAAATGTTTCCTATTTTCAACTGTTAGTTTCTATAAAGAAAACCTTGAAGGATCTACACAAATGACCCCTTGCTGAATTCATAATTTTGTCTACTTTTCTGAAAAGTACAGCTGTCCAGGATCCTTTATTGCTTTCATACCCATTTCTGCCATTAACTGGAAGAAGGTTGAAAGCACAAAAAATAGCAAAAATAGGCTATGTACCAGTAAGATGCCAAAACTGTGTAAAAAATGTTGGTTTTCTGACAAAAGTCTGTCAATCCCTGAAAGCTGGGAAGATGGTGATTTCAGCACCACAAATCCTTTGTTGATACCATTTGTAGGGAAAAAACCAGACGCTTTCATTTGCAGCACGTTTTTCCCATTTTTCCCAAAATACTAAAATGTTGCTGTATTTTGGCTAATTTCTGGGTCCCCTCCAAGGGAATCCACAAACCCTGGGTACCTTTAGAATCTCCATGATGTTGGAAGAAAAGGACGCAAATTTTGGCATGGATACCTTATGTGGTCAAAAAGTTACAGGAGCCTAAGAGCGAACTACCCCAAATAGCCCAAAAAAGTCTTAGCACAGGGGGGGAAAAGGCCTAGCAGCGAAGGGGTTAAAAAATCAGCCTGTGAATTGAGATGCTGGGCTACCCAATGGGTTTCAGGCGGTAGCAGAGCTTGTGCATTTCTTTTGTTCTCATAATTTTACGTAGGCAGCCTCAAATGGGGATTATGGCATGTAGCAATGAGATTGGGAAGGAACTACAAGCCCCAGCACTTAGAAGATACCATAACTGCTATGTGCTCCCTTCCCTTCAGACAACTCTCTTCTTCAAAATTCTGAAGGCATAAGCAATTACTTTACCTGGTAAAATGAAATGAGCGATATCACGATGCATATATATAGAATGTTCTGAAAAACGTGATCCATATTTTTGAGAAATATCTTGCAAGAGGTGGGTCGCTACACTGGAATAGTCAGTTTTGCTTTAGCATTAGCATTTACTTGAAAACCCTTCTCAATGTCTTTATAGAGAATGGAATGAGCACTGCCTCCAGGAGATATTTTACAGATCCATCACACCACACCACAAATATAAAATAAGTGCCAGGAACTGCATCAGTAGCCCACTCCAGCTTGCACCACCCATTGCCACTCTTAGCACTGCCAATTAGTTTGTCAAGACAACTACTAACCGTCAGTCATACAAGGGTGGCAATTCAGATTGTATGAGGTCCCCACAGCTCTAAGAATGGCTTGGGAGCAGGTATTAGTTGTTTTTATTATATATTGATATTTAATAATAAACAACTGTTGTTTTGCCTATGTTTAAATTACACAAACAGCGCCACCATATGGCAGCAGCAATAAGTGCCGGTGCCGAGCGCCGGAAACCACCAGCTCAAATTAAGCACTATATCTAGTGGTATTCAGTTGCGTCACAAACACATTACAAAATTAGTTTTTATCAATCTAAAATAATCTTGGTATCAGCAGTACGCAAATTAATTCTGCAAAAATGAGGCGACAATAATGATTCATAGAATTAATTCATAATTCATAAAAAACGTTCAGAAATTATACTGGAAATCAGTTTAGATTATCCAGCTATTTTTCAAGGCTCGGATAGATTTAGAAGCTGCTCGTCTTTAATAATCAGCAACTTTTCTAAATTGGATTGTGTAGCTATGAGTATTATCTAACCCTCACTGCATAATTTGTATGACAGTCTAGTTGATGAGACCGACTGTAACGCCTATGTAAAATATGGCAACTTCGTACATGACCCATGCTACTACCAGTAAGATTCTGAAACTGATGTAGGACATCAGTTATATATAAATATGAATTAATGTGACAATAGGGATAAGTGCCTGAGAGAAATAGAATTCCTAATCTTCTTGAGTCCTGCTGTAAGTTTTAGTGCTGCATCTTGAACCTCCTAGATGTAGTTAAGTGCTGTTAGGTAGGGCAATGAGAAGTGCATTGTCCAAATTAAGACTGGAGGTGACCAATGTGGTTGGTTGATATAATCATTAATGAAATGTTTTAATCGGTTTGCAAACTTATTTAGTGTGCACAGGTTGGCCCTTTGCACTGGCAGTCTGGATTCCGAAAGCTGCTAGTGCTTCAGAATGAAATGACCATAGGATTTACTCTTGGTTCTAAATAAATTTGGATGCTAAGTCATTCTTTTCCCAAAAATAGTGATGACTCTTTCTCTAAGCCACTTGTTTCTCTAATAAGAATAACCAAATGAAAATCAGGGTAAAAGAGATAGATATGAATGTGTCTGAGGTGATCTAATAATATTAATAATAGTGATAATAGCATTTATAAAGCGCAATAGCTACCTCAAGCAGATGTGTCCCGGCGCTTCGCGAACAATGCAGGTGAGGAAAAGGTCCAATAGAGGCGCTAGTCTTGACTGAAAAGCCAGGTCTTCAAGGTCTTCCTGAACTCACGCTCTGATTCGATCAATCGCATGTGGGAGGGCAGGGAGTTCTACAGTCCGGCCGTCCCAACTGTGAAGGATCTACCTCCCATTCGGGACTTAGCATAGCGAGGTACACAAAGCAAGTGCTGGGAGTTGAATCTCAGAGTGCGTTTTTGTTGATATAGGCGGAGCCTATGCCTGAGATACCCTGGGTCGCAGTCGTGCAAGGCATAAAAGGCCAGAGTCAGGGACTTGAACTCTATCCTTTTAGCTAGAGGGAGCCAGTGAAGTTGTCTGATGTGGGGAGAGATGTGGTGACGGAACGGGACCCGACGTATTAATTTCACTGCTGCATTTTGTACCATCTGTAATCTATTGATCAGGTAAGAAGGCAGCCTCAGGTACAGACTGTTTGCGTGGTCCAGCCGAAATGTCACAGTCGCGTGGCCTATGACCCTTCGACTTTCCTCCGCCAATAGGTGCAAAAATTTCCTTACGTTTCTCAGCTTCCCAAAACATGAGAATGATATATGTAATGTAATGTAAATAAAACTTGTAGAGCGCAACTAATGCCCGAAAGCGTCTTGGCGCTATAGAAAGCTGAGAACCGGTGCAGCAGAGGTGGAGAATGCTGCTATGGGCGAGAACTAAGAAAAGCTTCAAATATCCGGCTTCTACAAATAGCCAGGTTTTTAGGCCCTTTCTGAAACTGAGCAATGAGGGTGCTGTTTTTAGGGCAAAAGGCAGTTGGTTCCAAAGCATTGCTGTTGTCCTAAAGAAACTTCTGCCACCCCATGTGGCCTTCTTAGCTGGAGGGACCATCATGTTTTTTGCCAGGCCTGAATGTAGAGTTCTTGCTGGCGTATACCATCTCAATTTGTTCTTAAACTGGTCTGGTCCCAGTCCATGCAAGGATTTAAATGCCAAGCAGAGGGCCTTGAATTTGCATCTATGTCTAACTGGTAGCCAATGCAGTCTTCTGATGGCTTCTCTTGCTGATTCATTTTTTGGGATCTTAAAAATATATGAAGGACTTGGGCCAAAAAAGAAAGGTCAGTATCCCATTTGATGCCCAGGTTCCTTGCCGTGTTTGCCGGTAATGGTGGCGATCCCATTTCGGCTGGCCACCATAGTCCTGCGGGGGGAGGAGATGCCTGGCCAAAGAACAAGACCTCCGTCTTGTCCGCATTAAATTTTAAACTGTTATTATTCATCCAGCACAAGATGTCCTTCAGACACCCCTTAAGTCTAGCAAACGAATCTGCCGAGTGATCCTTAGAGAGAACACCACCTGGGTGCCGTCTGCATAGGAGACTGCCTTAACTTCCCAAGATGCAACAGGAGTGAAAAGTGACACCAGATAGGAGTTAAAGAGCAATGGACTCAAGGCAGAGCCCTGAGGCACTCTGCACCACAGTAGCTTAGGTTCAGATTGATGGAGTTGGAGAAAGACCCTTTGAGAGTGGTCCTTAAGGTAGGACTGGAACGAGGAGAGTACTACCCCCTGCTAACCCAACTGTTTGAGTCTGTCCAGTAGAATCGGGTACGCAACCGTATCGAATGCTCCAGACAGATCTAGAAGGACCAGCATCGCTGAAGCCCCTGTGTCTACAGTCATTCTTACAGATTCCGCCACCTCCATCAGTGCAGTGTCGGTGCTATATCCCGGCCGGAAACCAGACTGAGTGTCATGCAGGATGTCATGTGCCTGTTTGAAATTGGCGAGTTAACGTGGCACCAGTTTTCCCAGCATTTTTGCGGGTGCTGTAGTAGTGAGATCGAGCTGAAGTTGCTAAGCTCCATAGGGTCAGCGTTTGTTTTTATTAATAGGGGTAGTAGAAGAGCATGTTTCCAAATATCCGGAAAAATGCAGGTGGATAACGAGGTATTCCAAATGTGTTTTAATACCGGGTTAGTCACGTGAACCAATGACCTTAAGAGCTTGGGGAGCAGGGATCCTCAGGGGAGCCAGACTTGCATCTCAGGATTTCAACCAGTGATTCCTGCAGAGAAATAGAGAGAAATGCCGAGAAGGTGCCATTGGCATTTATGATTCCAGGTGGTTGTGGCTTTACCGTCTCAGCCCCTGCCGTAAACCTTCTGTATTTTTTCCTCAAAGAAGTCAGATATATTCATGCAGAGGGAGGGGGAAGGCTGTATATTTCCCTCCATCGCAGAAGGATTGGTAAAGGATCTGACTATCCTGAAGATGTCCTTACCAGAATTCTCCGCGCTCTTGATGCGCTTAACAAAATATTCCCTTCTGGACTCCTCATAAGTTTGCAGAGCTTATTCAAGGCTTCCTTATAAGCTAGTTTGGCCGCGGGACTATAATCTTTCCTCCAGTGGCGCTCAAGCCTTTTACACCAACTCTTTTCCACTCTGAGGTCAGTCGAGAACCAGGGGACAGAAGGGGACTCTCCTGGGGTCCTAACAGGACTCATAGGTGCCACTGTATCTAGGGCAGTAGAGATCGACATATTAAACGCAGCTGAATCGTCATTGGGATTGCTAGTTATCTTTTTCCAGTTTCATGTTTAACACAGTGCGTTTACCCCACATTGCTGTATTTTCTCCAGAATTAATGTGAAGGGGACTAGGAAGACCAGACCATGCACCGGGGGACCTCTGCAATCATGGATGGAATGTTTGAAAAAATTAGATCAGGAATATGAACTGCTCTGTGAGTAGGAGCATTCATGTGCTGTGTAAGGTGGGCTCCATTAAGTGACATTGTTAGCAGAGAGGCTTGGAGGCAACTGGGATCATCTATAGGAAGGGTAAAATCTCCTAAGGCCGTAAAGTTGGCGTATTGCAATGATCTCTGGGCAATGAGATGGCATAGTTCTGAGGTAAAGCTGTGTGGACAATCAGGTGGTCTATATAACAATATTCCAGCGAAGGAGAGATTTGGAGAGATCTTTATAGAGAAATTTAAGCCCTCCATATTGCCCATATTTCTCAATTTTGTTGTGGAGATCTCCCACAATTTCTTCAAAATAATGGCACAAGAGAGGAAATCTCTGCAAAGATAAAAAAGGCAGGAAATAGCTGGATCCAAGATATGTATGAAAGGCTTCTGAGGGCATATTTTAGTGAGGATGGTTTGAACATGAATTCTAAGGCAAAGAGAGAAAACACAGGCCTCCAAGAATGACAAGCCAGCAGTAAACCTAACAGAGATAGGATACAAAAGGAATTGTGAATGGACTGCTATCATGGCATTTCGGCCGGTCATTCCCTATCAGAACTGTACAAAGTCCAGGAAGTAAAAGTACTTAAGTCTGATAAGAGGAAAAGAATAGGTATTTAATAAAAGGTATTAAGGGTGTTTCGCATTGCACTGCCGCTTCCTTAGTGCTCGCAATGGTTCTAATAGACACAAAAGGTCTCATTACAACGAAGCTTACAAAAAATATTTACTTCCCTCTGTAATATGTAATTACAATGTACAACAGGAGGGGTCTTCGATATTAAGATACTGCTTATCAGTACGGAAACTGTGATCAGGGCAGTAAGAGAGGAGGTGGATTATGTTATTGTATGAATGTCATGTACCTAGGAGGAATTCACATCTTTCACTATAGTTCTTTACTATAAGCTCCCTGTTGCAGACACTCTGCTAATGCCTAGCAAGAAGTTGGACATACTGAGGAAGGGCACTATAATTCTATCCAGTCGCGTCCGGCATGACTCGAGGGTGGGGGGGCGGGTGGTGTTTACGGGGGGGTCGCACAAGGGTTCGGGGGAGTTAATTAAAAAAGTAAATAAAAATAAACTAACCGTCCCGCACCGTCTTGGCTCTGGCCGGGTCCAGCGTTTTGCTGAACAGGAAGCAGGCAGAGCGGGCAGCCTCCCTCCCCTTCCCTAAGCCAATCACAATACTGCAATGGCAGCATTGTGATTGACTGGGATGCCGACCCCACAGGCGTCTATGGGGAGGCCATTTTCTCCGTGTAGGCTGCATGCAGCCTACATGGAGAAAAGAGTGCGTATGACTAGTTTGGTCAGCCCTTGGGCTGACCAAACAGTCAGCGCACTCAGAGTGGGCAAGCCACTCCTCCCCTGGACTCCAGCAGACCCGCCCACCGGCCCGCCCCCAAACAGGCATACCCTTTTGCTTTATCGCAGTGCGAGAAGCAGAAACATAAAATGGTAGTTTTACCATTTTATGTTTCTGCTTCTCGCACTGTGAGAAAGCAGTGGGGCGACGCTCCTCCACCCTAATGGAGGAGCCGCCCCTGATTCTACCTACTATGAAGCAGAAGAAATAGTATCGAAAAAAAGGGTTCTAGGTAGTCAATATGAGATGTGAGTTCATATATGTGTTATATTTTTTTTATATCGTTATGTATCTATACAATGTTATTTGTTTAATTTAATTCCAATTCAATATATCCAAAAAGCATGACGCATGAACATTGTTTGGATGAATGAATTGAAGTGGTGATTTGGAATATTTAATATTGTTTCTCCATGTGGTTTCATTGTGCACTGGAGGGAGCAATTTGTGGGTTGTCTATCTTTGTTGTGAAATGTAATGGTACATATGATTCAATGTGAAAGACTCGAAAAAAAAAAAATCACATAGATTATAAAACTAATGTTGGAAGGAGTAAGAGGATGTGAATATTTTTTATAAGCCTGGTTATTATTTTGTGTCGCTTAGGTTGATTGTGAGTAAGCACGTCTTTGTTAAATCTCAGGCTCTTCTTCTTGGTTCCAGACACTAACCCTTTATGGAGTTTTCAACACACTGCATTGAATTAGATTTGGAACCAGGACTACATTTTGATTCTTGTGACAAACTTGGAGAAGAGATTTTAAACAACGTTGGGACTATTACAGACAAACGATCGTTAGAAGACATTATATTACAAAGTGGACTTTAAAGGATTAGGAACGTAAATGGGCAGAACTTTAACTGAATTCTTTTGAACTAATCCCTAAAACATTTCTTTGGGATAATTGTCTACGAGAACTATGAACTTTTGATTTTTTAAGAGTTTGTATGTGATACACTGAAAAAACTGAAATACATTTTGGGTATATAATGTTTGAAAGTATGCAGTGATGTGCTTCTTCACAAGCTCTCCTAGTTTGGTTTTGGTTGTAAAATACAAAATATGGTGTTAATACTCCCAGGGGCATATTCTCAAGGAGCTATCGCCGAATTAACGGCACGTTAACGCAGCCAAAGTCGTGATAAATTCATCACCCCATTCATTCACAAGCTGGTGCTAACAGCCAATATCACCACTTTACCCGCGATAGCACCCGCAAAAAACATTGCCACAGATGATCCCAGCAACTAACGCTAATGATATGCAGAGTAGGCGTACCCGTGCAAAAAGCCGCGACAACACCACTCCACAACATTCTCAACGACCAGCCAGATCTGCGATAAGATCACAAAACATGCGATAAGGCGCGTTAGCAGCAGGAAATTAACACCTGCTCTTACCTGGTGTAAAGTCGGACGACAACCGGCACCAGACAAGGGAGCACAGCCCATAGCCACACATGAAGAACAGCAGATGCCATGGAGCCACCCACCATGCATCCCGGAGCCCCAAGAGGGCAACAACACCCACCGCCACCACACCCAGGCCCCCCCCTGGGCCCCCACACCGGGCACCCACCACCCACCCCCGGACAAAGAGATGGCACAACAACGGTACGAAACCATAAACAAAACAACGTGCCAGTTGTCACACAATCACAACACCCAACATACATGTGCCGTCAGACAAATGCGAATCAGACATTCATCTTAGATCTAGCAAATAATTCGCCCAATACAGAATAAACACAAAACAACTATTTTGAACAGTCCTGGCGGGTCCCCCAGGACAGTCTGTAAGTCACAGCCTGCAAAACGAAATGACAGATAAGAAGGCGTTTCATGCGCTCACCAAAGGACAGAGAGAGCGAGCGAAAGAGAGAAACAGAGAGACAGAGATAGAGAGAGTGAGAGAAAGAGAGGGGGAGGGAGAGGGAGTGAGAGAGAGAAAGAGAGAGAATGTACAAGGAGCGCAAAGCCAACCTGGCTCATACATGACAAATGTTGTGTGTGTATCGCCATTGGTGCACACCAAGTCAAAGGCCCGGCATCAATAGCAACGCAAAGGAAACATCACATCTCAAAAATGCAAGCAGCAGTCAGACCAACATTAGGAATGAAAGATCCTTTGTCTCAACACACAAGGCCGAAGGACATCTGAACCCCCGACCTTGGTCATGAATGCGGCTGGCACTCCCTGGGGGGATACCATACCAGATCCTGACGACTCCCACACCACGAACTGCGTGAATGAAAGACCAACGTGTCCACACCCCACACACACTTGTCCCTGCTTGGGGTACACCTGCCTTGGATGCCCCTGACACATAAGTAAGAAAAAACCCATACGCACAAATGTTGCACACAAATACGACTCATTGCTCCGAGCAGTGGCAGACCATCCACATAACCTCCGCCTGTCAGAAGAGTGCCGGTGCTACGAGACCAACAAAGGCAATGGCTGGCAATCCCGGGCACATGCACAACCCCTGTCACGTGGAACTGTACCGTGCACGAATGCTGCATCTGTTGGGATCACTGCCACTGGCAGTGTTGCGCATCAGTTACCGTCTGAGTTTCCGGCTTGCGTACGTCACCTGCGTCCAGCCCTGGTTCCACTGTCGAACATGCACATTCGAGTTGCCCATGGATGTCTGGCTATCCAAGACAACGGTAGCTGAACTGGATTATGACTTGTGTGTGCGCCCCCTATTGGCCCATGAACAGGAGTGTAACCGTGATACGCGTGCATTGGATGCATTGAAATTGGGCGTATGTGCAGGCAGTTGGGCATGGGAGATTGCACAACTCCTCATGTGCAGTGACCACATCGAGGCGCTCCCCAATTGGGCTGTGTTGCGGATTGGTGAAACGGCGTTGTTAGATTTGGGGGTCTCTAGTTGGCAGAAGTAGGTACCTTTGTCCAAATAGGGACCCTTGAGTCTAGTCAGGGAAAGTAGGTACACTCCTGAAAGAACGCCTGCTCACCCTCTTGGTAGCTTGGCACGAGCAGACAGGCTTAGTTCAGAGGCAGTGTGTAAAGCATTTGTGAACACATACAGTAATCAAGTGACAACACTACAAATGGACACCACACAGGTTATATATTTATAAAAATAGGTATACTTTATATAGATTTATCACAAGACCATAAACGACAAAAATAATCCACAATACTGTCAAGAATGCTTAGTTCTGATCAAAAAGGCTTAATTCAAGGTTCTGTGCGAGTCGGTAGCCTTCTCCGGCCACTGCGATGTAAAGAACAAACAGAGTCTATCAAATCCAGCTGACCGCGTCGATACGGGCCAACACAGTGTAGACGGACTTGGTCACAGTACCTTTGACTTGAAGCGGCAGGCACGGGCGTGCGAGCCGGATGGCTGTTCGTCGCGGTCGCGATGCAAAAATGGAAGCGTTGCAGGACGCGTTGTCCCTCGAGGCGGTGCAGGCAGTGGCTTGTTGACGTCATCGAGACGGAGTCGGTGAGACCAGGGCCGTGCGTTGCAGGGCGAGACGGTGCTTCGATGCGGTGCTGGCAGGTTGCGGTGCGGCGACGGAGTCGGATTCAGGAGCTGGTGTCGATCAGTCCGGACAGCGGTGCGAGTCGGGCGGTGCGTCGCGAAGCGTGCGAGCAGTGCCCAACTCCAGTGCGGTCACAGGACTCGAACTCAGCAACAGGGACCGTGTCGGTCGGACCAGATGGATTCGGTGTAGCGAGGCGTTGCAAGGTGCGGTGCTCACAGGTTACGGTGCAGGCAGCGGCTCGTTGACGGAGTCGGTGAGACCAAGGCCGTGCGTTGCAAGATGCAGGCGTTGCTCGAGGCGGTGCCAACAGGACACCGAGCCGGTTGGGAGAGTCGGTCACAGCTCCCTACCTCTGTAGCCACTGAAACAGAGTTTCCAGCAGCAATTCACAAAGGGGGTGAAGTCCAATGGTCCTGGGACTTTGGTCAGGGGGCAAGCTCTCTTCCAAGCCCTTGGAGATCCTTCACAAGTTGATGAAAGTCACAGCAAAGCAAAAGTTCCTTTCTCCTTTCTTTGGCAGTCAGGCAAACCACTGCAGGCCAATCCCCCAAGCAGCACTTCAGGCTTAGGGATAGTCTCTCATCAGTTTCTTCTTGGTTCCGCTCCTCAGCAAAGGTTTCTTCTTGTTCCCAAAAGTAATCTAAAGTTCCTGGGTTTGGGCCCCAGTACTTATATTCCTTTCTCTTTGTTCTCTGAAGGCAGAGAGGCCTTTGCCTAGGTTAAACCAGTTCTGTGCAGCTTTGGAGCACTCTGTGTACATGTCTCCTTCTTTTCCTTTCAGAATGTGGGGCAGGGTACTCAGACGCCTGGCAGGGGTGGAGCCAGCATTGTGGAAGGCAGGCACAGCCCTATTCAGACCCAGATGCAACTCCTCCCTCCACTCTGGATGCAGATCTCTCTATTCAGCCCTGTGCTGCCTCACCCTGTCTCCTGTAGCCACCCCCAGCCCCTGTCACGCACAAACCAGACACACAATACACAAGCTGGCAGAGGCAGGCTGGATAGTTAGGCAAGAAAATACCCACTTTCTAAAAGTGGTATTTTCAAACACAGAATGTTAAAACCAACTTCACTAAAAGATGTATTTTATCATTCTGAGTTCAGGCATACTAAACTCGAATTTCTACCTAGTTCCCTGAGTCAGTTTAGGATTATAAGATGTTATAATCAAACTGCCCATTCTGGCCTATGGGGAACAGGTAGCCTTGCAATAGTAAAAACGAAATTGGCTGTAATTCACTATTAGGACATGCCACACATACCAGGGCATGTCCCACCTTATCCTTACAATGCACCCTGCCCGTAGGCCTACCATAGGGGTGTCTGATATGAAAAAAAGGGAAGGTTTAGGGACTGGTAAGTGGGTGCACTTACTAAGTCGACATGGCAGTCACAGACTGCACGTAGGCTCTGCAATGGCAGGCCTGAGACACACTTTACACGCTGCTTCTGTGGGTGGCACAACCAGTGCTGCAAGCCCACCAGCAGCATTTGATTTACAAGCCCTGGGCACACTCAGTGCATTGTACTAGGGTCTGACAGTAATTCAAATAAGCCAAACATGGAGTCACTAATTCACATCACAATTTACAATAGGGAGCACTTGCACTTTGGCACTGATTAGCAGTGGCAAAGTGCCCATGAGCATCTAGTCCAGCAAAAACATATCGACAACAGTGGAGGCATTATGAAAATATGGAAGGGAGACCCACGCCAAGGATGCCAGGTCTAACACGTGTCCCCTCCAGCTGAAATGTGGGGAGAACTATCCTACCCCTAGGGAGTTCTCATCACTAAGGCGGAAAAATCTGGACAGACCATCAGCATTGGCGTGTTCTGTACCAGGGCGGTGTTCCACCGTAAAGTCCATCCCCTGTAGGAAATGGACCACCTCAACAGCTTTGGATTCTCACCCCTCATCTGCATCAACCATCTGAGGGGCCTGTGGTCTGTCTGAACCCGGAAGTGAGTCCCAAACAGGTATGGTCTCAGCTTCTTCAGTGCCCAGACCACAGCAAATGTCTCACGCTCAATAGCACTCCATCTCTGTTCCCGGGGAAGTAACCTCCTACTGATGAAGGCTACAGGTTGGTCTAGGCCCTCCTCATTGATCTGTGATAGAACAGCCCCTACACCATGCTCTGAAGCGTCTGTCTGAACAATGAACTCATTGGAGAAGTTGGGTGCCTGGAGCACAGGCGCCGTGCACATGGCAGTCTTCAAGGTGTCAAAAGCTTTTTGACAGGCGTCAGTCCAAATCACTTTCCTGGGCTGCTTCTTGGAAGTCAGCTCTGTCAAGTGTGCAACAATGCTGCCATACCCCTTGACAAATCTCCTGTAATACCCGGTGAGTCCTAGGAAGGCTCTCACCTCTGTCTGGGTCTTGGGGGCTCCCAAGCCAGAATGGCATCAATTTTCGGTTGGAGGGGCGCCACCTGGCCGCTCCCAACCTGGTGTCCCAAGTACACCACAGAACCCTGCCCAATCTGGCACTTACTTGCCTTGATTGTGAGGCCTGCCCTCCGCAGCGCCATCAACACTTCCCAGAGGTGGCGCAGATGTTCTTCCCAACTGGCACTGAACACTGCGATGTCATCCAGGTAGGCGGCACTGAAATCCTCCAGTCCAACCAACACCTGGTTGACCAACCTCTGAAAGGTGGCAGGGGCATTCTTCATCCCAAAGGGCATCACCCGGAACTGGTAGTGCCCATCTGGTGTGGAGAATGCTGACCTCTCTTTTGCCCCATCAGTCAAGGCGATCTGCCAGTACCCAGACGTTAAGTCAAACGTGCTGAGGTACCGCGCAGCCCCTAACCGATCTATGAGCTCATCAGCTCTGGGGATGGGGTGGGCGTCAGTCCTGGTGACGGAATTGAGTCCCCTGTAGTCCACACAGAACCGGAATTCTGGTGTGGCACCAGGTGCGGCAGCCTTTGGAACCAAGACCACTGGGCTGGCCCAAGGGCTGTTAGAGGACTCAATCACCCCTAGCGCAAACATCTTGGAGACCTCCTCCTTGATGCAGGCTCTTACCCTGTCATGCACCCTGTAAGCCTTGTGCTTCACAGGAAGACTGTCCCCAGTGTCCACATCATGGACACACCAATGAGTGACACTGGGAACCAGGGAGAACAGGTCAGGGAACTGTCCCAACAGCTGGCGACAGTCTCCCTGCTGCTCAGGTGTGAGGGAGGTAGAGAAGTTTACTCCCTCCACTGATCCATCTTGCTCTCGGGCTGACAGGAGGTCAGGAAGAGGCTCGGTCTCCTCCTCCATCCCATCATCTGTAGCTAAGAGCATGCCCACTTGGGGCCTCTCCAAGTGGGGCTTTAAGCGGTTCACATGCAGGACCCGCAAGGGGTTCCTGGGAGACTGCAAGTCCACCAAGTAGGTAACTGGACTCTTGCGCTCCACCACCGTGAAAGGGCCGGTCCACCTGTCCTGGAGCGCACAAGGCTCCACAGGGGCCATGACCCACACTTTCTGACCAGGCTGAAGCTCGACCAGAGTGGCATTCTGGTCGTACCACCGCTTTATCTCCTCCTGGCTGGCTTCCAGATTTGCCTCAGCAAGTTCTCTGAAACGCCTAGTCTGGTTCCTGAAGGCCAGCATGTAACTGTATACATCCTGGGGAGGTTTCCTGGGAGATTGCTCCCAGCCTTCCTTGACCAAACTCAGAGGTCCTTGCACCGGGTGTCCATAGAGGAGCTCAAAGGGGCTGAACCCTAGAGACTTCTGTGGCACCTCCCGGTATGCAAACAACAGGCAAGGTAAGAGGACGTCCCATTTACGCCTCATGGGTTCTTCCAGACCCATAATCATGCCCTTGAGGTTCCGGTTCAATTTCTCAACCAGCCCATTTCCTTGAGGGTGTTAAGGAGTGGTGAACTTGTACGTCACACCGCACTCCTGCCACAGGGACTCCATGTACTTGGACACGAAGTTGGTACCTCTGTCAGACACCACCTCTTGAGAAAATCCCACATGTGAGAAAATTCCCATCAGTGCCCGTCCCACCACGGGGGCCGTCACTGTCCTCAGAGGGATGGCTTCAGGGTACCGGGTGGCATGGTCCACCAAGACCAGGATAAACCTGTTGCCCATGGCTGGCTATACCCACCCGTTCAAAGGGGGTGCTGACCACAGGGAATGGCTGGAGAGGAGCCTTGTGCTTCCTCCCACTCTTTCCACTTGCCTGGCAAGTCTGACATGTCCTGCAGTGAGTGGTGGCACTCCTGCGCATCTGGGGCCAATAGAAATGGGTGACAAGCCTTTCAAAGGTCTTGTCCTGCCCCAGATGTCCTGCTAACGGTACATCATGAGCCAACCCCAGTAGGAAGGCTCTGAAGCGCTGGGGTACCACCAGCACAAGGGCTGACCCAGGCTCAGCAACCTTAGGCTCTGAATACAAGAGACCATTCTCCCAGTAAATCCAATGTGATCCAGACTGATCACCTGCTGCCTGGTCTGTGGCCTGTTGCCTCAGACCCACGAGAGAAGGGCATGTGTTCTGCTCCTCGCAGAACTCCTCCCTGGAGGGTCCTCCTTCTTGCTGCCAATGGGTCAGCTCAGGTAGGTCCCCCCGTTCAGCTACCTGTTCCCCTGTAGGCTCCAGGGCATCCCCCTCAGGGTCCGCCTCCTCCTGGACCGTGGGAACTTCGGGGGCCGGTTTCCCGCGCCCCCTGCCTCCTCTCTCTCCGGCAGGCACCTGGGCCTCCCTCTCAGGCTCCAGATCCTCTTGAACACCTTTAGCTGCCATTGACCGGGTGGTCACACATGCCCAATCAGGCAAGCCCAACATTTCTAAATGCGCACTCCGCTCCACCTTAGCCCAAGGTGAGCTCTCCAAATCGTTCCCTAACAAACAGTCAACAGGCATGGCTGGCCTCACAGCTACTTGAAGAGTATCCGAGACCCCCCCCACTCAAAGGGAACCTGAGCCACCTTGCAGTGACTCTCTGTGGTATCAGCGGCAACAACCGGATAGAATGCATCAGGGACAACATGCTCTTTAGACACCAGGTGACACTTGACAGCTGTCACACTGGCTCCTGTGTCTCTCAGAGCCTCCACCCTATGGCCATTGATGGTCACCCACTGCCTGTATTTTTTAGTGTTATCAGGCAGCTGGGTCCTAGGGACCATCTCAGAGTCTCCTAATGAGACAAGGGAAAACACTGTGGGATCCCCCCCACCTTGGGCACCCCACTCCTCCCCCAGGGCTACACTAGCCAACTGCCGGGGGACTGTACCAGTGGGTGCTGGTTTTCCATGCAAAGGGCAACGAGGATCGCTTGCCTTGTGGCCAGGGGCGCCACACTTGTAACATACCAGTGGTCCCTGGTGAACAGGGGGGCCTGTCAGGGCCACTGGCTTCTTCTCAGGGGGAGGCTGGGAACCTTTCCCTTGGTTCCCTTGGGGTCTAGTTTGGGGCCCTTTATGGAACTCCCTTTGTTTACCTTTGTCCCCCCCACTCTTCTGCTGGGGACCCTGCCCACCCTTGGCGGAGTCTCCCACGTGACCCTTATGGACCCGGTTACTCACCCAGCGGTCCGCCTCCTCAGCAAGCTGCCTAGGGCTAGTCAGCTTACTATCAATCAGGTGCTGGCGTAGCTCAGGAAAACAATTACTGGACAAGTGCTCCCGTGCAATCAAATCAAAGAGCGCCCGAAAATCAGTCGCTTTGCTACCCTTTACCCAACCATCCAAGGCTCTGCAAAAAAAGTCACATATTCAACCCAGGTACTGCCTTCAATTTTCTTACAGTTCCTGAACCTCTGCCTATAAAGCTCAGGGGTCAAACCATATCTAGTCATTAAAGCATCTTTCATGTGGCTGTATGAATTATAGACTTCAGAGGGCAAATCCAACAAGGTATCCCGCCCTTCACTAAGGAACCGCCCCACAACCCCGCTCCCCAATCCTTCTCAGGGACCCGGTGGGAAGACATGGCTACCTCATAGGCTTTGAACCACTGCCCAATGTCATCATTTTTAAAAACTCCTTCACCACATCTTTGGGAATATACACCCTAGCTTCAACAGGCACAGGCGGTACACTGCCACCAGAGGGAGTAATCTCTAAGCTTTTGGCCTTCAATTCCAACTCCTCAAAACTTTCTCATGTTCAAACTGCATTTTCTTTTCCTCTAGGGCTAATTTCCTAGTTTGCATTTCAAATTCTAACTGCCCATTTAGCTTGAGCTTGGTCAGCTCCATTTCGTGCATCCTACTCTCTTTCCTGTCCTCCAACTCTTCTGGAGACAGTCCTCTGGCAGAAACACTGCTACCTACTGGGGAAGGTGGTCTTCCAGCCCCTAGACCCAATAGCCCCTCCAGCTGCCCTTCTGCATTCTCAGCCCCTCCACAGGGGCACTCCTTGATTCGACCCAGGCCCTCAGCGCCTTTTGGAGGTCCTCCTTCCTGGAGAGCCCGGTCATGGACACTTTAAACTTTTTGCAGAAATGCTTGAGCTGCTTGAGGGTGTAGCATTCTAGCCTCTCCTCTTCCCAATCACACTCAACAGAGGCTACTGATGCTGGTTTCTCCATGGTGATTAAACTTGGCAGTTGCAAAAATAGGAAATCCCAGAAAAATGCTCTAAAAGTATGTGGTTGCGTTTGGTCTGCACTCACTAAGTAGTGTTCACCAATCACTGTACATGAGTCACAAATGCAAGTCCAGAATCCTCACCGCTGACCACCAATGTTAGATTTGGGGATCTCTAGTTGGCAGAGGTAGGTACCTTTGTCCAAATAGGGACCCTTGAGTCTAGTCAGGGAAAGTAGGTACACTCCTGAAAGAACCCCTGCTCACCCTCTTGGTAGCTTGGCACGAGCAGACAGGCTTAGTTCAGAGGCAGTGTGTAAAGCATTTGTGAACACATACAGTAATCAAGTGACAACACTACAAATGGACACCACACAGGTTATATATTTATAAAAATAGGTATACTTTATATAGATTTATCACAAGACCATAAACGACAAAAATAATCCACAATACTGTCAAGAATGCTTAGTTCTGATCAAAAAGGCTCAATTCAAGGTTCTGTGCGAGTCGGTAGCCTTCTCCGGCCACTGCGATGTAAAGAACAAAAAGAGTCTATCAAATCCAGCTGACCGCGTCGATACAGGCCAACACAGCGTAGACGGACTCGGTCACAGTACCTTTGACTTGAAGCAGCAGGCACGGGCGTGCGAGCCGGATGGCTGTTCGTCGCGGTCGCGATGCAAAAATGGAAGCGTTGCAGGACGCGTTGTCCCTCGAGGCAGTGCAGGCAGCGGCTCGTTGATGTCGTCGAGACGGAGTCGGTGAGACCAGGGCCGTGCGTTGCAGGGCGAGACTGTGCTTCGATGCGGTGCTGGCAGGTTGCGGTGCGGCGACAGAGCCGGATTCAGGAGCTGGCGTCGATCAGTCCGGACAGCGGTGCGAGTCGGGCGTGCATAGCGAAGTGTGCGAGCGGTGCCCAACTCCGGTGCGGTCACAGGACTCGAACTCAGCAACAGGGACCGTGTCGGTCGGACCAGATGGATTCGGTGTTGCGAGGCGTTGCAAGGTGCGGTGCTCACAGGTTACGGTGCAGGCAGCGGCTCGTTGACGGAGTCGGTGAGACCAAGGCCGTGCGTTGCAAGATGCAGGCGTTGCTCGAGGCGGTGCCAACAGGACACCGAGCCGGTCGGGAGAGTTGGTCACAGCTCCCTACCTCTGTAGCCACTGAAACAGAGTTTCCAGCAGCAATTCACAAAGGGGGTGAAGTCCAATGGTCTTGGGACTTCGGTCAGGGGGCAAGCTCTCTTCCAAGCCCTTGGAGATCCTTCACAAGTTGATGAAAGTCACAGCAAAGCAAAAGTTCCTTTCTCCTTTCTTTGGCAGTCAGGCAAACCACTGTAGGCCAATCCCCCAAGCAGCACTTCAGGCTTAGGGATAGTCTCTCCTCAGTTTCTTCTTGGTTCCGCTCCTCAGCAAAGGTTTCTTCTTGTTCCCAAAAGTGATCTAAAGTTCCTGGGTTTGGGCCCCAGTACTTATACTCCTTTTCTCTTTGTTCTCTGAAGGCAGAGAGGCCTTTACCTAGGTTAAACCAGTTCTGTGCAGCTTTGGAGCACTCTGTGTACATGTCTCATTCTTTTCCTTTCAGATTGTGGGGCAGGGTACTCCGACGCCCGGCAGGGGTGGAGCCAGCATTGTGGAAGGCAGGCACAGCCCTATTCAGACCCAGATGCAACTCCTCCCTCCACTCTGGATGCAGATCTCTCTATTCAGCCCTGTGCTGCCTCACCCTGTCTCCTGTAGTCACCCCCAGCCCCTGTCACGCACAAACCAGACACACAATACACAAGCTGGCAGAGGCAGGCTGGATAGTTAGGCAAGAAAATACCCACTTTCTAAAAGTGGTATTTTCAAACACAGAATGTTAAAACCAACTTCACTAAAAGATGTATTTTATCATTCTGAGTTCAGGCATACTAAACTCGAATTTCTACCTAGTTCCCTGAGTCAGTTTAGGATTATAAGATGTTATAATCAAACTGCCCATTCTGGCCTATGGGGAACAGGTAGCCTTGCAATAGTGAAAAACGAAAATGGCTGTAATTCACTATTAGGACATGCCACACATACCAGGGCATGTCCCACCTTATCCTTACAATGCACCCTGCCCGTAGGCTTACCATAGGGGTGTCTGATATGAAGAAAAGGGAAGGTTTAGGGACTGGTAAGTGGGTGCACTTACTAAGTCGACATGGCAGTAACAGACTGCACGTAGGCTCTGCAATGGCAGGCCTGAGACACACTTTACACGCTGCTTCTGTGGGTGGCACAACCAGTGCTGCAAGCCCACCAGCAGCATTTGATTTACAAGCCCTGGGCACACTCAGTGCACTGTACTAGGGTCTGACAGTAATTCAAATAAGCCAAACATGGAGTCACTAATTCACATCACAATTTACAATAGGGAGCACTTGCACTTTGGCACTGATTAGCAGTGGCAAAGTGCCCATGAGCATCTAGTCCAGCAAAAGCATATCGACAACAGTGGAGGCATTATGAAAATATGGAAGGGAGACCCACGCCAAGGATGCCAGGTCTAACAGGCGTGGACGGAGCACAGCTGCCCAGACCAGGAAATGGATTGGCTCACCCTCGTGTACCTTGACCCTGACAACGAGGAACTCTCGGAACAGATTGCCCATGAAGCAGCGCTCGCAAACATGGACGAGTAACTACGTTCCTGCAGCCACAACTGATTGTCACCCACAGCACAGGTCGCCACACCTTGTAGCACCTTGGAGGAATGGCCACACATCCCACCACAACAGTGGACATGTCTGCCTTCGCCAGGACTCAGAATGCATGTGCATGGTCCTACGCGTGTGTACACACACATGTGCAAGGTGATGCAGTCCCATGGGCGGGGCTGCACAGCCTCGTTTGGCAACGTCACAAAATCGGAGACACTGCTGGGGGAGAGTACACACATGGCAACGTAGCACGGCATGTGACCTTGTAGGATCCTTTCACCTGCTCACTGTCAGCAGAGCACACAGTCAGCGCAGTACGGTGCGACAGCACCATGCAGATCCAATGGGCTGTGAGTCGTGCCCCCTGACACGGACCAATGAGCAGACGCCAAACATCACATGACTCGTCCAGCACAGCAAGGTGGGTCGGGACCGTTGACATCCGTGATGAGTGGTGTTTATTCCTGCCACCCCATTACTTGCACCTCGACATGTCCCTTAGCTGCCTGTAAGTGTCTTAAACATTGCTCTGCATGTTGTGGCCCTTGCCTTGCCCATACTGACACGCACATGCCAATAAAGCCCACGCCACTGCACCTGTGTACAACTGTGATGAGTGTTCATTATAATGACAAATCGTGTGCCCACATGTGCATTGTCTGTATACAGGGAGGGATTGATTGACGCTTGTGGACTGTGTGTGGGTCCCCATTGACAGCTCCACCTCTGTGGGTCAGACATTGTGGCTGGGATAGTTGCTGGCAGACCTGTGCTCTTACGTGTCACCAGCAATGTGCGTATGGTGTCCAACTACTTGCCATGTAGATCAAGGTCATCCATCAAAACAGACTGTGTCCACACAGATGTGTGTGAGTAGGAATGCGAAGAGACGTTCTTTTGTCACATGTGATGGGGGACACCACTTCCGGACTGCTACCGATCACGAGATTTCTACACACAGCCCGATTTGACACCTGGACGTGGGGCTCCGTTGGGGGGTAACGAGAGTGTCGTTAATGTGCAATGAGGCCACAGCTCGTTCATACCTTCACAGTCATCTAACTGGCCATGTGGGTCAGGCTCAAACATGCGCATTGAGGACATTTCACAATGTGTACCTTTTGGTACGATCAATGTCCCTGCATTCATCCAAACATTAATACGTGAGGAAACATAGACATGACACATCTGTGTGATTTGGAATGTTTTATTCACATTCTGGGGGATGTCAGAGCAGGAGCAGTACATGGCCACTTCAAGCCCACATAACATGGTTGACCAGTGGTGGGCCAACCAGCGTCCTTGGGGGAATGTGAGGTGAATCTGAAGAGGTAGAGTTCAGTCCGCCGCAGGATTGCTGTGTCATTGGTACCAGAGCAGATATGGCAGTCCATGTCGGGGTCCAGGTGTATGTCGCAGAGTGTTTTGGGGGACATTGGGAGGTGTTGTTCCAGGGCATGATGCAGAGACCACAACCAGGCAGGGACAGGCCATGTGGCGGGGACGGATGCTACTGCCTCCTTCCTCACACAGTCATTACCCTCAACATCTTACTCCTCTGAGACGTCTTCTGTGTCCGGTGTGTCAGGTGTGTGTGGTGGTGTTATGGCTGCGTCACTGTGTGCCACTGACACATCAGGGTGCGAAGGTGATAGGGCTGCATCACTGTGTGCCACTGACACATCAGGGGGCGGAGATGTGTGTGTCGAGCTTCCTGCAGCAGTCATCTGGTACAGGCTCAGTGGCAGCAATGGCAAGATGAGGATCCGCAAGGCATGGAAGATCGCAGCTACATCTCACTGGTGTTCAGCAGTGGCAGCCATACTTCCAGCCTGCATCTACTCCATGGTCTCCATTGTCCGCCGCATCTGTGCCAACTCTGTGCTGTCATCGCTGGAGCCTGTCTGCCTAGACAGGTCTCGTATCCGGGTAATGGACCCAGCGAGGTCAGCCAAGGATTGTTGTTGAGCATGGTGCGGACAGTGGGTGTCCGTTCGGGGCTGTAGGTGCTCCCTGATGGGACTCAGGCACCCACGTATGGGATCGAGTTTGGCTGCCATGAGGTCGAAACCCATCCAAAGCTGATCTGCCACCTTCTCCTGGCACCCTAACACACGGCGTTGGAATTCCATGTGTTGGTCGTGGGGGTCCTGGGAGCCAGCCGTGGTGGTGTGTGCTTCCTGCTGTGTGGGCTGTGCAGGTGGTGGGGTGACCGCGATGCAGCAGGGCTGCCCTGCTCCTGGAGGTGGGGTGCGGAGGCGGTCCACGAGCCGTTGGAGGGTGTCTGTGCAAATGTGTAGGGTGTCCTCTTCATCATCACTGAAGAGCTGTGTGGTCTGCCCTGCAGGAGGTGTTGATTGTCCTTCTGCAATGTAAAGGGGAGATGCAGGTTAACAGTGTGTTCCATGTATGTTGACGCATTGTAGATGTTTACATCCAGACTGCATGACGATGTACATTGTCACTGTTTTGGTGAAGCTGGCTATTTGATGGGAGACAGTGTAGATTTTGACTACATGACGGATGTGTGGTTGTACTTGTACATTGCCATCTCACAGTGTCATGCATTGCCGGATGTGATTGGCCAGTTTCTACGCGCAGGGCGGCACCATTTGTGTCCTCTGTCCTGTGGTGTGGGTGTTGCACTCTGTGCCACATTGTCGTCAGTGTTGAGGTACTGTGATTGCCATGTATGTGTGCTGCATTGTTGCCTAATCGCCCCTGCAGCTCTGCTTTGGCGGATCCTTATCCCTTGGAGTCGGTGTGCATGTGACTTGTGTGCTTTTCGGGTGATGGGATGTTTGCGACTTGGGTCATTTGCGCGATTGTAGAAATTTTTTACTCTTGTGCATTGTGTGTCTGCTGCTGCGTTTTTGACGTCATAGGTACACGTGGATGTGTCAGGGTGTGACCTGCTCCTTTACGGATGTGGTCCACACTCAGCCACCTCATTGTTGTGCGCCATGTCATGTCTTGTGACTTCAGCCATGCAGTGTCACTTGCATTGTCAGTGTGGCTCACAGAGCCGCTGATTTTATGGATTTGGCACATGTGCATGGGTGGGGTGTGGCATTGGTGATATGGAGGGTGGCCCATTTGTGCACATTGTGGACGGGGGCCTACTTGGTGTTTCTATGTGTGCTGCGGTGTGCCAAGGGTATCAGGGACATGTACCGCACTCATTGTGGGTGTGCAGTGTGCTGCACATGTTTGTGCATGTGTGCCATTGTGCCCATCTCCCCCCGTCCCCCCAGTCCCTGGTCGTTACTCACCATGTTGCTGTTGGGTCCGGTCATATTGCGATGTGTCCAGACCCCCGACTCCTTGCACCGTCTCCACACTGATGATTGTGGCCACCATTTCCTCCAGCTCATCCAGCTCCTCCTGTGGCGGTGGACTCCCACCTCCAGTCCCCTTTGCTGCCTTCATGTTGGCAGCGAGTTTCTGTTTGGTTTGGCTGTGCACTTCATGACAGCGCCTCTTGACCTCCTCCATTGACCTCCTCGACACTCTGACTGCATTCACGTTGGTGACGATGGACTGCCATATTTCCGTTTGTGTTGTCAATGACGCAGTGGAGGTGACGAACAGTTGTTGGTAGTGTTCTATCACCTCCGTGACGGTGATCCGGTCTTCCTGCGGACTGAACCCCATCTTCCTCTTCTTCTTCTCCTTGCCCTTCCCCTGGCACGGGGTTGCTGGCTGGTCCTCCCTGGGCTTGTGGGGTTCGGGTTGTCCTCTGCACTCGGTCCGGGTGCATCCATGGTGCTACACAGTTTGATTTGGTTTTGTCTTTTTTTTTTGGTTTGCTTTTATAGTGCTTTTTCACGCATGACGCATGGAAATTTCAGGCCTGTAGCTGGTTGTCGCTGATTTTTGTATTGCTTTTGGGGCATCGCAGGATTTCCGCGTTCGTGTTTCGCATTTTTTCTACGTCGCGTTAATTTTTGGGCGGTCATTTGCGCGTTATCCTGCTACTATCGCATGGTGCCGCCGGGTTAGGAATACCACGTTAACACGGTGTTAGTTTCACGCGATGGACTGCGATGTGAAGGGTTGCGTTAACTTTTGCGGAAGTTATCACACGTTCTTGTGAATATGCCCCCCAGAATCTCTGCAGCATATGAAATAATTAGATATGGCCCGACAACATGCTTCTAAGCTATGCATCTTTAATGCAAGAACACTACAAATGACAGAAACAAACGTAAAAAGAAACAACATCGAAGTGATATCCCTAAAAAAACACAAAATGCAATTAGACCAATCTTAGACTAGTCTTTCTTCCTGCTGCCTTCTCTAACAAAGGACAAAATAAAAAATGGCACATTCTCTCACACTTAACTTTATTTGAATGACATTTTAGTTTGTGCAGGTGCAGATCTTTATGTTTATACTGACAATATTTTTTTCTTTTTTGTGCATTTTTTCCAATTATTACAGGTTGAGACGTAATACAGGAAAGCCTACTAAGTGGTTTCGAATATCGCATAAGGGGATTGTTAATTCTAACAGTATGCACTAACTTTATTTGTGGAACATGCAACATAGGGTGTTCCTACCAAGTATTCTATAATGCTAATGATTCATCATAGGATTTATTGCTGCAAGAATTTAAAAAACACTCAGATGCAGAGCTAGTGTAGTTAAGTTACATTAGTGCTATCTATTGTTGATTTATGTTTCTGATGCAGTTCTTGTGGAATAAAGTCAACATAAATGCACATAAGAATCAATGAGAATCAAAAGAATCAATAGACTCTATGATGATCACAAGAATTAACCCAGTTGAAGAGCGTACAGAATTATTATAGGTGAATTCTGCTCTGATCATGATGTTTTTTCAAATGATTTGTGCAGTATTGGTGAGACACCTTAGGTAATTGTCATACATTTGACTATGGGCCTGATTTAGAGTATGGGGGACTGAGTATATTCAATTGGCATGGCAGAGTACGTTATGACCACCATGACAAGGGTAATCAGTCAGCCTATCATATTTTGAGATGTTCACCGGCCATACAGATATCTTTTACATTGAAAGTGTGCAGTCAAAATAAAGGCTAGAGCTGCATGACACAGTTTCAATATCTTTTTTATTTTCAAAAAGAAAATCCTAAAGCATTATAGTTTTTTCTAAAAAAAAAATGACAGCCTCGCAATGGCGTGGGGGGTCATAAAAATGTTTTTACTTTCACTTACTGCCACATTTTGGATGGCGGTGAGTGAAGTAAAAACATGCTATTTGTTTGCCCACATTAAAAAGGGCAGAAGGACAAATAGCAATACTCCGTCGGGCCTTCAAAAGTATGTCAGCGGCGGAGACACAAAGCGGTGGCTGCAGTATATTGTTTTTTTTGTGAAACAGTAGTGTAACCAGACCTTTTTCTCTACGCAAAGGAGAGGTGAGCCTATTTGTCCTTCACATTTAAATTTCTGCTACTATGTGAAACCTATAAACTTGCAGTGGCATTCCATATACATGTTGATTGCATGTGTATACAGTGAGCGTGCATCACATGTGTGAGTAGTAGGACTCTTTGGGGGATATTCTCAAGAACGTGTGATAATTATCGCAAAATTAGCTTAACGCAACTTTGCACATCGCAGTCCATCGCGGGAAAATAACACTGTGTTAACGTTGTATTCTCAACACGGCGGCACCAGGCGATAGTCTCACGATAACGTGCCAAATGACCGCGTTAAAATTAATGCGACGCCGGAAAAATGCGAAACACGAACGCGAAAAAAGTTGCGATGCCCCAAATCGCGATACAAAAATCAGCGATAACCAGCGACAGGCCTGCAATTCCCACGCGTCATGCGGGAAAATGCACTATAAAAGCAGAAAAATAAAAAAGACAAAAAAAATAAACTGCGTAGCACCATGGATGCACCCTGACCGAGTGCAGAGGACAACGCGAACCCCACAAGCCCCACAGACGACCAGCAAGGAACCTCGGGGTCGGGGAAGGCCAAGGAGAAGAGGAAGAGGAAGACAGTGTTCAGTCCGCAGGAAAACAGGATCATCGTCACGGAGGTGATAGAACACTACCAACAACTCTTCATCACCTCCACTGTGTCATTGGCAACACAAACGGAAATATGGCAGTCGATCGTGAACAACGTGAATGCAGTCGGAGGGTTGAGGAGGTCAATGGAGGAGGTCAGGAGGTGCTGGCATGATGTGAATAGCCAAACCAAGCAGAAACTCGCTGCCAACCGGAAGGCAGCAACGGCGACTGGAGGTCCTGCGCCACAGGAGGAGCTGGATGAGCTGGAGGAAATGGTGGCCACAGTCATCAGTGTGGAGACGGTGCAAGGAGTTGGGGGTCCGGACACAGCTCGATATGACCTGACCCAACAGCAACAGGGTGAGTAATGACCAGGGACTGGGGGGACGTGGGGAGATGGGCACAATGGCACAGGGTTAGTGGCAGCTATAGGGCTGAGCGGGTGTGCAGCCTGCGATGTTGCCGTGTGCACTGATATGATCGCTGCCATTGCGAAATCAAGACCCAGAATCACGTCTGTGACCTGGTGGCCCGCGGGGAGGGGCTACATGATGTGGAGGCTGCCAAGGTCGCGGGCCCTGGGCTTGGAGTTTGCACCGGCACGTGGTGGGCCATCTTGGAGACAGGCTGGTGGCGGAAGGTGAGTAGTGAGGACTGGGTGCGCAGGGGCGGGCAAAACCGCTGGGCGGCGGGAGGGGCTGGGGTGCAGCAGCCTGTGTGCGCAGGGGCGGCCAAGCGATGGTGGCGTGTGCAATGATATGAACTCTGCCATTCATAGATCTGGACTCTGTTTCAGATAAGGGACCTGGTGGACTGCAGTGTATACCGGCATGTGGTTGGAGACACACCGGTGGCAGCAGGTGAGCAGTGAGGCCTGTGTCCGCAGTGTCAGCACTCTCTCTCCCTCTCTTCCTTTCACTGTCTCTCTCTCTCTCTCTTCCTCTGTTACTCTCTCTCTCCCTCTTTTCCTTTCACTGTCTCTCTCTCTTCCTCTGTTACTCTCTCTCTCCTTCTCCCTCTCTTCCTTTCACTGTCTCTCTCTCTCTTCCTCTGTTTCTCTCTCTCTCTCCTTCTCCCTCTCTCCCCCTTTCTCTCTCTTTCTCTCTCTCCCTCTCTTTCACTCTCTCTCCCTTTCTTTCTCTCTCTCTTTCTCCCTCTCTCTCTCTGTCCTTTGTTGACACACCATCTTATCTTGAATTTTGTGTTGCAGGCTGTGTCTTACAGATTGTCCAGTGAAGCGCCGCCATGACTCTTCCGAATAGTTGTTTTGAGTTAAATTTGAATAAAATAATTTGTTTGGAAATTCAAAGATGAATGAATGATTCTCCTTTTTCTGACCACACATGAATGTTAATTGTTGTACTTGTGCGACATCAGGCGAATTGTTTTGTTCATGATTTCGTAAGGTTGATGTAAGATATCTTTGTCCGGGGTAGGGCCCGGGGAGGGGTGTGGGGGGCCTGGGTGTGGTGGCGGTGGCTGTTGTGGCCCTCTCAGGGCTCCGAGCTGCATGATCAGTGGCTCCATGGCATCTGTTGTTCTTCAGGTGTGGCTCTGGTCTGGGCTCCCTTTTGTGGTGCAGGTTGTCGTACGACTTAACACCAGGTAAGAGCAGGTGTTAAATCCCTGCTGCTAACGCGCCTTATCGCCTGTTTTGGGATATTATCGCCGATCTGGCTGGTCGTAGGGAATATTGCGAAGTGTTGTTTTCGCAGCTTTTTGCACGGGAACGCCTACTCTGCATCTCATTAGCATTAGTTGCCGGTGTCATCCGTGGCGATGTTTTTTGTGGCTGCTATCGCAGGAAAACTGGCGATATCGGCTGTTAGCACCAGCTTATGAATGGTGCGATATATGTATCGCCATTTTGTCTGCGATAAAGTGCCGCTAACTGGGCGATAAATCCTAGAATATGCCCCTTTGTATTTTGTGAATATGAGTACTTTGCAAGTGGGATCCATTTTGTTTGCCTCTGGTTCAGCATGACACAAGATGGAGGATGAGGACAGCCTCCCCAGACAGTGGAATAATATTGACTCCTTTCCTGCCTCCCTTGGTTTCGACAAGATTGTGTTGCAGTACCACTGTTTGGCCATGTATGGTGCTTGATGTACTCGAATACTGAGCAGGAATACATTTAAGCATATTTTGACACTATTAGAGCTGTAGTCAATTTTGAAGTCCATTTTGTGAATCACAGTGGTCTCACTCTTATGTTGCTGTGTGGTTTGTGTTAGTAAGTCCCTCCCTAAATTCTGTCTTGATTTTCCCTTAACCATATCCATTTTGTAGTAATTATTTCCCATTTTCCAAACACTTCCCTGATCGCTTTCACATTTACTTCAGAGTGTCATGTACCGTGTGCAGAGATTTCCGCCAACGTGACAGATATCTCTGTACAGGAAAATAGGCAATATGGAGGTGGATATCTCCACTAGTAGGTCAGTGAATTGCATTTTATCTTAAGTATATAGTACTACTGAATTACTGATTTATGTACTCCAAAATAAAGTCTTTGAAATGTGCTCTTAAAATCTATCTTACATCTAGGCATTGTTATGTTATGTTAATTAAATTTTGTAAGGCGCAACAGCTACCCAAAAAGGGTTTCCCGGCGCCAACCTGAAAGGAACGGAGAAAGAGGGGAGAAATTATTGGTTGAACAGCCAAGTTTTTAGATATTTGCGGAAGTTCCCGTAGGCAGTTTCATTTCGGAGCGACACGGGAAGAGCGTTCCATAAGGAGGGACCCAAGCAGGAAAAAGATCTACCGCCCATGCGTGACAGTCTGATTCTAGGGATCAAAAATTTTGCCTCAGTGGTAGAGCGAAGAGGGCGTGAGGGCAAATAAGGGTGAACCAGGGCTTGTAGGTATTGAGGAGCCACTCCAGATTTGATCTTAAACATATAGCTCAGGGCTTTGAACTTAATTCGGTTCTCTACCCAGAGCCAATGCAGGTCACGCAGAGAGCCAGAAATAGGGGCTGCTCTGGGGACGCGACAGAGCAGTCTGGCGGCGAAGTTCTGCACCACCTGCAACTTGCGTGTTACATCCTTGTTAGCCCCCAGAAAAAGAATGTTACCGTAGTCCAGTCTAGAGGTGACAAGAGCCTGGACTACGGTTCTCTGGTGGGACTAGGCAACATCCAGATAATCTTTTTGAGCCATTTCAGGATGGTGAAACAAGTTGCAGCCACCTTCACTGCTTGTTGTCTCATAGATAATTGATCATCGATGATGAAGCCTAGATTGCGGATTTGGCGGGAGGGCTGAGGAAAAGCACCCATTTCAGCAGGCCAGTGTTGGGAACCCCAAAGATCTTTATTTTTCCCCAAAATCAGGACTTCAGTTTTCTCTCCATTAAATTTGAGAAAATTGGTCCGCATCCAGGATGCAATCTTACTCAACCCAACTGGAGAGCAGATGACTCAGATGCCCTCGCGGCAGAGAGAGAGAAGATAATCTGGGTGTCGGCGGCATAAGAGAACAGGGACAACCCAGCCTCTCCTGCAATGTCCGCCAGAGGTCTGACATACACATTAAATAACAGAGGGCTAAGAATGGAGCCCTGGGGCACCCCATAAGGAGAGGAGTGAGTATCAGAGCTGGCCGTTGGGGAAAAAACCTGGAACGTGCGATCTGTGAGGAAAGAAATAAGCCAATTGAGTGCCGGCCCGGCAACACCCAAAGATTGTAAGGCTTTTACTAACACGCTGTGAGACACCGTGTCGAAAGCTGCGCTCAAGTCAAGTAATATGAGGGCCACCATGTCTCCTGTATCCAAATGACGTCGCAGCTTTTCCGTAACTCCAAGAAGAGCAGTTTCGGTTAAGAAGCCGGCTCTAATGCCCGACTGAGATGAGTTTAAATAATTTTGTGACTCGACAAACTGAGATAGCTGTGAGTTAATGTGTCTTTCTAAGATTTTCGAGAAGGCCGGGAGTAATGAAATAGGCCGATAGTTAGCAGCCTGATCAGGATCAGCATTAGCCTTCTTCAAAAGAGGAAGCACCATTGCATGTTTCCACTCTGGGGGAACCGTTGCCTCCTGTAAGGAGGCATTCAAGAGTTCCATGATTATCGTAAGTGAAGGCAGCTCAAGTTGCTGCAACACCGAGATCGGAAGAGGATCACAGGGTGAGCCAGATTTAATTTTAGCCAAAAGCCATTTAAAAGAGTTCATATCTAATGGAGACCAGGTTTCCAGTTTATTCGTGGATTCAGGGATCCTGCTATCTCTGTGAGCGATGGTTCTAGCTGCTTGAGGGGATATAGGTATTTGCTGAAGGGGATTGCCTGGTTTCATGCCCTTCATCTCAGAGTATATTTTCTCCACTTTATAGAGGAAGAATTTGGCAAGGTTTTCACATTGCAAACCATTCAGGGTGGAGGGAGTAGATTGAGTTTCAGAGCCAGAAAGTTCTTTGACCATTTTAAATAGTGTCTTAGGACAGTTCTGCGCACTAGAGATGGTGGAGGAGATATATTCAGCACGAGCTGACTTGCAAAGAGTGTGGCATTCTCTTTTTGCCATTTTATATGCGAGTTTGGTATCAGACGCATAGTTCCTCCTCCAGCGTCTTTCCAAAGCTTTGCATTTGGTTTTCTCTGTTTTTAATTTCTCGGTGAACCAAGGGGCTGGGGGGCGGTGGCTGTTCACCTTCTTAATTGAGGGTGGGAGACAAGTATCAATGACATTTAAAAGCCAATTTTGGACAACACCCGAATAAGTGACAGACATTTGTTTGGTAATGGAAACGTTGGTAGACAAAATTTTATTGAGAGCTTCAATATCCCATTTTCCCCAGTTTCTAGTTGGTTTCCTGGTGTCAAGTGTGACTGCAAGTGAGCACACTGAGGTCTTAAAATGGAAGCAGTTCACAAAATGATCCGACCAGCATAAGGGAAGAGCTGGGGGGCATTGAATGTTGGGTAAACTGGAAAAAATAGGGTCCAGTAAGTGGCCAGCCACGTGAGTGGGACCAGAGTTAAAAAGTGCAATATTCATTGCTGCCAAATCAGAGATAAAAGTAGTGCTATTAGTACATACGGGGTCATCGAAGTGTAAATTAAAGTCGCCCAAGATTGAAAAGTTAGCAGCATTTAAAAGAAAAGGGGTAATTAAACCAGGAAAAGATGAGGCCCATAGTCCGGACGGCCCTGGGGGACGATAAACTAATATGCCTGAGAAAGTGAACTTAGGGGTCAGGGCAAGCTTAAATAACGCTGCCTCACAGCTCGTAAATGGCAGGTCTTCAAATTTGCACAGGTAGGACTTTTTATAAATTATAGCAATGCCACCGCCTGTCTTGAAGTCCCTATCTTTCCTGACTATAGCATAGTTAAACGGTAGAGCTGCAGCTACGTCAGGGCCAGAGCTCATGTGTAGCCATGTATCAGTAAGAAACATGGCGTCGGATGTTCGCTAGCCAAAAAATCAAAAATGTCCGCTTTATGTTTAGGAAGCGAGCGGCAGTTGATACTGAAAAACGTAAATTCCTTACTAAATGAGGTGCTACAGTTAGGAGAAGAGTCTTCCTGTGAGGTAATGAGGGTAACGATTGGCGTGCTAAAATCTTTGCAAGACTCTGTTAGAAAGGAGAAGCCGCAGCATGAACAATTTGTGTCCCTATCCTCGGGGTGGAGTAAAGTGCATTCAGGGAGTAGCATCTTACGTTGTTCCATAAGCTGCTTGGAAGAATAACATAATATGTGCCTTTTGTTTGGATGAGGGGTCGTGGCCCCGGGTCCCGTCCGGGCGCGGACGGGCACAGACGGGCTTGCCTTTGGCGCGCCATCCGCGCGCCCGCTGCGCGCCCGTTCTGGGACCATTAAATAGGGATTAGGCAGAACGGCGTGCAGCGACAAGAGCGCTGCCGGGAGGGAGCGTGTGGCCGAACGAAATGGCCACCCGGGGAGGAACAGCCCCGCAAAGTGCAAGTGCAGAAAATAGGGAACTGAGTATAACACACTCAGTAAAACAGAGGATAATGCAACAGCAAAAAACAACAACTAATTAAAAGTTAAAATGCAAGTTCAATTTCATAAAAATACATAAAAGCACAGAGCATATCAGCATGAATAGAAGAAATCAGAGTAAAAGTGAAAGGAAACCTTTCAGGCACTGCACGTCCGTTCTCTGCCCGTTAAACAGGGATTTGGCAGGACGGTTTGCAGCGACTAGAGCGCTGCCGGGAGGGAGCGTGTGGCCGAACAAAATGGCCACCCGGGGAGGAACAGCCTCGCAAAGTGCAAGTGCAGAAAATAGGGAACTGAGTATAACACACTCAGTAAAACAGAGGATAATGCAACAGCAAAAAACAACAACTAATTAAAAGTTGAAATTCAAGTTCAATTTCATAAAAATACATAAAAGCACAGAGCATATCAGCATGAACAGGAGAAATCAGAGTAAAAGTGAAAGGGAACCTTTCAGGCCTTTCATTCTATTATCTCAATTAGACACACATCTTGTATCAGAGCACTACAATTCATATTGTTTTCATCAATAATAATGTTTAGAAGTGGAACATTTTGTGTTCTTTTATGTCTCAATCAAAAAAGTGCAACATTTGTGTACAGTCATCCTTGAAATAGTAAGGCCTCATCTACAATGAATTGGCATAGGCCAGCACCGCAAGTCTTTTTGCTGTGATGCCCTACGCCAATTTGAAAGGGCAGGAATGCACCATATTTACAAAATACAGTGCACTCCTGTCCTTTCTGCCAGCTCCGGCGCACAATTTGGTGCCTAACGCCAGCGCAGGCACCATTGCACCATGGTGCAAGGGTGTGGGCGTTGTTGGCAGGATGGATTTTGTGCAGGAAGGAACACCTTCCAGCACAAAAACAATCCATGGAGACTTTTTCCTCTTTCTCCTCGTTACGCCTCTCCTGGGGAGGTGTAGAGTTTTGGCGCATTCCCAGGTTTACAGATCCTTGTAAATCTGGAAATGTGTCATAACCCATGGGTGTTGCATGGGAATACCCTCTGCAATGCCCCCCTGGAGCAGTGTAAGGCAACACAGTGACCTGCGCTGCGTTGCCTTACACCATATCTATGAGGCCATGAAAAGCCAACCAAAGTGGCTTTATGTGGCCTCGTAGATATGGGTATGCTCTCTGCGCCGCCAGAACATCATAAAAAGTAATGCACCGGCGGTGCAAGGGCATTGTAAATAAGCCCCTATGTCTTGGATATTAAAAGAGGAAAAAGCCTCCATGGATTGTTTTTGTGCAGGAAGGTTTGCCTTCCTGCATAAAAACAATCCTGCCAACAATGCAGACACCCTTGCACCATGGTGCAAAGGGGCCTGCTAATTGTGTAGAAAGGACATTAATGCACCCTATCATGTAAATACGGTGCATAACTGTCCTTTCCAATTGTCTAGGGCAGCAGTCTAGGGCAGCACAGCAACAAAAGACTTGCAGCGCTACGCTGCGCCAATTAATTGTAGATGAGGTCCTTTGTCTTTTTCAGGAAGTGTAGCAATTTACGGTTTAAAAAAAATAAATAACATTTGAATCTTCAAATAGAAGTTGTATCTGATAAACACAAACAATGGAGTGATTGAAGGCCCTAAATGGCACCTATTTTAAATTTAAGTGGAACAAAGGTTATATTTAATCACTCCCTTTACAACAGTATTCATTTTTCATGATCGCTGTGATTTTGATCAGTGTGGTCCTATGCTTATTTCTCAGCAAATGGAAACATAATTGTTGGACCAGACCCTTTCTGCAGGGTCACCTCAAATGTTTGCCTTTGCTGAACCCATTTTTTGGCTTTTAGAACTCTGTGTGTTTTACTCCTGCTAAGACAATGGTAAATTGCTTCTGCTCTCCTCCACAAACATAGTAAAATTGGTAGACACCTGGTTGGTCCATTTAATGTACTAATACGTCCCTGGTATATGGTACTACTTGTACCCACGGCCTGTAAATTAAATGCTACAAGTGGGCAGCAGCACTCATTTTGCCACCCACTAAAGTAGCACTGTAAAACATGTCTCAGGCCCTTCAAACGCTATAAAAAACCTTTTGCTGGGCCTAAACCTTCCTTTTAAATACTTATATGCCATCCCTAGAATAGGCCCCAAACAGACCATAGAAAGTTGGACATGCCTGCCTAAACCAAACATTACAAAGAAACAATACTAAATAATTTTTGAGAAGAGCACATTTAATTACCCTCTCTAAAATAATTATTCACGATGAATATATCAAATGCTTTTTATAATATCACAAACAAAGGCGCCTATTCAAAGAAGGAAAAAACAACAAATGACATAAATCACAATTCATTATACATCAAAAAATAAAAAACAAACAAAAGCATATAACAAAAACCCACAAGCAAATATACATATAGTGTCCCCTATACTTCTGGGTGAACCACTAGGAGATAGTCAAAGTGAAACACTATTAGGCTTGTAAACTAATTGGCCTAGCTCTAGTGTAACACCACACAGTTACAATGAATCACTATAAATCCAAAGACTCCTCCTTCAAAAGTGTCGATGTGACCCCGTTTCAGCCTTATCTTCTTAGGCCTCTTCAGGACAGGGGTTATATAATAATGTTCCTATAGACCAGGGTGGAGGGATCTCATATACTATATATTCCAACACCCCCAAAAGCAGTATCTGCCTATCAATAGGGTGACACACCCGCTCCTTGTAGCACTTTAATTAGTCACCATCCTCGTATTTTTGGACATATAACTCCCGATTCAATCGGTTACTGTTACTGCAACCGCTCACTTGTTCAGCCGACAATCCCTCAATCCTCAATCTATGTCCAAAAATACGAGGATGGTGACTAATTAAAGTGCTAAAGTGCTACACATTTTTCTTTTTTTTTTTTTTAATTGTGATTTATGTCATTTGTTGTTTTTTCCTTCTTTGAATAGGCGCCTTTGTTTGTGATATTATAAAAAGCATTTGATATATTCATCGTGAATAATTATTTTAGAGAGGGTAATTAAATGTGCTCTTCTCAAAAATTATTTAGTATTGTTTCCTTGATACCATTTTTTTTTTTTTTTTTTTAATATTCATGTCCTATACCCAGGTATCTTAGGGTTATTAGGGTATACCCCTGTTGTGTATTTCTGCCTAAACCAAACAAGCCTTTCTGCCAGTGACAAGGGTCACATGACTGTAAAAAGCGTCTTGTGTGTGTTGTGTAGACCTTCCAGACATTGGGACAAAAATGGTCTCGGTGTAGCGGGAGAAGGTCTTCGTGACAGGATGGCTAGGGAAGAGTTATGCCCTGTCCTGATTATACTTCAAAGGATCCTGTTTGCAGCACACACAAAAGAACCTGACATCAGGCTTACCCTTGCCTGTTATACTCGAGACAGTTGGAGCTAAAACCCTGGGGAAGTGGAAGAACGGACCCCCTCACAAAGACTGACACTAGGTATGAATGTTGCACCTTCGGAACCTCTGATGAAAACACTGTGAAAGATTCAGAAAACGGACAGACGTACTGTCTGAAGAAGGAAGAGTGGACCTGCTTGCCTTGAACCTAGGATCTCCAGAAATGGCTCCTAGGGTCAGTTGGCTGACCTCCTGTTTGATCTACAGGGACACAACAAGCTTCCGGAGGCCTCCCGGCAACTGCCCTGCTGACCAGCACCACCTATAAATGCATGGGCCCTGCTGCTGGCCTCAGCTAGAGTGAGTCCCAATCCCCGAAACCTGAACCCTTGGCAGGCATCAGAGCATACTTTTCCTGCTTCAAATCTAGAAAATATAGACTCCCAGTGTAAGAGCTGTCAGCCTTATGGTAGTGATCCAGCGGTAATTTCACGGTAATTTCTCAATGCAAAACATCATTTACCTCTAGTTTACCGCTTTAAAGGTGATGGACCTTTGCCACCATGTATCACCTTCAGGAGACTTTACATAAACATGAAAAATCAAAATGCAATTAATATTTAAGCCAATAAAGAGAGTTGTGAGTATTTTTAAAGGGTTTTATTTTCTAGTCAAAAGTTAAGTTTCTCTGACCCTTTATTCATTAGTCAAATATCAATCAGGTTACAGAATTGAAAAAATAGGAAAAATAGAATTAAGACAGAACATAATATAGGTTGTATACAAAGCACTCCATAAAGGAGGGAAAACCCCTAATTCTATGTCAGTCAGAACTCTTTAAAGAGTTTCAGGAAAAATATAATTCAAGAGTGAGTTTTGCAAGGCTAATCAATAATTAATAATTAGCAAAAATCTCCCTTAAAGAGAAATAAATGCATAAGACAAAAACCTGTCCTGATCTCTCAGCTGCTCTCTCTTCGCTGGTCTGTTCATCTGTCTCTCTCCCTCTCCATTGTGTGACAGAGAGGCTGCTCCTTGAAAATGCCACTCCTTCACAAGACCACAGAGGAATGTGATCTGCCTTGCCAAAAATATGACGTGCAAGGACTCTCTGAAAAAAATATGAGCAAGACCCCCACCTCCTTCTGTCTCTCCTCGGACGCAATCTCCTCCCAGTCTGCACCCGTGATGTTCACGTACCTAACCCATATGATGTCTGGTCAGATCTGCTCCCTCCTCATCTCTCCTCTAAGACTGACACGCCACCTATGGGGTCATTTTTTATACTCTAATTCTTGGCTGACTACACTAATAATGTTGCAGTTTCAGTAGAAACTCGCACTGTGATTGGTTAACATAGGTGACATGAGGGTCTCATCATCCTGTTCTCATTGCAAATCCAACTCATACCAGTTTTAACAAAGGAAGCGTTAAGGCTTAATACAGTCATATGTTTCAGCATCAATAATTATACAAATACTGCAACATTTAAGTGGAAAAAATGTATCAGTCCATTTCCTTCTCGCTTTCACATCGCACGCAGGGATGACACTCTCCCACAAACACTGGTACATTGGCATGATGACAGGAGTGTACAGTTCATTGTGGCCTTGACCCATGTGTCTTCACTTGAGGCACTTGGCAGTTCATGCAGCTGGCACAATCTTCTGCGCATGCGTCTCTCATTCAGCACACTGCTAACAATTCTCAGCCATGCTGGATTCTTAGGCAGCCATTTTTATTGTGGGCCCAAATGTATACTAAAGTAAAAACAAACACAAAAGAATATTAATTTATGAAGTAAAGCCCATTATGTTCACCTCCCACCATTCTAATACCCTGTATTAATTATTACCTAGCAAAAGCTATTAATTTAAAGCAGCTTTTCTATTATTTGTGCACCACATGCAAAATGTGCAATGTACAACATAGCATAAACATGCACCAGTGCAAATTTTCAAAGCACAAACAGTTAATACATACTCATAGCAACATGCTATAATGTTTTAGATAGCTTTTCATGCAAAATGCGTTTGCCCCATATGTAGTGTTGGTGCATGGTTGATTAATTAATACACATTATAAGAAGATGTGTTATGAACTGAATATGCATTGTATAAATATGCAACAAAGCCAAAGTCTCTTGAGACGGGAACAGGGGGTGTAGATTACAAGGAAAAGAAACTGGGAGGAGAGAACACACATTCCATTCTTATCTTCAAAGCTAAAGAGGAAACTGAAATTACGAGTTTTTCTACACTGCAAAAACACATGTTAATTCAGCACAATTATGTGCTACTTTAAAAGTTCAAAAAACCATTCTCTAAATTAAATGTACATTCTATAGTGAGGTTAAATCTAAACTAAACACATTAAACATCCATGATTAATTAATTAAGCATGGTTTTACATGATTTCATTTGCAGGCCTCTTTCATGTTTTCACTTTGCATGTACCAAAAGTGCCACTTTTAAAAAGCAATTGACCAGGCCTCATTTCATGTTTTTCACTTTGCATGCACCAAAAGTGCCATTTTAAAATGCAGTCTGTCTGAAACACAAAAATAAAGCAATGCCTGAATCCAGATGAAATCTGAGCTACATCAATCCTCCCTTTGATAAAGTAAAATCATGATACCTCCATTGATTTGTTCTTTATCACACTTATTTAATCTCACAGGTGACTTTTTTATTGCAAAAGCTGAGCATATAACAATTTTACCTCTATTTCTAAGGCAACACAAGTTTTGTCTGTAATCAGATCATATATATCCAAGCTCAAAATTTTAGTGCAGAGTTCTGTAAGTAGCTTCCTGGAACAGTTAGTCTTCTTTAAATAAAGTAACTAAAATAATAAAAGGAAAATTCAACAGAACAGTTTTTTTTTTTTTTACTTCTTCATCTTTTCTTCTTTTTCTTTCATCATTCAAAGATTCTTTTCTCTTCAGCTCTTGACAGTTCTGTTATTTGTTTCAGCATTTCATTTTCTCTTTGTCACCAGCTTGCCATCAGGGTGGCTCATACAGTTCATTCAAAGTGGCATTCTGTACTTTTTCCATGCATTTTGACCACTCAGGTGCTGAGAAACTGACAGAGCACCATCAATTCTTTGCACTTTTTCAATCCAAGCCTTTCACGTTTATTTTCACTTTGATCTGATTCAGATGTTTCAGCTATGCGTGCAAATGATTTTTCAAGGGACCACTGTAGACATTTTGGATACCCTTTCAGCCAGCTTTTTCCTACCTCCACTCGTAGGCCCACAGCACTAATTTCTTCTTCAGAGGCTGCACCTGACTCATTCACCCCTTTGACACCGCTTTCATCTGTGTCAGTTTCCACTTTTTGCTTTTCCAGTGTAACTTCAGTTTTCTCTAGTGCTGCTTCAGACTCTGTGTGTTCCCTTACAGCTTGACTGACCCTCTTCTGTGGACTTTTGACCACTGCTGGCATATCTTCTTGAAGAGGAGCTGTTTTATCAGGGGGACACAGGACCATACGCGTGTGAGAGGCATGCACCCTATTTGGAAGGCCACCACATTTCACAACAGTCTTTGCCAGGATCATTTGGAACAGGCCTTTCCATTTCACAGCATCTCTCAGATCAAAGTTTTGGCACCATCCATTATGCAGATCTTGTGTAGCAGATGCAATCTGGTGAGAAACTGCACGCTCCACATCAGCCAGACCTTCACAGCAATGGCTAGTCTTTTCATCAGTGTTTTTCACAAGTGCATTTGCATGTACATGTTCAAGCCACTTTAGTGATGCTGAAACACAGTCTTTTGCAAAGTGAAATTCTGTACTGTCTTTGTGTTGCTTTATTATACTTGGAACTTGAGGCAGATAGTTCCAATCCAATCTTTGTCCAATCTGTTGTTCTGCACACATCATCTTTGAGACCTCATTATGATCTGATTTCAGAGAAACTGGAAATCTATACCTGGGCATCAGTTTTTGCAATAACACATTTGCTACTATGCAGTTGTCACTTTTCTCAAAAACAGTTCTGATACAACCCTGTTGTTCTGCTTCTGAAACAATTTCTTGAGCCTCTATTAATTCACCTGTGAAAATTGCATTGAATGTATATGCTAACAGAACACAATTTTATGCAACTGAATTAGCATTTCTCTCTTCCATGACAACAGTGACTCCCATTTGAGCAGATATACTGCATGTTATGGTAAGGGCAATCAATTTTGAATTTTGGGCTGAGGTAACTACTGAAAGCCATGAAGCTTTGACCACATAATGTATAGGAAGCACAGCATGTACTGCTTTTAATGTGTCATTGTTACCTTTCAAATATGGGCCATCTACAAAATGGACATTGTTGGGCTGAATCAGACGTTAATCCTTAAAGTCTGATCTTGGCTTCATGCATATATTTATGACATCTAGACACTCATATTCAGTTTCATAACAAACCAATTCATTTGCTGGTATTTCTGTGACAGGGTCAAAGGTCATTGGGAAATACATCACAGACCTTTGAACACATTCATGTTTTTGAACAGGCACTGAGAGAGCGCAGCCCTCCCTCTCACTGCAAATTGGTGTATTTTCTTTTAAATAAACTTGCATTACTAGTGCCGGGGCGCGACACTTTTTCTCTTTCAACTCTAGGAATGCTTTTGTGCAATTGTTGTCCAATGGAAGCGGATCAGACACATCCTTGTGTGTCAGCCTCAGTAAAGGCTTAGCCACTAGGGAAAGGTTTGGTAACCACTCACTATAGCAACCGACCATTCCCAAAAACATCCTGACTTCTTTCTGAATTTGAGGTGGATTCATCTGGTGAATTATTTCCACTCTCTCTGGTGACACCTTTCTAGCTCCTTTTCCAATTATGTGTCCCAGACATTCATCTTCTTTTGACAGTACTCCTGACTATCTTCATGCAATGGCATTGTGACATGAACTTGACAAAAATCAATAACAGTAAGCCATTCTTCAGCACATGGAATGTGAAAAAATTTGTTGGCTGGATTCGGTACCATAGGACAACATAGAAAAGTTATGCAATTAATCTCCTACACTATTCTGTTCTTTTCATTTAGTTTCTGTGAACCTGTGATCAGAAAGTTACATAAACTTCCAATCAATTCCATCAAAAATCCTTTACTCAGTTTATCTCCAATTATTGGTAACATTTCTGCAACTGATGGTGTTCTTGAATACATGTCATCTGGTTCTAATTTGAATAAGACATGTTCTGCACATTTTATTAATCTGACATCTTTCTCTGTGAACTCTCTTATTTCTGTGTTTATTATGTATTTCAAATCAGAAGGTAATTTTCCAGCTGTCATTTCTGCTATAGCTGTCTCTTGTTGGGCCATTTTAAAATGTACATCCTCATCAGGAATCTGAAAATTAACATCATCTGGTGTACAGTAATCTGTGCTGTTTAATTTGCAAAACAATTGTTTTCCTGCCAGGCCTGAGTCACAAACAACAACTTGGCAATTTTTATCAAAGGGCCTATTTTTGCTCCAACCTTTTCTAAAACTGGGTTTGTAATTTCTTTGTTTAAAACTCCTACAACATAGGGGCCGATTCCGATTCGGGCCGGAAAACGTACCGACCGACTCGGAGCCGGAATAAATACCGACCGACACGTACCTGTGCAGCCCGACCCGCAAAGTACGATGAGAAGCGTGCAAAATACGACCGACGCGTACGGAACACAAGCCGAACGACTGAACCGCGCGGAAAACAGCCATCCGGCCGGAAAAGCACGCAAATCGAACCGACCGACACGCACCAGGAAGAATCCCGAACGAAACGTACCCGCGAACTCCCACCCACCAAGTACGATGCAACGCGTGGAAAACACGACCGAGTCGCAAGGGGCCCAAGCCGCTCGACCGACACGCATTCAAAACAGCGAGCCGAAGCAACCCAAAACCCCGCGACCGACGCGTACGCAGCACAGAAAACAGCACAAACACAGCGTGAACGAATCGGAGAGGCTCGCACGAGACAACTGCAGGGTCCGACTCGGTCAGAAGAAAGTCTCCTACATGCACAAAAAGAACCAAGGAAAAAAAACCACAAAAAAAGGCCAAACAAGCAATCACAAAGCAAATAAATACTGGGTGGGGAAACAGGGAACAAAGACACACCCACAACTCCACCCATATAAAGGACACAAATCCCTACCATGATCCTTTGCAAATTCAAATTACCTGCCAGCACTCAACACCAACAGACAGCAACCACACACACACTCACAGCTCATCCATCACACAAGCCACACACCAGCAGCACCACAACAAATAGCACCCTCACATACACCCAGCAAAACACACACTCACACACCCTCACTTGCACACCAACACACACATCACTCACCACCACCACCCATCACCATGCCCCCAAGAAGAATCCAAAGTTCCTAGATAGTGAATTGGAAGTCCTGGTAGATGAGATCCTCAGGGTAGAGCCACAGCTGTTTGGTACACTGGTCCAACAGACCCCCATGTCGCAGAAAACCAAGATGTGGGCGAGGATCGTTGACAGGGTGAACGCACAATCACCATGTTTGCGCACAAAGGAAAACATCCAGAACAGGTGGTATGACGTGCGCAGGAGGGTCAAGGAGCTGTTGAAGAAGGACTACCTCTTGAGCCAACACACCGGCAGTGGCCCTCCTGCCAAACCAGTATACCTCAGGCCCTGGGAGGAGAAGGTGCGGGCCATCCTACCACCAGTGAGCGTCTATGGACTAGAAAACATCCCAGAGCCTGGTGAGTACACAACAAATGTACACAATATTGTGCCACAATACAAACACATCACTGTCAAGGGGAGGGTCAAACCATGCACCCTAAGCAAATACACACCAACCAGAACAGAAACATCCCAAAATGTGTATGTCAGTCAGATAAACACAACACATGCCATCTCATAGTGATATGTAACTGTGTCATCACATGTACAAACACAACTACAACTACAGCTAGGCAGTGGCACAAATATAACTAACAAACACATCCAGACATGTAGCCACCACTACAACACCACCTCACAGTGAAGCCCACTCAAAGGAAGGAATCTTGTGTATGCTGGGCAAGTCAGTGTAGCCAATAGCATCATGGGAGTCGTAGTCACAGATATTGCCCACCCTCACAATGCGCACATCAACACCACCATGAACCATGCTCACATCACAGGGAGTGGAAAACAACTGACAAGATGGCTGACACTGGCTACTGCTGTGGGGAGCACAAGGCCCTGCTGGCAACTGTGCACCAACCAACAGCAGAACACCACTGACTGACATCCTGAAAGACAACTTGCACTCCCTGCAACGGAAGCACGTTCCATGGTGGAGAATCTGGCTGGGTGGGAAGGAGGACTCACAGCACTGACCATAGTTACCAGCAGCTCCACTCACACACACCCCTAACACAAACTCCACACAACTCACCTGGGAGAATGCATTGCCACACACTCTAATCAAATATCCCACAAAGAACCACAACCCTGGGTCATGCAGTGTGAAGCACAGGGACACACATGGGACTTGTAGCAAAACTAACCCCAGGATAACACTGTCAGCCATCTTGTCAGCACAGGCACACAACCCCACAGGGAAGCAGAGTCAAAAGGAAGGAAGCATTGGCATGCTGTGAAGTGGGGTGGAGGCAATAGCATGATGGGAGTGGTAGTCACAGATATTGGTCACCCCCACAACTGTCCCATCAACACCACCCTGAACCATGCGCACATCACAGGGAGTGGAAAACAACTGACAAGATGGCTGACACTGGGTACTGCTGTGGTGAGCACATGGCCCTGCTGGGAACTGGGCACCAAGCAACAGCAGGACACCACTGTCAGCCATCTTGCCATTGCTCTCACACTCACACACAGTGAAGTCCACCCAAAAGCAAGTAAGTATGGGCATGCTGGGAAGTGGGGTGGAGGCAATAGCATGATGGGAGTGGTAGTCACAGATATTGGTCACCCCCACAACTGTCCCATCAACACCACCCTGAACCATGCGCACATCACAAGGAGTGGACAAGAACTGACAAGATGGCTGACACTGGTGCTCAGTTGTGGGGGAGCACATGGCCCTGCTGGGAACTGGGCACCAACCAACAGCAGGACACCACTGACTGACATCCTGAAAGACAACTTGCACTCCCTGCAACGGAAGCACGTTCCATGGTGGGATATCTGGCTGGGTGGGAAGGAGGACTCACAGCACTGACCATAGTCACCAGCAGCTCCACCCACACACCCCCCTAACACAAACTACACACAACTCACCTGGGAGAAAGCATTGCCTCACACACCAATCAAATATCCCACAAAGAACCACAACCCTGGGTCATGCAGTGTGAAGCACAGGGACACACATGGTACTTGTAGCAAAACAAACCCCAGGATAACACTGTCAGCCATCTTGTCAGCACAGGCACACAACCCCACAGGGAAGCAGAGTCAAAAGGAAGGAAGCATGGCCATGTTGGGAAGGGGGGTGGAGGCAAAAGCATGATGGGAGTGGTAGTCACAGCCCAACATCCCCCACCCACATGGCCCAGCAAGAACACACCCAAGCATGCACACCTGACAGGGAGTCAAAAGCCACTTCAAAGATGTCTGACACTGGTGCTCTGTTGTGGGGAGCACAAGGCCATGCTGGGAACTGGGCACCAACCAACAGCAGGACACCACTGTCAGCCATCTTGCCATTGCTGTCACACCCACACACAGTGAAGTACACTAAAAAGGAAGGAAGTATGGGCATGCTGGGAAGGGGGGTGGAGGCAATAGCATGATGGGAGTGGTAGTCACAGCTCAACATCCCCCCCCCACATGGCCCAGCAAGCTCACACTGAAGCATGCACACCTCACAGAGAGTGTAAAGCCCCATCAAAGATGTCTGACACTGGTGCTCTGTTGTGGGGAACACAAGGCCATGCTGGGAACTGGCCAACAACCAACAGCAGGACACCACTGTCAGCCATCTTGCCATTGCTGTCACACCCACACACAGTGAAGTACACTCAAAAGGAAGGAAGTATGGGCATGCTGGGAAGTGGGGTGGAGGCAATAGCATGATGGGAGTGGTAGTCACAGATATTGGTCACCCCCACAACTGTCCCATCAACACCACCCTGAACCATGCGCACATCACAGGGAGTGGAAAACAACTGACAAGATGGCTGACACTGGGTACTGCTGTGGGGAGCACATGGCCCTGCTGGGAACTGGGCACCAAGCAACAGCAGGACACCACTGTCAGCCATCCTGAAAGACAAATTGCACTCCCTGCAATGGAAGCACGTTCCATGGTGGGATATCTGGCTGGGTGGGAAGGAGGGCCGGATGTCAACCAAATACAACCAATGCAGACCATGTACACACCCCAACATTCACATAGAAATGCCCAAATAATGCAGGACAATGTGCTACACCAATATCAACCCCTGACTGTGACAACTTAGGACAATGCAATGTACAGGCCCGCATCCAGAGGCACAGTCACAACTGTCGGGTGTGTCAACCATTGATGCCTGCAGAAACATAACATACATTGTGTGTGTCTCCCAAAAACAGGTGATGATGGGGACACAGCAGCAGACGCTGAGGAGTCCCCGACCCAGGCTCAAGAGGATACGGAGCTCACTGGTGTGGAACAGCCTCTGCCCTCCTCTGATGAAGAAGACCAACCTGGCACCTCCGGAGCAAGTCATCATGCAGCACCAGCAGGACCACCAGCTGCACCCCCTGCACCCACCCCTCCAATGACTGTCAACACACATACCACCCCTGCCGACATGGAAAGACCAAGGAGCACCACCACCACCAGTACAGGGACCCTGGACCAACGTGGGGCCATGACACCAACACCACCAACAACCCCCAAGAGGGCCCAGGGTCACCTGTGCGTGCCATCGCAGGTACTGCACATGTCGCCAGGGGTGGTGGGAGGGGTGGGAGACAAAGGTTGCTGCTTGCAGAGGGGTCTGGACTGCATGATGACCCACAACTGGCACGCATAGCCGATGCGTACCAGTCCAGCACCGGAGAGCTCAGCCAGGTAGTGGGGCTCCTCAGGGACATTAAACAGCAGCAGGCTGCCCATCATGCCCGCTTGGACTTACACATGTCCCGCGTGGAGTCCAAGTGGGACGGCGGTGCATAGGGACATATTACAATGCCTCCGCCAGATGAGCAGCAACCAGTCAACACCTCCCTGTGTGCCCACAACATCTGCTGCTGAAACAACTGCAACTGCCACAGGGAGGGAGGATGACTCTGGCGGAGAGTCCCCTGCACCGCAGCAGCCTGCACTTGAGGGTCCCCCCAAAGAAGAGGGGCCGTCCGAGGAGGGGCAAGTGAGAGGCCGATGGCCATGTGCAACCCCAGGAAGCCAAAACCTGTTCTGGATAATCACCTTTGTGCGCAAACTGTTCACCCTGTTGACTGCAACACAACTCTCCCACATGACATGGGGAGCTCAAGTTGGACCAATGTCTCAGATGACTGTGGACTTTACTCTGGACATTTCTGCTACCAGGACTTCCAAATCATCTAGGAACTTTGGATTACAATCACAATGTACAGCACCCACCATCCTGTGCACTATACTCACACATGTATGTCAATAAACTCACTAATACACCATACTTGCCTCTGTTGTGATTCCTACGTTGTCTCTGAAGTGGCGATGATGATCTGTGAAATGACACTGTACATGCTAACTGCTACAGCAAGTACAACACCGCATGTGAGTCATGGCGACGTCACACATATGAGGGAGGCACACCACCAGGGCTACACAACACATACACACCATGGCCATCTGACTCATCGCCTACACTGATGTTGCCAGGAAATACGTTGCATTGCACAGACCCAACACCTATTCACAGTCTGTGTCAACTAGCCCACTGGTGCAGTAAGCAAATGTCAGTCAGATGTGTGACCACAGACAACGCACATCACAAAGTGAAGCACAGGTTTATTACACATTTGCAACATGTTGTAACCACCACAGATGCAAGGTAATCCCACCTGGCAGCGGGCACACAGTCAACAAGTGTAGAAGGAAGGAAGTCCATGGGTGTGGTGCACATCACCTGTAGGGACACGACAGCTACCACCCTGGAAGTCGAATCACAGTGTTGGGGATCACAGTTCACCAAACGACTCTGAAAGTACCCTGTGAAGGACAGAAATGACACACAGTCAAAAGCACTGAAGAACAGGACAGAACTGCAATACTCATGCCCAATACATGTCACAAGATACCCACCCAGAACCAAGTTAGCATGTCAACACTGTTGGGGAGTACAGACTACCTGTAAGGACACATCGCTACACGCATACAGTCATGTAGCACATGGACACACTCAAACAGCACCAGAGCACCACCAACACATATCATGCAAACTCACATCAGTTACATGACATCTCTGGATACTTACATTCAGCTGAAGAAGTTGGTGATGAGCTGTGTGCGGACATCACCATCATCATCATCACTGGCATCGTGGTCCAGGCCAGGATCCTCCACAGGTGGCGGACGTTGGTCATCGTCATCCAGGATGAGAGGCAACTCCTTCCGCACTGCCAGGTTGTGTAGCATGCAGCAGACGATGACAATCTTGTACACCTTTGCCGGGGCATATGGAAGGGACCCTCCTGTCTTGTCCAGGCAGCGGAAGCGGCTCTTCAGGAGACCAAATGTCCGCTCAATCACTCTCCTCGTCCGACCATGTGCCTCATTGTAGCGCATCTGGGCTGGTGTCACAGGGTTCCTGAGGGGCGTCATCAACCACGGCATGTTGGGATATCCGGAGTCACCTACATACAGACAATTGCACATTAGCTGAGTTGGAAAAGAGGGTGGAACACTACATTGCAGAACACACACAATGGTACAAAGTCAGTACACACCAACAAGCCAGGCACGCTGGTTCCGCATCTGTGACATCATCCTCGGGATGCGACTACTCCTCATCACGTAGGCATCTTGTGCAGAACCGGGAAACGGGCACACACGTGTGAGATGGTCATATCTGCAAGACAGACCACCAGTGCATTGACCGAGTGGTAGTGCTTGCGGTTCCTGTATGCCTGCTCCTGGGCCTGTGGTGGTACCAAAGCCACATGTGTCCCATCAATGGAGCCAATGACATGCGGCATCCTCCCCAGGGCATAGAAGTCACTCTTCACGTCAGTGAGTTGCTGGAGTCTAGGGAAATAGATGTACTGGTTCAGGTATATCAACATAGCCTCCAATACATCGCGGAGCACACGGCTGAACATGGTCTGTGACATCCCACCAGCAGTCGCCAGAGTGTGTTGAAAGGTACCGGTGGCAAAGAAGTGTAGGGCTGCCATCACCTTCACCTTGGGGATCAGCACTGTAGGGTACGGCCGGCCAGGTTGCAGGTGTGGTGCCAAGCGCACTGCCAAATCATCAATCAGCTGCCTGGTGAAGCAGTACCGTCGGATGCTGTCACGTTCCACCATCGTTGCCAGGTCAGGGAATGGTCTATGGACAGCTGGTGCCCTGCAGTGCATAGGTGAAGAAAGAAAGATTGTCACTCACCCCACATATGTGGCATTTTACACACTCAATATCACACGATACATCATTATGAGGCACGAGTACATGATGTGTGCAGTTCCGTAAGGACATGTATGGCACATACATGGCCAACATCCAACATCACTGTTCAACAGGTGGCATCAATAAGTCCCAGGTTGTGCCATTGGGTATCATGAGGACGTGTCACATTTCCCATCTCCTGCTGCCACGTTACAAACACACCCCACAGTGACATGTGAGGACAGATGTGCCCCAGGCATCACAGCTCAACGACAGGTAGATTCCCAGGGACCCTGTATTGCCACATGGACACTGGCATGACATGGCGTATCATGTATACACCACAGCAAAAGAACCATGACCCCCACAGGTAGTGGTCTCTGTTGCCTCGGCAGGACAGACATGGACGTCTGTGACACACACACGCACAACATCAAAGTCCATGCACAAACAACGTGGGTGTGGAGACTGTCTCCCATTGTGCACATGAAATCAGAGACATTGTAAACACAACATGCACACAGACTGTGGAGGACCATCACTATTGTGCCAATGGGTCACCCTGGGTTAAACATACCATCCCACATGGGACTCAGGGGGCATGTGACATGACATACACATACACCACGGTGAAATGTGACCATGCCACATGCTCAGATATGAACAGTTGCACATCACAGTGGTCATGTACATGAAACACCAAGGATACTATCCCCATGAACACGTGCACAGCCTGGGGGTGGCTGCCCCAAGTGACACACCACAGAACAACATGTTCACCCCCATACACGGAATAGGTAATGCAGCCTTACATGCCTTAGGATACAGTTTGGACAGGCTGTGGTGTTGTAGGTGTGCCCCTCACTCCCTGGGAAGTATATGTGGCTGGCATTTGTTCACCTGTGACAGGCATGGTGACATATGCCAGTGACATGTACAGGGACGCGTTGGACAGCAATAGACCGATCGGTGCGCACACATTGGCCATTGCATTCAATGTGTGCTGGTACGCGTTGTATTCGCAATACGCGTTGGCCAGCAATGGACCGATCGGTGCGCACACATTGGCCATTGCAATCAATGTGTGCTGGTACGCGTTGTATTTGCAATACGCGTTGGACAGCAATGGACCGATCGGTGCGCACACATTGGCCGTTGCATTCAATGTGTGCTGGTACGCGTTGTATTCGCAATACGCGTTGGACAGCAATGGACCGATCGGTGCGCACCCATTGGCCATTGCATTCAATGTGTGCTGGTACGCGTTGTATTCGCAATACGCGTTGGACAGCAATGGACCGATCGGTGCGCACACATTGGCCATTGCATTCAATGTGTGCGGGTACGCGTTGCATCCTAGGTACGCGTTGAACAGCAATGGACCGATCGGTGTGCCCGGCCGGCCCATTGCATTCAATGTGTGCGGGTACGCGTTGTATCCTAGGTACGCGTTGAACTGCAATGGACCGATCGGTGTGCCCGGCCAGCCCATTGCATTCAATGTGTGCGGGTACGCGTTGTATCCTAGGTACGCTTTGAACTGCAATGGACCGATCGGTGCGCACCCATTGGCTATGGCCTGGCTTAGCAATGGACGCGTTTTCAAATCTTGAACGAGTCTGATGCTGGAAATTCAGTTGGTCACCCACAACAATGTTGCAAATTCATGGGTGTCATGAAGTTGAACTTTTGAAGGATGCTGTGGGCGTGTGTAAGTGCTGCAATTCCATGGATTGGCCAGATTCAGAAGATGCTAACGACTTGGACCTATCACTTTGGACACATGGGACAGTAACTGCCTCTGCAGCACACATATAATGCTGGCTGTTCCCCTGAGAGCTCACTTGCCTGCACTACATGTTCCAGGACGACATCTGCCACCACCACTGCTGCTGTATCTGCACCCTCTGGACCCTGCAATGACACGTACTGTGGAGACAGCCCCAGCCTTCAGTACTGAGGAGAACCAGGCCCTGCTGGACAGCCTCCTTCCACAGTACAGCAAGCTGTATGGGAAAGCAGGTGAGTGTTCTGTCCACTGCCTTCCTAAATGTGCATGTTGTCTGACTAGCAAGGCTAACAGTCTGCACGCCACTGGCTAGCAGGCTCACTGAGTAGTTGTCACCCCCCATAGTGTGTAGTTACATGCACTGGACAGGTATAGTGCAGTGACAGTGCATTTAAACAAGGTTTTACTTCCCAGGCAATGATACCATGTAGTAACTGCTGGCATACTGTCCATGGCCATCGTTGCACTGCCTGTGTACATCATGTGCCCCTGTGATTGAGACATGTATACACAACTGTGTAATGCACGGATATGTTGCATGTGTAGTAATAGCATTCTCACTTTGTCATCCTCACAGGTTGATGCCCACCAGAAGCAGAAGATATGGCTGACCATCGTCCGGGCAGTGAGATCCGTGGGGGACTACAAGCGCCGGATCCGCAACTGCCAGAAGAGGTGGCAGGACCTTCGGGCTGGACCCGGAGGATCGCACGGGTCCAGCTGAAGCTGTCGCCTCCTTGCAGGAGGGGCGGACACCGGACCCTGACCCGCCACATGCTCAGGATCCTGGCGGTGGTCTTCCCTGATCTGGATGGGCAGCTGAAGGCCAGGGAGCAGCACGGAGTCCATGACTGCATTGTGTACTTTGTCTGCCAGGCTATGTGCCCTCCTCTGGCCTGGTTAAACTTCCACAGCACATCAGTCATGTGGTCCAGGACCCATGTCCCTCGATTGTGCACTGCCCACTCCTCATCTGATACCCAGGTGTGGCCCTTGCAGTCAGGGAATTGTGTCACTTGGGTACTGTGTCCTTGCAGTTTGCTTGACTCAAGGTGGGGGACAGCATCTGTTCCCCTAACTGTGGTGGGCATCATGGGTGGGTCCATTGCTTACACAATGCCTGTGTTCTGACATGTAATCTGCGTGTTACTTTGATATGTGGTCCAATTGCTGAGCTGATCCACCACATGTGCCTGGGGTAACTGGCACACACCCAAGCTGCGGGTGGGAACAATGTTTGGGCCCCAGGAGTGTGTATATTACGTGTGTCACACATACTTAGCCAGCTGCCTACTGTCCAGGGTTCATCCCTCATTCATGTGGGGCAGGACAGTCATGCCTACTCCAGGCCATGCAATGCACTCTGTACTCCCACTCCCGTGTATCAGCTGACACGTTGTGCTCAGTGATATGTCCCCTCAGGTGTCAGCCTCTGTGTCAGTGTGCTGTGGCTTCGATGTCAGGACTGCTGGGGTGTTTATCGGTTGGGGCTCAGCATGCCACCGGAGATGTGACCATAGGAGACGATACTTGTGTGACACATAGGTGTTTGAACACCTGACCGTGCAGACTGGGGTATGCGAATGTGAAGTCCATGCAGCTGTATCCCATTCCCAGCAGATTGTGAGGTGCTCAGGTTCAGAGGCTTGTGTTACAGGTCACCCATATGTCCAATCAGTATGACCTGGACAGATAAGGGTTCAGATGATGTGGTGTGTGGGGGATGTACATGTGCACTTATTCAGCTCCGGGACTTGCATTCCCCATGACCTACTATTGTGACACAGTGCAGACTGTTGTTGTGTGGCTGCCCTGCCCATGTGACTGGAGACAGTGATGTATGACTTAGCAGGCATGCCTGTGCCATGGCATGTGACTTCCTATGAGTGATCCTGCAGGGGAGTGACATGTGCTACATGCACACCATAGTGGCAATGGCTATCAGCACATGGGTGCATCATGGTGTCTGTCGCTGGTATGCATCATATGCATTTCATATATCTGACTCTGGGCATCACTTTCATCCGGGCACCTGTACTGACTCAGTGGCAAGAGTTGTGATGTGTGCATGTTCACATGCTTCACCGTGTTCTCTGCACCGTCCAACTACTGTGTAGGTGGTGCATGTGTCCACACTGGGGTATTGCCAGCCAACGGACGCCAGACAGATGGGTGCAAGGCCAGGTGGGATGTGAGTGCCATGGTTGACGATCAGACTGACAATTTGCTTCTCCTATTCTGTTTGGGCAATTTTAGCAATGTTCAACTAAGGATGCCAGGCCTTGCTCTGTATTGTGCTGTACTTACTGTGGGGTGTGCGTTCGGTGCAGGTGACTGATGTCTGTCTGTTTCTCTATTGTTTGCAGATACATCCAGGGCCACAGGAGGGGACAGCTCCACGGACCAGGAGGAGCCGCAGAGCCAGACTGGGTCAGCAGCCGAGGAGTGGTCGGAGGGACCCAGTGGCACGGAGGGTGAGGGGAGCCACACCGAGGAGTCCTCAGCACCATCCACCTCAGTTGAGGACCACAGCAGCTCGGAGGATGACTCCCTTATGGAGGCGGGTGTCAGCAGCCACCACACCCCAGCTAGTGTTGCTGTCCCTGCCACCACCACCACCACCGCCCTCCCATCGGCTCCCATTCCCGAGGTCCGTGGAGGCTCCCATGTTCGGGAGCGTGTCTCCTTCGGGCCAGGCACCGCACCCCCTGCCCCTGTGTCCCCTGCTGCCCTGAGTGAGGAGTCTGTGTACCTCCTTCGGCAGCTCCATGTAGGGCAGACAGCGATGCTGAGTGTCCTCCATGCACACACCACTCTGTTGACTCAGCTGGTGTCGTTCATGGAGGGCATCTCATCGGGCATGTCTGCCCTACAGAGGGGCAATAGGTCCATGGACACCTCCCTGACGGCAGCAGTGTCCCTCCTCCAACAGTCCCTCACCCCTCCTGTCTCTGCCCCATCCACACTCCCCAGCACCTTACCTGTCCCAAGCACACACACACCGGCACAGGCACACACCAGCACAGACACGAGCAGCACACACACACACACGCCACAGACAAGACGCACATGCATGCACAGTCAGGGGACTGAAACCACACCCACAGGGGATGGGGCCCAGTCACACACACACTCATCCACGAGCACTGCGCAGTCCACAGTTGCCTCTCCCTCCAAAGCCCCCTCCGTTGCCTCACCTGCAACCCCAAAGACCCAGCGGCTCTTCCTCAGTGACCTCGGCCTCTTCCCCTCTGATCCAGCTGATTCAGCATTCAGGGGGAAGAGGAAGCCCACCCACACGGAGCGGAGTGCCCCTCGCCACCGGACACCCTCCCCAGGCGCAGACCGACTGACGCCCCCATCCGCAAGTCCCCCGGACCCGGAAGAGCAAGACCCCACCGCCGCCCTGCAGCTCAGGCACCAAGTCTCCTTCCTCCATCCCTCAGGCCCCCACTCCCCAGGTGCCCCCACCACACCCTGCCCCAGGTTCCCCCACCCACAGATACACCATCCCCAAAAGGATCAGGCCTTCTCCCCTGCCACTTGCTCTTCCGGCCCCACACCCCCGATGCGCTTGTCTGTGCCACTGGTGTGGAGAAGGTGTCCTCCCCTCTGTCCTGCCCACCTTACCTGATCCCCATTCTCCTCCCCTGGAGGTAGGCACTGCAGTGGAGTCCACTACCACCCTGTCTGACTTGGGCACTGCAGTGGGGAACCTGTCCACTCCATCTGCACGGTCCCCTGCAGTCTTGCCGGCACCCACACCATCAGAGTCATGCCCCCACTTGTGCCGGCACACACCATGTCAGACACCTCCACTGCAGTTGTCAGTGGCTCTCCAGCACCCACCACCCCTTCCCTGCCTCCTTCTGGTTAGCCATGATCCTGTCCCTGCGGTGCCTGGCCTGCCCCCCATATGCCCCTCCGAGGGGATTGTCCCTGGTTTTCATCAGTGCAGGCATGCGTAGGGTGACATCTGCCACTGTCACCCTGTTTTGACTTTCATGTTGGACTGGCCATTGGCCTTTGTTAATTTTTTACTGGACATCAACTGTTAGACCCACATATGCTGAATAAAGCACCTTTCTGTTCTCTAGTGCTTTTGCTTCTGATGTACATGTTGTTGATGATGCTAACCATGCCCTTGCTGCAGTGATGGTGATATTTGGTCTCATGATAATGAAGTGTTACTGTGCAGGAACACATGTGGTCCTGGGGGAATGTGTCCTATCCTGTGGTGTATCCATGTCATCCTTAGCAGCATCTGAGGGTGTCATGTGTTCAATATTTGGCAATGGGATTTCCTACTTACATTAGCAATTTCACATCTGTGGCTTCCACCCCTGCACATCTGTTGTGCCTGCCATTGTTCTATTAGTCTACTTCCCTGACCGTGTGGCCATCTCCACTGGACATGCAGGTTTGGGCATCAATGGGGAAGGACTCATCTGTGTTGTCAGTGCAACATTGCTATACAAGTGTGTTGGATCTGTGCTGATGATTTCGTTGGCACTCCCATGACCAGGCTGATGTGACGGGAGCCTTCATTTGGTGCTAATTGTTGACTGTGTGACCAAGTGCTCAGCTGACATGATGGAGCCCTACTGAGGCAACATATGGCACAGCTTTCCTCACACAGGAGTGGAGTCCCCTCATGGCAGTGTGTACTCCTGTGACATTGCCTGCACCCAAGGTGTGTGTTGTATGAGCATGTCTGTGTGTTCACTTCCGTTTTGCTGTGCATGCTGGGATCCCTAGTGGTGTACCTGTTTGTGATGCTTGCTGAGTTGACCTATGTTCCCCCCAAGTCTTCTCCCTGGATTCTCTGTGATGATGTGGGTGCATGGCACATTACTGGTCATCAGGGTTTCACCCATAGGTGTGTTTGCTGTCAGGGCTGAGTTTGTGTACAGACGCAGATGGGTCACAGTCAGGATTCCCCTTGGCACTTGTTGTTTACACCTGTCATGTGATTTCCAGTTTGTGTTATCTTTCAGTGATTGTGACACGTTGTGTGTGTGACTGCTGGCACTCCTCAGGGTCAGGGCTGCAATGTTGGTAGTAGGATGGCGAGCGGGCCCGGATTCAAAGTCTCCAGACGATCAGGGCAGCTCCAAAAGGGCCAAAGGGACATCTAGCATAATCAAGGGGCACAGTGGAGGGGACGAGGCTCCGGCACTAGACTCGCAGGAACACATCCCCAGTACAGTGGAAGCACAAGATACCATGCTATCGAGGCGAGCAAAAAAGAAGCTGAGGAAACAATGGAAAAAAACGAAGATAAGAGGGAGAAAACAGCAGTTGATGAAGAGCACAACCCCGCCCCGCATGGGAATACCAATCCACCTCAGCCTTACCCAATTTTCATTGCCAAAAACTGGAGCAAAAAGGAGTCCCAGGCCTGTCATCTTCTGGTGGAAGAGCAAATACAACCGACTTCCCCGACCTCCCGCACTGGGATGGCCCAAAACCCTTAACAAGGCCTGACCAGCCCAGCGGCCACGATTCAGCAGTCAGACTAAGCTCGGCAGTACGCGAGGCAAGCCCCCAAGCAGAGATGCCTACAATAGCGCTAGAACAGATGGATCCGTCCCCACTTCAACCAGAATCTGGACAAGAGTCCGATACCGAGGTCAACCAAGGCCACAACAAGTGGTCCCAAGCAGGACAGTCTAGGATTAAATTAGGAAGGCAAAGCACAGGGTCAAGGCCGGCAGAGCCCCTACCTCACATGGGCAGAGTGGCCCCAATCCACGGCCCACCAACAGGGGTCCATGAGGTACTCCTCATCCCAAGGTATTACAGTACCGGGCAGCATGACATCTTGAACAGGAGTAATATACTCCGCCTCTTTAAACACCTGGCCACCCTAGAACAAATACAAACAGGCGACATAGAATGGGTGAAATTCCTGAGTACGAAGGAGGACACACATGGCGACTCATCAGTGGTGGGATTAAACCACATAAAAATACAACAAGCCATCGTGAACAACTCCACACAACTTGCAGAGTGGGGCATCGATGTTCAGATGGTGTCACATCCAAAATACCCGTACGTCCTGGCACCAGACAACAGGGAAAAGGCCCCTTGGTCGATCCTGCAGGGGACAAATAGTCTGGATTGCTCGGGCATTACTCGCACCGCCCTAAGGGTCCCAATGGACATCAGGATTTCGTGCCAAAATAATCATCTGGTCATTAGTGCAGGTCCCTTTTCTACTATTCCATCAGGAATTCCAAATGGGGGGCACCAGCATCCCTAACGGCAGAGAATTCCAGCTAGCCAGGGGAGCGACAAGGCGAAGAGCAGCCCACAAACAGCAACTAACCATAATTTCCTGGAATATAGCAGGGATAAGAAAAATCAGCGGCAATGAAATTTTGAAGCAGTTTCTGGAAATAGACGATATACTCTGCCTCCAAGAGACGTGGGCCTCGTCCAGCACTCCACTGGTAGGGTACTACGAACACTTCATTCCAGCCATAAAAAAGAATCTATTTGGCCGACCAGCCGGCGGTCTATCAGTTTTCATAAAGCACGAAAGCGACCTGGAAGCCACGGCAATTGACTTAAACACACCTGGACTGCAAGCCTTACACATCAGAGGCCTGTACCTTAATTCATATCCAATGCCTCTCTTAATAATTAACTGTTACATTAACCCGGCACAGCCTACCATGAAAGAGAAGCTGGAGGGACTGCTGGGGAAACTTGAAGACCTCCTGTGCAAATATAAAACACACCAGGTTATCCTACCGGGGGATTTTAACCTGAGAGATCTGGACACAAACAAACAACCTACCCTGAGATCCGGTAGGGCAGCCCCCCTGTCCAATTTCATTAGCAACCATAAATTGACCTCAACTCATGCACTGAAAAAGGCCCACTCTAACACATGGGATCCTCTCCCCACCTTCAGAGACATCTCAAGAATTGACTACATCATGGTCAGCGAGGCACTGGCGGTCAGACTAGATGAGTTTGAAGTAGAAGATAGGTCGGAAAGCGACCACAGGCCATTGAGAGCAGTCTTCCAGATGACAGTTCCGTCTGCTCTCTATCATCAAACCATCGGAGCATCAAGAGGGGATGAAAAATACAGCGCTCTCAGAAGGATCAAATGGTCGGAAAAAACAGGCAACACGCTACAAACTTGGCTCGAAGAAAAACAGGAAGGCTATTTGTCTTCGGCGCTCTCACCCATAAAGGCCTGGGAAGACATCGTGGAGGACCTACAAGCTAAGCTCGGGAATCCCCAGTCATATCCCCCCAGGCTTAATGGGCAACCAAGAAGGGGCAGGATAGGGTTAACAAAGACATACAGGACAGCAAACGGCTCCTGCGCAAGGCCCTCGCAAACAAGAAAAGAGGGGGCGGCTTACCAGAGGGACCATCGGTTGCCTCATTGAGGGCAGCACTAAGGAAGAAAATATGGGAACACAAAAACGCCATCAGGGAAAGGGAATGGCTCAAAGTTTTCTCCCTGCTAAAACAGAAGAATCCAGCGCAGCTGTGGAGACACATAAACCAACTGAGCAGCAGAGGAATCTCAAGAGAGAATGGAGTAGCAGAAAAGGACTGGCTGATCTACGTCAAACAGCTTTACACAACTACCCCCGCATACAAAGATAGCTCAGACGGGGTCCGCGGAGGTGATGGCCCAGACTGGCAATCAGACATCACGCCAGAAGACACGAAAGCCAGACATTGTAACCGGTCCGAGGGTAATAGATCACCGGCGGCCACACACAGTGTAGTAACAGCCCAGCTAAACCCTCAAATGGTCATTAAGACCATCAAGAACATGAAGAATGATGGGGCCCCTGGGCCAAACGGGATTCCAGCGCCGGTTTTCAAAAAGGTCCCCGACTTTTGGGCTGCAATATTAACTCCCCTATACAACCACACTTTCCAGACAGCAATAACGCCTGATGCCTGGAGGGGCTCCATCTTGGTCCCTATCTTTAAAAAAGGAGACCGCCTAAAGCCATCAAATTATAGGCTTATTGCCCTACTCGACCTCGAGGCCAAGGCCTACGCTCACCTGCTAGGACCTGGAGGAGTGGGTGGAGGAGAATAGTATTATGCCTCCTTACCAAACTGGCTTCAGGTCACAGGCATCAACAATGGATAATGTACTGGCACTGACCCATCTATCTGACCAGGCTACTCGGAAGAACCACCCCCACTCTTCTGTTGCTTTGTGGATTACAGCACAGCATTCGACAAAGTTGTTCGCAGAAGATTATGGTGGAAGTTAGAAAACTGGGGAATTCCTCCAAACCTACTGAAGGCAATAAGATCGCTCTATGAGGACACCTGGGTAAGAGTCAAAACCAGTACCAGCACAGTGTCCTCGAAAATAATTACAGAGAACGGGCTGAAGCAAGGGTGTGTGCTGGCACCCATTTTGTTTAATCTATACATGGCGGATCTGGGGGATGCCCTAAAAGGAGCCTGCCTAGTAGCACCAAGACTAGGTAACTTGAGGTTGCCAGTGCTCCAATACGCCGACGATACAGCCATAATGGACCATACAAAGGTTGGTCTACAAAGAGCCTTAACCGCACTAAATCATTTCAACAGAATCAATAACCTGACAGTAAACCAAGGAAAGACCAAGGTCGTCATCTTCGGGACCTACCACCAGAAAAAGAAAGCGCAATGGCAAATGGGCAACTTGCATATCAATACAGCAGAGTCATACAACTACCTGGGGGTCTGGCTGACGGAACGGGCAAATGCGAAGGCCCACTTGAAACACCAGAGCACTAAGGCCAACATGGTGATACATCTACTCAAGCAATTAAACAACCACCTGATCAGCCCGACTGCCGGCCCAATACTGAAAGTTCTAAAAGCGAAACTTTTACCAGCAATCAGTTATGGCCACCTTGCTTTCCCCGGGTCACAGCACGCTAGCTTAAATTCAATACAATCTAAAGCTTATAAAACGGTGCTCCAAATTCCGAGGTCAGCAAGGAATGCAAGGCTAAGGCTGGAATTAGGCTTGGCAAGGCCCGATTTGATGTGCCAGGGGGACTTTATAAAACTTTATCTTAGGATTTTAAGGGCCCCAGCGAATTCATTAAAACACCAACTGAGATCCATCTTTGAAGAGCCATGCACGCTCTGGCACATCACCCTGCACAAAGCGATCAAGGCATTGAACATAGTGGAAGAGAGCATATTGAGGCCGGAAATTCCAATGATCACCTGGAAAAGAGCTATAAATAAACAAGTGGGCGAAATTTCATTCGATCTCGATTGCAAATCCCTCCGCTCAAGTCCACACCTAGACCCGCTGAATAGCTCCTATATGGTAGGCAAAGCCCAGGTTTACCTAAGTGAGGCTCTCACTCCATCAACCCGAAGTAAAATACTGTCCATGCGATTAATCACTCTAGGAATTGTGGACTTTAATCCGGCATGGGCCCGAAGGGGAGATGCCACAAATTGCAGACTCTGCCCATACAAGAAGGAATCGTGGCTGCACCTTTTATGCTGCTGCCCGAATCTCAATGACGATCGAAGAAGACTACTGCGCCCAATCTGTAACATCTATGGAATAAAATCCTGTAGCGAAGCGTCAGCTATGTGCTTTTCCAAGTCTAGCACAATGACCCTAGCAAGACGGGGAAATTGATCTACAGCATCAGGCTCGCCTTAAAAAGGCAAATGAACGAAACAAAACTCTGGAGCAATGTATTACAAATCCAAGGAACGACGGCGAGGTGGCCTCGTAACTGCATCGACGCTTCTCCGTACTTCTAGCATCCCCCCAGGACAGAGCCACACAGGAATACGTACCCATGGTTAATGGACATCTGCCACAGTTGTACAATGTCATCCATCCCCATAGAACAATGTGGGCTTTCGGATTGCCATAAAGCCCTACCTCCGCATCCACAAACCCTGGGGAAGGCTGATTGTGGTGGAACTGGGGAGGGGCGGCAAACTTCTTTTATTGTAAAAAATTAATAATAATTTTTAAATGTTTTTTTACTTACTGTTTTAGCTGCAACATGATGACTGCTTTTACTGTAATGATTTTAATTAATTGTACAGTTAACAATAAATACAAATACGTTGTGTGTGTGACTGCTGGCACTCCTCAGGGTCCGGGCTGCAATGTTGGTAGTTGTCTATGTGTGTTCTTTGTGGGTGACCTTGGCTTCTTCATTGGTGTGTGACTGTGGCTGGGATCCCATTGGTTGGTGTGGTATTGCCGTCATGTCCATGTACAGCGTAGTGTGCAGTGTGTCAGACATTCAGGAGTCTTGTTGAGTGGCCATGTGTGATGTGTTTCTGCACCTTGGTTCCCACCCACCACCCTGGGATTGTCATGGGTGCATGTGCAATGTCACCAGTGCATGTGTGCTTCACTGCTGCACATTGTTGGAGGTCGAGGTGTGTGGTGTTGAGTGTGTGCAGATGAGAGTTGTTGCCCGGCTAGACCCCTGCCTCCATGTTGGCCTTGGCCTACTGGCCGTGCTGATTGATTTGTGCTTGTGTAGGTGTGATGGTAGTTTGTTGCTCAGGACACATGACTGTGGTTCACAGTGTGAACGACATTTGGCTTTGTCATCACAGTGGGATTGTAATGCAGCCCAGGGTCACCACATTGTGGGGGCCCTGCGGGTAGTGCTGTGGTGTGTCTGTGTCTTGCTGTGTCAGTTGCTGTTCCTACATGCTTGTGTGACATGTGTGATTTGTGCTCCCTCTCATCTGACAATGCCTGATTGCCCACATAGGGGATTTGGATCCATGTGTTACCTTTGTGTGACACTGTATGCACATCTGTGTAATTGGTATTCAGGCCTCCTCATGTGTTGTGTGGTTGCCTGGGGACACTGGCACCCCCCCCCTCACCTGTTGTGTTTGTTGTGCAGTGTGGGTCTGCCTGTTTGTGTTTGTGCATCTGCACCACTGCATTGGCATATCTTTGGTGTGCCATTGGCTGTATGTTGTTTGGTGGGTTTTCCCTGCTGTCCCTGGGACTCCTAGGTCATCGGTCAGCACAATGATCATGGTTTGTGTGTCCCATTGCTGCCATGGTATGGTATCTGTTCACCTCACATCTGCAGTCTCCACAGGGTATCTGCATTTGTGTGCCCATTGGTGCAAATGTGTGGGTCTGCATTCTGATGGTCACTTCTGTCATTGTGATACCAAAGGGGATGATGGACGGAGCGTTAGAGCAAATCAAACACTCACCCCCAGTCAACTGATCTGGGTTTAATCCATCATCATTCTTTAGCTCACTCCACCACCTCAGTTCAGACATGGCCATATGCAAATCAGTCTGACCCTGTGCCTCATGGGAACAGTCCAGCCCGAACTGCCAAGCCATGTCTTCCTGGACCGGAAACAAGCATCCTGGGACCGGTTTCGGGTTCAAAACCCTCATCAGCCAGGCTATCTTGAATCCAGTGGCAAAGTGAGCAAGGGACCCACGTCTGGGCATACCCTGCCAACTTAGGGCGGTTTTGCTATGTTCGCCCTAAGTTGGCAGGGTATGCCCAGACGTGGGTCCCTTGCTCACTTTGCCACTGGATTCAAGATAGCCTGGCTGATGACGGCTGTAAGCCAGAAACCGGTCCCAGGATGCTTGTTTCCGGTCCAGGGAAGACATGGCTTGGCAGTTCAGGCTGGACTGTTCCCATGAGGCACAGGGTCAGACTGATTTGCATATGGCCATGTCTGAACTGGGGTGGCGGAGTGAGCTAAAGAATGATGATGGATTAAACCCAGATCAGTTGACTGGGGGTGAGTGCTTGCAATGTTCAACACTCCGTCCATCATCCCCTTTGGTTTTGCTATGTTCGCCCTAAGTTGGCAGGGTATGCCCAGACGTGGGTCCCTTGCTCACTTTGCCACTGGATTCAAGATAGCCTGGCTGATGACGGCTGTAAGCCAGAAACCGGTCCCAGGATGCTTGTTTCCGGTCCAGGGAAGACATGGCTTGGCAGTTCGGGCTGGACTGTTCCCATGAGGCACGGGGTCAGACTGATTTGCATATGGCCATGTCTGAACTGGGGTGGCGGAGTGAGCTAAAGAATGATGATGGATTAAACCCAGATCAGTTGACTGGTGGTGAGTGCTTGCAATGTTCAACACTCCGTCCATCATCCCCTTTGGTTTTGCTATGTTCGCCCTAAGTTGGCAGGGTATGCCCAGACGTGGGTCCCTTGCTCACTTTGCCACTGGATTCAAGATAGCCTGGCTGATGACGGCTGTAAGCCAGAAACCGGTCCCGGGATGCTTGTTTCCGGTCCAGGGAAGACATGGCTTGGCAGTTCGGGCTGGACTGTTCCCATGAGGCACAGGGTCAGACTGATTTGCATATGGCCATGTCTGAACTGGGGTGGCGGAGTGAGCTAAAGAATGATGATGGATTAAACCCAGATCAGTTGACTGGGGGTGAGTGCTTGCAATGTTCAACACTCCGTCCATCATCCCCTTTGGTTTTGCTATGTTCGCCCTAAGTTGGCAGGGTATGCCCAGACGTGGTTCCCTTGCTCACTTTGCCACTGGATTCAAGATAGCCTGGCTGATGACGGCTGTAAGCCAGAAACCGGTCCCAGGATGCTTGTTTCCGGTCCAGGGAAGACATGGCTTGGCAGTTCGGGCTGGACTGTTCCCATGAGGCACAGGGTCAGACTGATTTGAATATGGCCATGTCTGAACTGGGGTGGCGGAGTGAGCTAAAGAATGATGATGGATTAAACCCAGATCAGTTGACTGGGGGTGAGTGCTTGCAATGTTCAACACTCCGTCCATCATCCCCTTTGGTTTTGCTATGTTCGCCCTAAGTTGGCAGGGTATGCCCAGAAGTGGGTCCCTTGCTCACTTTGCCACTGGATTCAAGATAGCCTGGCTGATGACGGCTGTAAGCCAGAAACCGGTCCCAGGATGCTTGTTTCCGGTCCAGGGAAGACATGGCTTGGCAGTTCGGGCTGGACTGTTCCCATGAGGCACAGGGTCAGACTGATTTGCATATGGCCATGTCTGAACTGGGGTGGCGGAGTGAGCTAAAGAATGATGATGGATTAAACCCAGATCAGTTGACTGGGGGTGAGTGCTTGCAATGTTCAACACTCCGTCCATCATCCCCTTTGGTTTTGCTCACTTCTGTCATTGTGTCATTGATGAATGTTGACAGTGTCAGCCCCCATGGGTGATGTTTGTCTGCACATGGCCAAAGGTATGTCTTATTTGCACTGCAGTATTTGCCTCCCCCAATCTATGTTGCAATGGGACACATGCACTACTTTGCCACTGATGTGTTTTATGTTCTGTGACCAGGAATCATCCATGCAGTTTGGCAGTTGCCGCTTTTTATTTGTCAACACTTGCATTTGGTCACTGTGATGATGGGGGTTTGGACCCCATTGCCACAATGTTCAAAATGTGCTTCAGCTATGGACCCCACACTTACCTTTTGGTCACTGTGATGATGGGGGTTTGGACCCCATTGCCACAATGTTCAAAATGTGCTTCAGCTATGGACCCCACACTTACCTTTTGGTCACTGTGATGATGGGGGTTTGGACCCCATTGCCACAATGTTCAAAATGTGCTTCAGCTATGGACCCCACACTTACCTTTTGGTCACTGTGATGATGGGGTTTGGACCCCATTGCCACAATGTTCAAAATGTGCTTCAGCTATGGACCCCACACTTACCTTTTGGTCACTGTGATGATGGGGGTTTGGACCCCATTGCCACAATGTTCAAAATGTGCTTCAGCTATGGACCCCACACTTACCTTTTGGTCACTGTGATGATGGGGGTTTGGACCCCATTGCTACAATGTTCAAAATGTGCTTCAGCTATGGACCCCACACTTACCTTTTGGTCACTGTGATGATGGGGGTTTGGACCCCATTGCCACAATGTTCAAAATGTGCTTCATCTATGGACCCCACACTTACCTTTTGGTCACTGTGATGATGGTGGTTTAGACCCCATTGCCACAATGTTCTGAATGTGCATTCAGCTATGGGCCCCCACACTTACATTTTGCTCACTGTGATGATGGTGGTTTAGGCCCCATTGCCACAATGTTCTGAATGTGCTTCAGCTATGGGCCCCCACACTTACATTTTGCTCACTGTGATGATGGGGTTTTGATCCCCATTGCCACAATGGTCATGGCCTGCTTGCATTGTGGGGGCCACACACATATATGTGTGGCACATGTGATAGGGGGTCATATTGTATGTTCAAAGTCATGTTCAGTGTTGTAGGCATTTGACACAGTCTACACACGCTTGTCATGGTGTTGGGGGATGTCTTTTTCTTGCATTCCCTAGGTTGTAGTGTACTGGTTGTGTCATGCATTGTCCATCCTATGAGTGGGGGTGGTGTTGGTGGTAGGCATCCAGCCCCCCATGGGTAGAGGTGGTAGTAGTGACAGCCATCCAGCCCCCCATGGGTAGAGGTGGTAGTAGTGACAGCCATCCAGCCCCCCATGGGTAGAGGTGGTAGTAGTGACAGGCATCCAGCCCCCCATGGGTAGAGGTGGTAGTAGTGACAGCCATCCAGGCCCCCCTGGGTGAGGGTGGTAGTAGTGGTAAGCATCTGGCACCCCCTGGGTAAGGGTGGTAGTAGTGGTAGGCATCTGGCACCCCCTGGGTAAGGGTGGTAGTAGTGGTAGGCATCCAGCCCCCCATGGGTAGAGGTGGTAGTAGTGACAGGCATCCAGCCCCCATGGGTAGAGGTGGTAATAGTGGTAGGCATCTGGCACCCCTGGGTAAGGGTGATAGTAGTGTCAGGCATCCAGCCCCCATGGGTAGAGGTGGTAGTAGTGGTAGGCATCTGGCACCCCTGGGTAAGGGTGGTAGTAGTGGTAGGCATCTGGCACCCCCTGGGTAAGGGTGGTAGTAGTGTCAGGCATCCAGCCCCCCATGGGTAGAGGTGGTAGTAGTGGTAGGCATCTGGCACCCCTGGGTAAGGGTGGTAGTAGTGTCAGGCATCCAGCCCCCCATGGTAGAGGTGGTAGTAGTGGTAGGCATCTGGCACCCCCTGGGTAAGGGTGGTAGTAGTGGTAGGCATCTGGCACCCCTGGGTAAGGGTGGTAGTAGTGGTAGGCATCTGGCACCCCTGGGTAAGGGTGGTAGTAGTGGTAGGCATCTGGCACCCCCTGGGGAAGGGTGGTAGTAGTGTCAGGCATCCAGCCCCCCATGGGTAGAGGTGGTAGTAGTGGTAGGCATCTGGCACCCCTGGGTAAGGGTGGTAGTAGTGTCAGGCATCCAGCCCCCATGGGTAGAGGTGGTAGTAGTGGTAGGCATCTGGCACCCCCTGGGTAAGGGTGGTAGTAGTGTTAGGCATCTGGCACCCCCTGGGTAAGGGTGGTAGTAGTGTCAGGCATCCATCCCCCCATGGGTAGAGCTGGTAGTAGTAGTGGTAGGCATCTGGCACCCCCTGGGTAAGGGTGGTAGTAGTGGTAGGCATCTGGCACCCCCTGAGTTGGGGTGGTAGTGGTGGTGGGCATCTGGCACACCCTGGGTAGAGGTGGTAGTAGTGGTAGGCATCTGGCACCCCCTGAGTAGGGGTGGTAGTGGTGGTGAGCATCCAGGCCCCTATGTGTATATGTGGCATTGTTGTTGGCCATCCCGCCCCTATGGTGCTGCTGTTGCTGGTGTGAGTAATTTCTGCATCCCTCTGTGTGTGTGTGATATGTCGGGTATGTGTAGTTTGTTTTTGTGGTTGGTGTCTGACTTACCTTCTGCGCCGTACGCGTCTGTGCCTGTTCCGGTAGTAGATGTAGAATATTGGTAGGATCGGCACGATGGGATTCATGGTTGGTTCGTCTCGTTCGTCTTTCTCTTTGCTTCGCCTCGTCCTCGTCGCTGGCGTGTTCGTCTCGTAGCCGTGGATCGTGTTGTGGCGCGAATCAGAGCTTATGTGCGCCTCGACCGGATGCTTTGACGTGCCGTGCGTAGCGACGGGTTCGGCGCGTACGGGAAGCGCATCGTACTTGTCCGGCCGGACGGGGCTGCATTTTTGCTTCCGTGCGGCTCGATTCTATGATTCCGGATCCGCCTCGGTCTGAGTTCAGGTCCTGTATTGGGTGAGTACGACTGGGTCGGGATTTGGGCAGTTGTGCGCATCGTACTTGCTCGTTCGGACGTATGTGCGGATCGGTCGGGAAACAGGCATTCGCCTGTATTTTTTCCCGACCGAATGGTATTAGGTGCGCCTCCGACCGGGATCGGAATCGACCCCTAAGTCTGGACCTTCCACTGCTTTCACAATGGACTTGGTAAATTCAGAATTGTTAGGTTTAAAACTCTCATTTTCAAATACAGCAACCTGTTGAAATGGGTTCTGATTTTGTTTCTGGAAAGAATTCACATTTGCTCTGGACAACTTATTTAAATTAATTTGAGCATTTGCCATATTTTGTGGGAGCATCTGAGCTTGAAAGACTCCTGCCATTGGTACCTGTTTCTGAACTGACATTTGCATTTGCTTGACTGGCATATTTTGCACCTGCTCTCTGTGTTTGTGCATTTCCACTTGCTGCATCATGTTTAAATTTATATTTCTTCTTCCAATGCTCAAATCTGTTATAAAGATGGCAAAAGGATACTCTTTCCAGCGGTGCAACATCCATACCTGAATTTGCACAAACTAAAACACCTTTACTTCCATCCTGTGTTCTTTTAATCTGTACCCAAATAACATCCTTTGCTGGCACTCTGCCCTTCAGGAAAGTAATCACTGCTACGTTTTTCTCCATAACAGAAAATGATTGTGCATTCATTCAAACCTTTTTCATTGTCTCCTCACCTGGCCTTTGCACAGCAACTTTAGATTCAAACCACAATTCATTTTGCATGGCAATGTCAAAGAACATTTCCAAATTAATACATAACTCCTTTAAAATTTCAACAAATCCATCAATTTGTGGGTACCACAGCATAGGTTTGTCTCTCAATTTTGGGAATGTGTTCAGAAATGCTGCAAGTTCACTTTTGTTCCGTGGCACATGAACATGCACTTCTCCCACCTTTTCTCTCAATGAGTAAGCAAAAGCTTCTCCCTCATCCTGTTTATTATTTTCCCTAACAAGGTCTGGTGGTTTCTTTTTCTTATCCAGTTTCCTTGCTAGGTCTGGTGGTTTCTTTTTCTTCTCATGTTTTCTTGCCCACTTGTCTCCTAATTTCTCAAACCCATTACATTTTAAAATATATTTTATTATTTCTGCAATGTGCAATTGCATTCCTGAAGAATGCATGGTCTCATTTGCCTCATCATCCATATGTACCCTGAAATTTTTCTGAAATGGAAAACTTCCTGAAACATCAATTTCATATTTTTGAGCCAAATCAGTCAGCCTATCATGTGTAGTTACTGCACATGTAGCTGTTTCCTTACTCAGGGAAATTAATTCTTTTTCCTGACACTGGTTCACATTTTCATGATTTAAACAGCAGGGACTGTTAATTTCTTCATGTTCAACTGTTGAATTTAAAACACTCAGGGGCCAATTCCGATTCGGGCCAGAAAACGTACCGACCGACTCGGAGCCGGAATTTATTCCGACCGACACGTACCGGTGTAGCCCGACCCGCAAAGTACGATGAAATGCGTGCAAAATCCGACCGACTCGTACGGAACACAATACGAACAACCAAATTGCGCGGAAAACAATAATCCGGCCGGAAAAGCACGCAAATCGAACCGACCGACACGCACCAGGAAGGATCCCGAACGAAACGTACCCGCGAACTCCGAGCCGCCAAGTACGATGCAACGCATGGAAAACACGACTGAGTCGCACGGAGCTCAAGCCGTACGACCGACACGCATACAAAACAGCGAGCCAAAGCAACCCAATACACCGCGACCGACGCGTACGTAGCACAGAAAACAGCACAAACACAGCGTGAACGAATCGGAGAAGCTCGCACGAGACAACTGCAGGGTCCGACTCGGTCAGAAGAACGTCTCCTACATGCACAAAAAAGTACAAAGGGAAAAACAAACAAAAAAAGGCCAATCAAGCAATTACCAAGCCAATAAATACTGGGGGGGGAACAGGGAACATAGACACACCCACAACTCCACCCATATAAAGGACACAAATCCCTACCATGATCCTTTGCAAATTCAAATGACCTGCCAGCACTCAACACCAACAGACAGCAACCACACACACACTCACAGCTCATCCATCACACAAGCCACACACCATCAGCACCTCAACAAATAGCACCCTCACATACACCCAGCAAAACCCACACTCACACACCCTCACTTGCACACCCACACACATCACTCACCACCACCACCCATCACCATGCCCCCAAAGAAGAATCCAAAGTTCCTAGATAGTGAATTGGAAGTCCTGGTAGATGAGATCCTCAGGGTAGAGCCACAGCTGTTTGGTACACTGGTCCAACAGACCCCCATGTCGCAGAAAACCAAGATGTGGGAGAGGATCGTCGACAGGGTGAACGCACAATCACCATGTTTGCGCACAAAGGAAGACATCCAGAACAGGTGGTATGACGTGCGCAGGAGGGTCAGGGACCTACTGAAGAAGGACTACCTCTTGAGCCAACACACCGGCAGTGGCCCTCCTGACAAACCAGTATACCTCAGGCCCTGGGAGGAGAAGGTGCGGGCCATCCTACCACCAGTGAGCGTATATGGACTAGAAAACATCCCAGAGCCTGGTGAGTACACAACAAATGTACACAATATTGTGCGACAATACACACACATCACTGTCAAGGGGATAGTCAAACCATGCACCCTTAGCAAATACACACCAACCAAAAGATAATCATCCCAAGATGTGTATGTCAGTCAGATAAACACAACACATGCCATCTCATAGTGATATGTAACTGTGTCATCACATGTACAAACACAACTACAAATACAGCTAGGCAGTGGCACAAATATAACTAACAAACACAGCCAGATATGTAGCCACCACTACAACACCACCTCACAGGGAAGCCCACTGAAAGGAAGGAATCCTGTGTATGCTGGTCAAGTCAGTGTAGCCAATAGCATCATGGGAGTTGTAGTCACAGATATTGCCCACCCTCACAATGCGCCCATCAACACCACCATGAACCATGCTCACATCACAGGGAGTGGAAAACAACTGACAAGATGGCTGACACTGGCTACTGCTGTGGGGAGCACAAGGCCCTGATGGCAACTGTGCACCAACAAACAGCAGGACACCACTGACTGACATCCTGAGAGCAAACTTGCACTCCCTGCAATGGAAGCACGTTTCATGGTGGGATATCTGGCTGGGTGGGAAGGAGGACTGACAGCACTGACCATAGTTACCAGCAGCTCTACTCATACACACCCCTAACACAAACTCCACACAACTCACCTGGGAGAATGCATTGCCTCACACACCAATCAAATATCCCACAAAGAACCACAACCCTGGGTCATGCTGTGTGAAGCACAGGGACACACATGGGACTTGTAGCCAAACTAACCCCAGGATAACACTGTCAGCCATCTTGTCAGCACAGGCACACAACCCCACAGGGAAGCAGAGTCAAAAGGAAGGAAGCATGGGCATGCTGGGAAGGGGGTTGGAGGCAATAGCATGATGGGAGTGGCAGTCACAGATATTGGTCACCCTCACAACTGTCCCATCAACACCACCCTGTACCATGCGCACATCACAGGCAGTGAAAAGCCACTTCAAAGATGTCTGACACTGGTGCTCAGTTGTGGTGAGCACATGGCCATGCTGGGAACTGTGCACCAACCAACAGCAGGACACCACTGTCACCCATCTTGCCATTGCTGTCACACTCACACACAGTGAAGTACACTCAAAAGGAAGGAAGTATGGGCATGCTGGGAAGGGGGGTGGAGGCAATAGCATGATGGGAGTGGCAGTCACAGATATTGGTCACCCTCACAACTGTCCCATCAACACCACCCTGTACCATGCGCACATCACAGGCAGTGAAAAGCCACTTCAAAGATGTCTGACACTGGTGATCTGTTGTGGGGAGCACAAGGCCCTGCTGGGAACTGGGCACCAACCAACAGCAGGACACCACTGTCAGCCATCTTGCCATTGCTGTCACACTCACACACAGTGAAGTCCACTCAAAAGGAAGGAAGTATGGGCGTGCTGGGAAGGGGGGTGGAGGCAATAGCATGATGGGAGTGGTAGTCACAGCTCAACATCCCCCACCCACATGGCCCAGCAAGCTCACACTCAAGCATGCACACCTCACAGGCAGTGAAAAGCCACTTCAAAGATGTCTGACACTGGTGCTCAGTTGTGGTGAGCACATGGCCATGCTGGGAACTGTGCACCAACCAACAGCAGGACACCACTGTCAGCCATCTTGCCATTGCTGTCACACTCACACACAGTGAAGTCCACTCAAAAGGAAGGAAGTATGGGCATGCTGGGAAGGAGGGTGGAGGCAATAGCATGATGGGAGTGGTAGTCACATCTCAACATCCCCCACCCACATGGCCCAGCAAGCTCACACTCAAGCATGCACACCTGACAGGGAGTGAAAAGCCACTTCAAAGATGTCTGACACTGGTGCTCTGTTGTTGGGAGCACAAGGCCCTGCTGGGAACTGGGCACCAACCAACAGCAGGACACCACTGTCAGCCATCTTGCCATTGCTGTCACACTCACACACAGTGAAGTCCACTCAAAAGGAAGGAAGTATGGGCATGCTGGGAAGGGGGGTGGAGGCAATAGCATGATGGGAGTGGTAGACACAGCTCAACATCCCCCACCCACATGGCCCAGCAAGCTCACACTCAAGCATGCACACCTCATAGGCAGTGAAAAGCCACTTCAAAGATGTCTGACACTGGTGCTCAGTTGTGGGGAGCACATGGCCATGCTGGGAACTGTGCACCAACCAACAGCAGGACACCACTGTCAGCCATCTTGCCATTGCTGTCACACTCACACACAGTGAAGTCCACTCAAAAGGAAGGAAGTATGGGCATGCTGGGAAGGGGGTGGAGGCAATAGCATGATGGGAGTGGTAGTCACAGCTCAACATCCCCCACCCACATGGCCCAGCAAGCTCACACTCAAGCATGCACACCTCACAGGGAGTGAAAAGCCACTTCAAAGATGTCTGACACTGGTGCTCAGTTGTGGGGAGCACATGGCCATGCTGGGAACTGTGCACCAACCAACAGCAGTACACCACTGACTGACATCCTCAGAGTCAACCTGCACCCACTGCAAGGGTGGCATGCTTCATGGTGGGATAACTGGGTTGGAGGGAGAAGGATGTCCGGATGTCAACCAAATACCACCAATGCTGGCCATGCACACACCTCAACATTCACATTGAAATGCTTCATGTTGGCAGGACAATGCGCTACACCAATATCAACAGCTGACTGTGACAACTTAGGACAATGCAATGTACAGGCCCGCATCCAGAGGTACAGTCACAACAATCAGGTGTTTGAACCATTGATGCCTGTGGAAACATTACATACATTGTGTGTCTCTTCCAAATACAGGTGATGATGGGGACACAGCAGCAGACGCTGAGGAGTCCCTGTCCCAGGCTCCGGGGGACACTGAGCTCACTGGTGTGGAACAGCCTCTGCCCACCTCGGATGATGAAGACCTACCTGGCACCTCCGGAGTGAGTCATCATGCAGCACCAGCAGGACCACCAGCTGCACCCCCTGCACCCACCCCTCCAACGACTGACAACACACAGACCACCCCTGCCGACACGGACAGACCAAGGACCACCACCACCACCAACACACGGACCATGGCCCAAGGTGGAGCCACGGACACCAACACCAGCAACAACCCCCAAGGGGGTCCAGGGTCACCTGTGTGTGCCCCCGCAGGTCCTGCATGTGTTGCCAGGTGTGGTGGGTGGGGTGGTAGACATAGGTCGCTGCTTGCAGAGGGGTCTGGACTGCATGATGACCCACAACTGGTACGCATAGCTGATGCGTACCAGACTAGCACCGCAGAGTTCAGCCAGGTAGTGGGGATCCTCAGGGATATTCAACAGCAGCAGGCTGCCCATCATGCCCGCTTGGACTTACACATGTCCCGCATGGAGTCCAAGTGGGACACAATGCAAGAACAGACGGCGGTGCATAGGGACATATTACAATGCCTCCGCCAGATGTGCACCAACATGTCAACACCTCCCTGTGTGCCCACAACATCTGGTGCTGCAACAACTGCAACTGCCACAGGGAGGGAGGATGACTCTGGTGGAGAGTCCCCTGCACCGCAGCAGCCTGCACTTGAGGGTCCCCCCCAAAGAAGAGGGGTCGTCCGAGGAAGGGCAACTGAGAGGCCGATGGCCATGCACAACCCCCAGGAAGCCAACACCTGTTCTGGAAAATCACCTTTGTGCGCAAACTCTTCACCCTGTCCAATGCAACACAACTCTCCCACATGACATGGGGAGCTCAAGTTGGACCAATGTATCAGATGACTGTGGACTTTACTCAGGACATCTCTGCTACCAGGACTTCCAAATCATCTAGGAACTTTGGATTACAATCACAATGTACAGCACCCCCATCCTGTGCACTATACTCACACATGTATGTCAATAAACCCACTAATACACCATACTTGCCTCTGTTGTGATTCCAACGTGGTTTCTGAAGTGGAGATGATGATCTGTGAAATGACACTGTGCATGCTAACTGCTACAGCAAGTACAACACCGGCATGTGAGTCATGGCGACGTGACACATATGAGGGAGACACACCACCAGGGCTACACAACACATACACACCAGGGACATCTGACTCATTGCCTAAACTAATGTTGCCAGGAAATACGGTGCAAAGCACAGACCCAACACCTATTCACAGTCTGTGTGAACTAGCCCACTGGTGCAGTAAGCAAATGTCAGTCAGATGTGTGACCACAGACAACGCACATCACAAAGTGAAGCACAGGTTTATTTTACATTTTCAACATGTCGTAACCACTACAGATGCAAGGTAATCCCACCTGGCAGTGGGCACACAGTCAACAAGTGTAGAAGAAAGGAAGTCCATGGGTGTGGCGCACATCACCTGTAGGGAAACGACAGCTACCACCCTGGAAGTTGATTCACGGTGTCGGGGGATCACAGTTGACCAGACAACTCTGAAAGTACCCTGTGAAGGACAGAAATGACACACAGTCAAAGGCACTGAAGAACAGGACAGAACTGCAATACCCATGCCCAATACATGTCACAAGATACCCACCCAGAACCAAGTTAGCATGTCAACCCTGTTGTGGAGTACAGATTACCTGTAAGGACACATCGCTGCACGCATACAGTCATGTAGCACATGGACACACTCAAACAGCACCAGAGCACCACCAACACATATCATGCAAACTCACATCATTGACATAACATCCCTGGATACTCACATTCAGCTGAAGAAGTTGGTGATGAGCTGTGTGCGGACATCACCCTCATCATCATCATCACTGGCATCGTGGTCTAGGCCAGGATCCTCCACAGGTGGCGGATGTTGGTCATCGTCATCCAGGATGAGAGGCAACTCCTTCCGCACTGCCAGGTTGTGTAGCATGCAGCAGACGATGACAATCTTGCACACCTTTGCTGGGGCATATGGGAGGGCCCCTCCTGTCTTATCTAGGCAGCGGAAGCGGCTCTTCAGGAGACCAAATGGCCGCTCGATCACTCTCCTGGTCCGACCATGTGCCTCATTGTAGCGCATCTGGGCTGGTGTCACAGGGTTCCTGAGGGCGTCAGCAACCACGGCATGTTGGGGTATCCGGAGTCACCTACATACAGACAATTGCACATTAGCTGAGTTGGAAAAGAGGGTGGGACACTACATTGCAGAACACACACAATGGTACAAAGTCAGTACACACCAACAAGCCAGGCACGCTGGTTCCGCATCTGTGACATCATCCTCGGGATGCGACTACTCCTCATCACGTAGGCATCGTGTGCAGAACCTGGGAAACGGGCACAGACGTGTGAGATGCTCATATCTGCAAGACATACCACCAGTGCATTGACTGAGTGGTAGTGTTTGCGGTTCCTGTATGCCTGCTCTTGGGCCTGTGGTGGTACCAAAGCCACATGTGTCCCATCAATGGAGCCAATGACATGCGGCATCCTCCCCAGGGCATAGAAGTCACTCTTCACGTCAGTGAGTTGTTGGAGTCTAGGGAAATAGATGTACTGGTTCAGGTATATCAACATAGCCTCCATAACATCGCGGAGCATACGGCTGAACATGGTCTGTGACATCCCACCAGCAGACGCCACAGTGTGTTGAAAGGTACCGGTGGCAAAGAAGTGTAGGGCTGCCATCACCTTCACCTTGTGGGTCAGTGCTGTAGGGTATGTCCGGCCAGCTTGGAAATGTGGGGCCAACCGCACCGTCAATACCTCAATCAGCGGCCTGGTGAAGCGGTACCGTCGGATGCAGTCCCGTTCGACCATGGTTGCAAGGTCAGGGAATGGTCTATGGACAGCTGGTGCCCTGCAGTGCATAGGTGAAGAAAGAAAGATTGTCAGTCACCCCACATATGTGGCATTGACCATACTCAATATCACATGATACATCATTATGAGACACAAGTACATGATGTGTGCAGTTCCGTAAGGACATGTATGGCACCTACATGGCCAACATCTAACATCACAGTTCAACAATTGGCATCAACAAGTCCCAGGTTGTGCCATGGGATATCATGAGGCCGTGTCACAGTTCCCATCTACTGCTGCCACGTTCCAAACACACCCCACAGTGACATGTGAGGACAGATGTGCCCCAGGCATCACAGCTCATCGACAGGTAGATTCCCAGGGACCCTGTATTGCCACATGGACACTGGCATGACATGGTGCATCATGAATACACCACAGCAAAACAACCATGACCCCCACAGGTAGTGGTCCCTGTTGCCTCGGCAGGACAGACATGGACGTCTGTGACACACACACGCACAACATCAAAGTCCATGCACAAACAACGTGGATGTGGAGACTGTCTCCCATTGTGAACATGGAATCAGAGACATTGTAAACACAACATGCACACAGACTGTGGAGGACCATCACTATTGTGGCAATGGGTCACCCTGGGACGTACATACCGTCCCACATGGGACTCAGGGGGTATGTGACATGACATACACATACACCACCGTGAAATGTGACCATGCCACATGCTCAGAAATGAACAGTTGCACATCACAGTGGTCATGTGCACGACACACCAAGGATTCTGTCCCCATGAACACATGCACAGCCTGGGAGTGGCTGCCCCCAAGTGACACCCACAGAACAACATGTTCACCCCATACACGAAATAGGTAATGCAGCCTTACATGCCTTAGGATACAGTGTGGACAGGCTGTGGTGTTGTAGGTGTGCCCCTCACTCCCTGGGAAGTTTATGTGGCTGGCATATGTTCACCTGTGACAGGCATGGTGACATATGCCAGTGACTTGTACAGGGACGCGTTGTACAGCAATGGACCGATCGTTGCGCACACATTGGCCATTGCATTCAATGTGAGCGGGTACGCGTTGGACAGCAATGGACCGATCGGTGCGCACACATTGGCCATTGCATTCAATGTGAGCGGGTACGCGTTGTACAGCAATCGACCGATCGGTGCGCACACATTGGCCATTGCATTCAATGTGAGCGGGTACGCGTTGTACAGCAATCGACCGATCGGTGCGCACACATTGGCCATTGCATTCAATGTGAGCGGGTACGCGTTGTACAGCAATGGACCGATCGGTGCGCACACATTGGCCATTACATTCAATGTGAGCGGGTACGCGTTGTATTCCCAATACGTGTTGGACAGCAATGGACGATCGGTGCGCACACATTGGCCATTGCATTCAATGTGAGCGGGTACGCGTTGTACAGCAATGGACCGATCGGTGCGCACACATTGGCCATTACATTCAATGTGAGCGGGTACGCGTTGTATTCGCAATACGCGTTGGACAGCAATGGACCGATCGGTGCGCATACATTGGCTATGGCCTGGCCTGGCAACGGACGCGTTTTCAAATCTTGAACGTGTCTGATGCTGTAAATTCAGTTGGTCACCCACAACAGTGTTGCAAATTCATGGGTGTCATGAAGTTGAACTTTTGAAGGATGCTGTGGGCGTGTGTAAGTGGTGCAATTCCATGCATTGGCCAGATTCAGAAGATGCAAACGTGTTGGACCTATCACTTTGTACACATGGGACAGTATCTGCCTCTGCAGCACACATATAATGCTGGCTGTTCCCCTGAGAGCTCACTTGCCTGCACTACATGCTCCAGGACGACATCTGCCACCACCACTGCTGCTGTATCTGCACCCTCTGGACCCTGCAATGGCACGTACTGTGGAGAGAGCCCCAGCCTTCAGCACTGAGGAGAACCAGGCCCTGCTGGACAGCCTCCTTCCACAGTACAGCAAGCTGTATGGGAAAGCAGGGGAGCAGGTGAGTGTGCTGTCCACTGCCTTACTAAATGTGCATGTTGTCTGACTAGCAAGGCTTACAGTCTGCAAGCCACTGGCTAGCAGGCTCACTGAGTAGTTGTCACCCCCCTTAGTGTGTAGTTACATGCACTGAACAGGTAAAGTGCAGTGACAGTGCATTTAAACAAGGTTTTACTTCCCAGGCAATGATACCATGTAGTAACTGCTGGCAATCTGTCCATAGCCATCGTTGCACTGCCTGTGTACATCATGTGCCCCTGTGATTGAGACATGTATATCCAACTGTGTAATGCACGGATATGTTGAATGTGTAGTAATGGCATTCTCACTTTGTCATCCTCACAGGTTGATGCCCACCAGAAGCAGCAGATATGGCTGACCATCGTCCGGGCAGTGAGATCCGTGGGGGACTACAAGCGCCGGATCCGCAACTGCCAGAAGAGGTGGCAGGACCTTCGGGGCTGGACCCGGAGGATCGCACGGGTCCAGCTGAAGCTGTCGCCTCCTCGCAGGAGGGGCGGACACCGGACCCTGACCCCCACATGCTCAGGATCCTGGCGGTGGTCTTCCCTGATCTGGATGGGCAGCTGAAGGCCAGACAGCAGCAAGGAGGGGTGAGTCCATGACTGCATTGTGAACTTTGTCTGCCATGCTATGTGCCCTCCTCTGGCCTTGTTAAACTTCCACAGTACATCAGTCATGTGGTCCAGGACCCATGTCCCTCAATTGTGCACTGCCCACTCCTCATCTGATACCCAGGTGTGGCCCTTACAGTCAGGGAATTGTGTCACTTGGGTACTGTGTCCTTGCATTTTGCTGAGCTCAAGGTGGGGGACAGCATTTGTTCCCCTAACTCTGTGGTGGGCATCATGGGTGGGTCCATTGCTTACACAATGCCTGTGTTCTGACATGTAATCTGCGTGTTACTTTGATATGTGGTCCAATTGCTGAGCTGATCCACCACATGTGCCTGGGGTATCTGGCACACACCCATGCTGCGGGTGTGAACAATGTTTGGGCCCCAGGAGTGTGTATATTACGTGTGTCACACATACTTAGCCACCTGCCTACTGTCCAGGGCTCATCCCTCATTCACGTGGGGCAGGACAGTCATGCCTACTCCAGGCCATACAATACACTCTGTACTCCCACTCCCGTGTATCAGCTGACACGTTGTGCTCAGTGATATGTCCCCTCAGGTGTCTGCCTCTGTGTCAGTGTGCTGTGGCTTCGTTGTCAGGACTGCTGGGGTGTTACTCGGTTGGGGCTCAGCATGCCACCGGAGATGTGACCATAGGAGACAATACTTGTGTGACACATAGGTGTTTGATCACCTGACCGTGCAGACTGGGGTATGCGAATGTGAAGTTCAGGCAGCTGTTTCCCATGCACACACCACTCTGTTGACTCAGCTGGTGTCGTTCATGGAGGGCATCTCATAGGGCATGTCTGCCCTACAGAGGGGCAATAGGTCCATGGAGTCCTCCCTGACGGCAGCAGTGTCCCTCCTCCAACAGTCCCTCACCCCTCCTGCCTCTGCCCCATCCACACTCCCCAGCACCTTACCTGTCCCAAGCACACACACACCGGCACAGGCACACACCAGCACAGACACAAGCAGCACACAGACACACACGCCAAAATCAAGACGCACACGCACGCACAGTCAGGGGACTGAAACCACACTCACAGGGGATGGGGCCCAGGCACACACACACGCTTCCACGAGCACTGCGCAGTCCTCAGTTACCTCTCCCTCCAAAGCCCCTTCCCTTGCCTCACCTGCAACCCCAAAGACACAGCGGGTCTTCCTCAGTGACCTCGGCCTCTTCCCCTCCGATCCAGCTGATACAGCATTCAGGGGGAAGAGGAAGCCCACCCACACGGAGCGGAGTGCCCCTCGCCGCCGGACACCATCCCCCAGGCGCAGACCGACTGACGCCCCCATCCGCAAATCCCCCCAGACCCGGAAGAGCAAGACCCCGCCGCTGCCCTGCAGCTCAGCCACCAAGTCTCCTTCCTCCATCCCTCAGGCCCCCACTCCACAGGTGCCCCCACCACACCCTGCCCCAGGTTCCCCCACCCACAGATACACCATCCCCAAAATGATCAGGCCTTCTCCCCCTGCCGCTTGCTCTTCCGGCACCACACCCCCGCTGCGCATGTCTGTGCCACTGGTGTGGAGACGGTGTCCTCCCCCTCTGTCCTGCCCACCTTACCTGATCCCCATTCTCCTCCCCTGGAGGTAGGCACTGCAGTGGAGTCCACTACCACCCGGTCTGACTTCGGCACTGCAGTGGGGAACCTGTCCACTCCATCTGCACGGCCCACTGCAGTCGTGCTGGCACCCACACCATCTGACTCATGCCCCCCAGTTGTGCCGGCACACACCATGTCAGACACCTCCACTGCAGTTGTCAGTGGCTCTCCAGCACCCACCACCCCTTCCCTGCCTCCTTCTGGTGAGCCCTGATCCTGTCCCTGCGGTGCCTGGCCTGCCCCCCTGTATGCTCCTCCGAGGGGATTGTCCCTGGTGTTTAGCAGTGCAGGCATGCGTAGGGTGACATCTGCCACTGTCACCCTGTTTTGACTTTCAGGATGGACTGGCCATTGGCCTTTGTTTCTTTTTTACTGGACTTCAACTTTTGAACCCACATATGCTGAATAAAGCAACTTTCTGTTCTCTAGTGGTTTTGCTTCTGATGTACATGATGTTGATGATGCTAACCATGCCCTTGCTGCAGTGATGGTGATATTTGGTCTCATGAAAATGAAGTGTTACTGTGCAGGAACCCATGTAGTCCACGGGCAATGTGTCCTATCCTGTAGTGTATCTATGTCATCCTTAGCAGCATCTGAGGGTGTCATGTTTTCAATATTTGGCAATGGGATTTCCTACTTACATTAGCAATGTCACATCTGTGGCTTCCACCCCTGCACATCTGTTGTGCTTGCCATTGTTCAATTAGTCTACTTCCCTGACCGTGTGGCCATCTCCACTGGACATGCAGGTTTGGGCATCAATGGGGAAGGACTCATCTGTGTTGTCAGTGCAACTTGCTATACTTGTGTGTTGGATCTGTGCTGATGATTTCGTTGACACTCTCATGACCAGGCTGATGTGACGGGAGCCTTCATTTGGTGCTAATTGTTGACTGTGTGACCAAGTGTTCTGCTGACATGATGGAGCCCTACTGAGGCAACATATGGCACAGCTTTCCTCACACAGGAGTGGAGTCCCCTCATGGCAGTGTGTAATCCTGTGACATTGCCTGCGCCCAAGGTGTGTGTTGTGTGAGCATGTCTGTGTGTTCACTTCCATTTTGCTGTGCATGCTGGGATCCCTAGTGATGTTCCTGTTTGTGATGCTTGCTGAGTTGACCTATGTTCCCCCAAAGTCTTCTCCCTGGGTTCTCTGTGATGTGGGTGCATGGCACATTACTGGTCATCAGGGTGTCACCCATAGGTGTGTTTGCTGTCAGGGCTGAGTTTGTGGGCAGACGCAGATGGGACACAGTCAGGATTCCCCTTGGCACTTGTTGTTTACACCTGTCATGTAATTTCCAGTTTGTGTTAGCTTTCAGTGATTGTGACACGTTGTGTGTGTGACTGCTGGCACTCCTCAGAGTCAGGGCTGCAATGTTGGTAGTTGTCTATGTGTGTTCTTTGTGGGTGACCTTGGCTTCTTCATTGGTGTGGGACTGTGGCTGGGATCCCATTTGTTGGTGTGGTATTGCCGTCATGTCCATGTACAGCGTAGTGTGCAGTGTGTCAGACATTCAGGAGTCTTGTTGAGTGGCCATGTGTGATGTGTTTCTGCACCTTGGTTCCCACCACCACCCATGGGATTGTCATGGGTGCATGTGCAATGTCACCAGTGCATGTGAGCTTCACTGCTGCACATTGTTGGAGGTCGAGGTGTGTGGTGTTGAGTGTGTGCAGATGAGAGTTGTTGCCCGGCTAGACCCCTGCCTCCATGTTGGCCTTGGCTTACTGGCCGTGCTGATTGATTTGTGCTTGTGTAGGTGTGATGGTAGTTTGTTGCTCAGGACACATGACTGTGGTTCACAGTGTGAACGACATCTAGCTTTGTCATCACAGTGGGATTGTCATGCAGCCCAGGGTCACCACATTGTGGGGACCCTGGGGGTAGTGCTGTGGTGTGTCTGTGTCTTGCTGTGTCAGTTGCTGTTCCTACATGCTTGTGTGACATGTGTGATTTGTGCTCCCTCTCATCTAACAATGCCTGATTGCCCACATAGGGGATTTGGATCCATGAGTTACTTTTGTGTGGCACTGTATGCGCATCTGTGTAATTGGTATTCAGGCCTCATCATGTGTTGTGTGGTTGCCTGGGGACACTGGCACCCCCCCATCACCTGTTGTGTTTGATGTGCAGTGTGGGTCTGCCTGTTTGTGTTTGTGCATCTGCACCACTGCATTGGCATATCTTTAGTGTGCCATTGGCTGTATGTTGTTTGGTGGGTTTCACCTGCTGTCCCTGGGACTCCTAGGTCATCAGTCAGCACAATGATCATTGTTTGTGTGTCCCATTGCTGCCATGGTATGGTATCTGTTCACCTCACATCTACAGTCTCCACAGGGTATCTACATTTGTGTGCCCATTGGTGCAAATATGTGGGTCTGCATTAAGATGGTCACTTCTGTCATTGTGTCTTTGATGAATGTTGACAGTGTCAGCCCCCATGGGTGATGTTTGTCTGCACATGGCCAAAGGTATGTCTTATTTGCACTGCACTGTTTGCCTCCCCCAATATATGTTGCTATGGGACACAAGCACTACTTTGCCACTGATGTGTTTGTTGTTCTGTGACCAGGAATCATCCATGCAGTTTGGCAGTTGCAGCTTTTTCAATGTCAACACTTACATTTTGGTCACTGTGATGATGGGGGTTTGGACCCCATTGCCACAATGTTCAAGATGTGCTTCAGCTATGGGCCCCACACTTACATTTTGGTCACTGTGATGATGGGGGTTTAGACCCCATTGCCACAATGTTCAAAATGTGCTTCAGCTATGGACCCCACACTTACCTTTTGGTCACTGTGATGATGGGGATTTAGACCCCATTGCCACAATGTTCAGAATGTGCTTCAGCTATGGACCCCACACTTACCTTTTGGTCACTGTGATGATGGGGGTTTAGACCCCATTGCCACAATGTTCAAGATGTGCTTCAGCTATGGGCCCCACACTTACATTTTGGTCACTGTGATGATGGGGGTTTGGACCCCATTGCCACAATGTTCAAGATGTGCTTCAGCTATGGGCCCCATACTTACATTTTGGTCACTGTGATGATGGGGGTTTAGACCCCATTGCCACAATGTTCAAAATGTGCTTCAGCTATGGACCCCACACTTACCTTTTGGTCACTGTGATGATGGGGGTTGGACCCCATTGCCACAGTGGTCATGGTCTGCTTGCATTGTGGGGGCCACACACATTTATGTGTGACACATGTGATAGGGGGTCACATTGTATGTTCAAAGTCATGCTCAGTGTTGTAGGCATTTGACACAGTCTACACACGCTTGTTATGGTGTTGGGGGGGATGTCTTTTTCTTGCATTCCTTATGTTGGTGTGTGCTGGTTGTGTCATACATTACCCATCCTATGAGTGGGGGTGTTGTTGGTGGTAGGCATCCAGCCCCCCATGGGTAGAGGTGGTAGTAGTGACAGGCATCCAGCCCCCCCTGGGTAGGGGTGGTAGTAGTGGTAGGCATCCAGCCCCCCCTGGGTAGGGGTGGTAATAGTGACAGGCATCCTGCCCCCCATGGGTAGGGGTGGTAGTAGTGGTAGGCATCTAGCACCCCCTGAGTGGGGGTGGTAGTAGTGGTAGGCATCCAGCCCCCCCTGGGTAGGGGTGGTAATAGTGACAGGCATCCTGCCCCCCATGGGTAGGGGTGGTAGTAGTGGTAGGCATCTAGCACCCCCCGGGTAGGGGTGGTAGTAGTGACAGGCATCCAGCCCCCCATGGGTAGGGGTGGTAGTAGTGGTAGGCATCCAGCCCCCCATGGGTAGGGGTGGTAGTAGTGACAGGCATCCAGCCCCCCATGGGTAGGGGTGGTAGTAGTGGTAGGCATCCAGCCCCCCATGGGTAGGGGTGGTAGTAGTGACAGCCATCCAGCCCCCCATGGGTAGGGGTGGTAGTAATGACAGGCATACAGCCCCCATGGGTAGGGGTGGTAGTAGTGACAGGCATCTAGCACCCCCTGGGTAGGGGTGGTGGTAGGGGTAGGCATCTAGCACCCCGTGAGTGGGGGTGGTAGTAGTGGTAGGCATCCAGCCCCCCATGGGTAGGGGTGGTAGTAGTGGTAGGCATCTAGCACCCCCTGGGAAGGGGTGGTAGTGGTGACAGGCATCCAGCCCCCCATGGGTAGGGGTGGTAGTAGTGGTAGGCATCTAGCACACCCTGGGTAGGGGTGGTAGTAGTGACAGGCATCCAGCCCCCCATGGGTAGAGGTGGTAGTAGTGGTAGGCATCTAGCACACCCTGGGTAGGGGTGGTAGTAGTGACAGGCATCCAGCCCCCCATGGGTAGGGTTGGTAGTAGTGACAGGCATCTAGCACCCCCTGGGTAGGGGTGGTAGTAGTGACAGGCATCCAGCCCCCCATGGGTAGGGGTGGTGGTAGGGGTAGGCATCTAGCACCCCCTGAGTGGGGGTGGTAGTGGTGGTAGGCATCCAGCCCCCCCTGGGTAGGGGTGGTAATAGTGACAGTCATCCTGCCCCCCATGGGTAGGGGTGGTAGTAGTGGTAGGCATCTAGCACCCCCTGGGTAGGGGTGGTAGTAGTGACAGGCATCCAGCCCCCCATGGGTAGGGGTGGTAGCAGTGGTAGGCATCTAGCACCCCCTGGGTAGGGGTGGTGGTAGTGGTAGGCATCTGGCACCCCTGAGTTGGGGTGGTAGTGGTGGTAGGCATCCAGCCCCCATGGGTAGGGGTGGTGTTAGTGGTTGGCATCCAGGCCCCTATGTGTATATGTGGCATTGGTGATAGCCATCCCGCCCCTATGGTGCTGCTGTTGCAAGTAATTTCTGCATCCCTATGTGTGTGTGTGGTATGTCGGGTACGTGTGGTTTGTTTGTGTGGTGGGTGTCTGACTTACCTTCTGCGCCGTACGCGTCCGTACCAGTTCCGGTAATAGATGTAGAGTATTGGTAGGATCGGCGCGATGGGATTCATGGTTGGTTCGTCTCGTTCGTCTTTCTCTTTGCTTCGCCTCGTCCTCGTCGCTGGCGTGTTCGTCTCGTAGCCGTGGATCGTCTTGTGGCGCGAATCGGAGCTTATGTGCGCCTCTCCCGGATGCTTTGACGTGCCGTGCGTAGCGACGGGTTCGGCGCGTACGGAAGGCGCATCGTACTAGTCCGGCTGGACGGGGCTGCATTTTGGCCTCCGTGCGACTCGATTCTGCGTTTCCGGATCCGCCTCGGTCGGAGAACAGGAGCTGTATTGGGTGAGTGCGACTGGGTCGGGATCTGGGCAGTTATGCGCATCGTACTTGCTCGTTCGGATGTATGTGCGAGTCGGTCGGGAAACAGGCATTCGCCTGGCTTTTTTCCCGGGCGAATGGTGTTAGGTGCGCCTCCGCCCGGGATCGGAATCGACCCCTAAGCTGTTTCTCTTTTTCAGGGTCTGAGTTAATTTGTTCCCCCATGCTCTCTATCTTTTTAATCACTGCTGCTTCCTCAAAGCAGGTTTGAAAAATCCCATCTTCAAATATATTCATTTTATCCTGGGCTGCAGATGTTGTAAAGACCATTTTTCCCCCACCTTTCAGTGCTTGGACTGTCTGGGGTAGTTTCTGTTCAATAATCTGTGAATTCTGAGTTTCTGAGATAAACCCTGACATAATTACTCCTTCTGCAGCTCTTTGAACTTTTTGAGTAGGGGCCATATTAATTGGGACAGTCACAATTTGTCTAGGCACTGCATGTGCATCTGCAGTTTGTAATATTTGGACTGAATCATTCACATTTGAAGCAGTAACACCTGGAGATATCACTGTCAGGGCTGAATCAACAGATAGTGGGTCAATCTGAAATGTCTGCACAGTTCTCTCAATCTGTGTTTCTCTCTGTTTAACAGAAGCAGTAGCCACTGTAGTACTTACTGTACAGTATTATCAGTATTTTCAATGGGGACCACATAAGGTGGTAGACACTTAGTTAACAATGCATCCATTATTTCATCCCCTGAATCACTATTTATTTGACTCTTTTTGTCATCATTAATTCCCTTCTCCTGTATCTGGTGCTTTACCTTTTATCCTCACTTGCTTTGTCTCTTGCTGCCTTTTCCCACATGCTTAAAACTTCAAATTGTGCAGCTCTAGATGGTGTCTTTATTTCACATAACACTTCCCTTAATTTGTCAATACTTTGCAATTCAAAAGTACCATCTTTTGGAAACCTCAAAGGACCCTCTTTTTCAGTAATCTTGCACCATTGTTGAACCCACATACATGAATTTTGTCCCAAATTGGTAGACATAAAATGCACAGGTGTTCCTTCAGGAGCATCATCAATTAAAAATGAATTTTTCACTTTACCTCCCAACAGTTTCTTTAAACCTTCAAACATTTTCATTTCTGCAATAGTTCAATGCAATTTCTTTTCTCCAATGCTGTCAGTTTCAATTTCAGTCAGTTTAACTCCTACTACTGACCCTCTCAAACAAAATCTTATTGCAATATTTTTCTGAGTTTTCTTAATCAAAATTCTGTTAGTAACAACATAAAAACATTCGCTACTCTGTCTGTTCCACTAAATAAAGGATAGATTTCTTTTCACTGCGAGTAACACATTCCGCTTACTCTTCACAAAGTAAGAACTTCCGTTTACTCTTCAAACACTGCGAGTAAATCCCTTCCGCTTACCCTTCACTCAAGCTTGGAAGAACCTGCTGCTCCTTTGGTGTTACCCTTTCTAGGTTATGTAAGACCAAAGTTTCACCAGCGAACTCTTTTGCTGTCACTCAAGCTCGGAAGAACCTGCTACTCCTTCAGTGTTACCCTTTCTAGGTGATATAAGACCAAAGTTTCATCAGCGAACTCTCTGCTTTCAATCACTCTCACTTTTATACGAAATAGTCCCGATTTTAACACTGCCAGCCCTGCATAGCTTCTCAGTGCTATTCCAACAGACGAGTAACCTCACTGCAGTGTGGTTTCTATCGCCACCCGCTATTCATTCCCCGGGAATTTTTCCAGACAACATAAAACAAGACGCTAACTCTTTTTGTTAAACATAAATCAATAATCAATAATTCTGTCCTATGAAATTACCAATTTAATCAATAAAACCATCAAGTCAAAATGAGCAAAATTTCAGCAACAGTCAAAACCCTTACTATTTTTCAACACTTGGGAAAAAAAAAACATACCTTCTAGCACATTAACAACATTTCACAACCCTATTGATACTCACACCACTCCATCAATCGCCTTCTTGCATCACCTTCCAGTACTGCTTTGCCAGTCTTCAAGTTTTGAGCATTGGAATCAGGAATCAGGACTTTTGAGAATCTGGACATTTATCTAACTTGGGCAATTCTTTTCTAGCGCTATTTAGGCATTAGACTAAACTATGCTCCTTTTGGTGTTGGTGTTAACCTTACCTCTGCTACCAGAAACTGATCCAGCAGTAATTTCACGGTAATTTCTCAATGCAAAACATCATTTACCTCTAGTTTACCGCTTTAAAGGTGATGGACCTTTGCCACCGTGTATCACCTTCAGGAGACTTTACATAAACATGAAAAATCAAAATGCAATTAATATTTAAGCCAATAAAGAGAGTTGTGAGTATTTTTAAAGGGTTTTATTTTCTAGTCAAAAGTTAAGTTTCTCTGACCGTTTATTCATTAGTCAAATATCAATCAGGTTACAGAATTGAAAATAATAGGAAAAATAGAATTAAGACAGAAGATATTATAGGTTGCATACAAAGCACTCCATAAAGGAGGGAAAACCCCTAATTCTATGTCAGTCAGAACTCTTTAAAGAGTTTCAGGAAAAATATAATTCAAGAGTGAGTTTTGCAAGGCTAATCAATAATTAATAATTAGCAAAAATCTCCCATAAAGAGAAATAAATGCATAAGACAAAAACCTGTCATGATCTCTCAGCTGCTCTCTCTTCGCTGGTCTGTTCATCTGTCTCTCTCCCACTCCATTGTCTGACAGAGAGGCTGCTCCTTGAAAATGCCCCTCCTTCACAAGACCACAGAGGAATGTGATCTGCCTTGCCAAAAATGTGACGTGCAAGGACTCTCTGTAAAAAATATGAGCAAGACTCCCACCTCCCTCTGTCTCTCCTCGGACGCAATCTCCTCCCAGGCTGCACCCGCGACGTTCACGTACCTAACCCATATGATGTCTGGTCAGATCTGCTCCCTCCTCATCTCTCCTCTAAGACTGACACGCCCACTATGGAGTCATTTTTTATACTCTAATTCTTGGCTGACTACACTAATAATGTTGCAGTTTCAGTAGAAACTCGCACTGTGATTTGTTAACATAGGTGACTTGAGGGTCTCATCATCCTGTTCTCATTGCAAATCCAACTCATACCAGTTTTAACAAAGGAAGCGTTAAGGCTTAATACAGTCATATGTTTCACCATCAATAATTATACAAATATTGCAACATTTAAGCGGAAAAAATGTATCAGTCCATTTCCTTCTCTTTTTTTCGACTTCGCACGCAGGGATGACACTCTCCCACAAACACTGGTACATTGGCACGAAGACAGGAGTGTACAGTTCATTGTGGCCTTGACCCATGTGTCTTCACTTGAGGCACTTGGCAGTTCATGCAGCTGGCACAATCTTCTGCGCATGCGTCTCTCATTCAGCACACTGCTAACAATTCTCAGCCATGCTGGATTCTTAGGCAGCCATTTTTATTGTGGGCCCAAATGTATACTAAAGTAAAAACAAACACAAAAGAATATTGGGGCATATTATCAACGGCCAGCGATAATTATCGCTGGCCATGCTTAGCGATAATTTTGTTATCTCAGGCTATCTCTGGAATTTATCGCCCTGGTAGCGCGTTATTAACAACGCGTTTCTCCAGGCGATAAAAATTCCAGAGATAGCGAGAGTTATTGCCGTTTTGCAGGGAACATCGCTGGTTTTCCAGCGATGGTCCCTACAAAGCAGGCGATCTCTTTGCTGATACGACCCACAGGGTCGTATCAGCATAATCCACCCCAATGTTAGGGATAGGTAAGTCTGCATTTTAGCAGACGTTAGTTTTTGGAGAAAACAGCGTTTTTCTCCAAAAACTAACGTGTGCTAAAATGCTGGGGCAGCCTTGTAAATATCGCGATGTGAACATCAGCGATATTTTCAAGGTCGCCCATCCGGGGTACGCCCACTTTGCATCTCATTAGAGATGCAAAGGGAGGCATTGGGAAAAAGGGGGCTAACATGCGATTATGCATGTTAGCACTCTCTTGTAAATAGGGCGATAGTTTTATCTCCGCGGAGATAAAGCCGTTGTAAATATGCCCCATTAATTTATGAAGTAAAGCCCATTATGTTCACCTCCCACCTTTCTAATACCCTGTATTAATTATTACCTAGCAAAAGCTATTAATTTAAAGCAGCTTTTCTATTATTTGTGCACCACATACAAAATGTGCAATGTACAACATAGCATAAACATGCACCAGTGCAAATTTTCAAAGAGCAAACAGTTAATACATACTCATAGCAACATGCTCTAATTTTTCAGGTAGCTTTTCATGCAAAATGCGTTTGCCCCACATGTAGTGTTGGTGCATGGTTGATTAATTAATACACATTATAAGAAGATGTGTTATGAACTGAATATGCATTGTCTAAATATGCAACAAAGCCAAAGTCTCTTGAGATGGGAACAGGGGGTGTAGATTACAAGGAAAAGAAGCTGGGAGGAGAGAACACATTCCATTCTTATCTTCAAAGCTAACGAGGAAACTGAAATCACAAGTTTTTCTACATTGCAAAAACACATGTTAATTCAGCACAATTATGTGCTACTTTAAAAGTTAAAAAAAAACATTCTCTAAATTAAATGTACATTCTATAGTGAGGTTAAATCTAAACTAAACACATTAAACATCCATGATTAATTAATTAAGCATGGTTTTACATGATTTCATTTGCAGGCCTCTTTCCTGTTTTTCACTTTGCATGCACCAAAAGTGCCATTTTTAAAAGCATTTGACCAGGCCTCATTTCATGTCTTTCACTTTGCATGCACCAAAAGTGCCATTTTAAAATGCTGTCTGTCTGAAACACAAAAATAAAGCAATGCCTGAATCCAGATGAAATCTGAGCTACATCAGTAGTCTTCCACAAAACCTTTTGCCTTACTCCTCCATTTTTGCTGATCTTGTTTTTGTTGGCCTTAGGATTCTGAGCACTTTAACACTGCAAATCAGTGCTAAAGTGTGTTTGTTCTCTCCTTTAAACACGATCACATTGGCTTATACTTGATTGGCACATTTCATTTACTTATAGGTCCCTAGTAAAGTAGTACTACCTGCTCCCAGGCCCTGTAAATTAAAATCTAGAAGAGGACAGGCAGCACTGACTTTGCCACCCACTTTAGTAGCCCCTTAAACATGTCTCAGGCCTGCCATTGCAGTCTGTGTGTGCAGTTTTAAACTTCCATTTCCACCAGGTAAAATAAACATTTTGCCAGGCCTAAACTTTCCTTTTGAATACATATAAGGCACCCCCTGGAATAGGCCCAGAACAGCCCATAGGGCATGGGGCAGTGTATTCAGAAAATTGGACATGTACTTTTAAGTTTTACATGTCCTGGCAGTGAAAAATTAGTTTTCACTAACTGCAAGACCTACATATCCCATAGGATAACATTGGGTTACCTTACTACATTTAATAAGTGCTAACTTTCAATTGTGAGCAAGTAGGAATATCGAGTTTGGTGTCCAAAGAATTGCAATTTAAATCCCTTTATGATGGTAAAGCTGTATTTTAAGTCACAATTCTGAAAATGCCACTTTCAGGAAGTCAGCATTTTCTTGCCCTAACCATTTGGTGCCTGCAGCCTGCTTCCTGCGTCACATGACTAGGTGTAGCTGACAGTTGGTCTTTGTGAGTAGGTGTTGACTAGATAGGCCATCTCTGAACTGGTGGGAGGGAGCTGTCACCTACTACGCTTGCATATCAAAAAGGCTCTGCATGAGCAGAAAAGGTTTGACACTAGTCTTTTGTGACCGCAGAAAAGCGGGGGCTAGAGCAGGGAGGCGGTAATTCCAAATAGCTCTGGGGGTGAAAACCTCCAGAACCTTCTCCTACTTCTTTTTGGGAACAAGGTATACATAATGGACCCTGTGACCCATATCTTCAGTACACCTGTAGACCTGTGGAAGACTCAGAAGGACTGCTGTATTGCTCTGCAGGACGGACTGCTACTCTGTTGCCTTGCTGCATGAGTGAAAGGACTGGACCTGTATTTTGATCCCAGTACCACCTAATTGCCTCCAAGGGATAATTGGATGGCCCCCAGATCAGAGCCTCAGTGACAGAAATGGCTCCAACCACCTTAAAGCCAGCACTGGTACTCAGTCTGCTGAGAGTCTTGCCACCCCAAGTGGTGCTACCCCAGTCTTGGACCCTTAGAAGTGGGCCTGAAAGTGCTCTGCCAGGCCTGCTGTGATCCTGTTGTAAGAACTGATGTGTCTCCTCCCAGCTCTGCTTCACAACCGTCACAGTGTGACACATCCCCATTGCCAGACCTTGTGTCACAGGCCGCAGTCTCCTCTGAACCACTGCTGCACGATTCATCCTCGATGCACCCTTTGCATCTCAAGCACCTAATCGACGGCATCTTCGAAGACTACGCAGGTCTTTGCATCTCAACCCCGCAGGTTCTTCGGAAACCGCTGGAGTGCAACACATCTTTGACGCAGGACTTCACATCGCAAGCCCCTTGTTGATGGTATCCTCAACAATGGTGCAGGGCTCCCCCTCACTTCCACGGAACTGCTGCTGCACCAAGCATCCTCAACGCGGGATCTCGCTACACTCCACAACCAGAATTTAAGGTACTTTGTTTAGCAGGCCTATGCTTGGTCCCTGTATCTGGCCCGCGCTCCATCATGGTTGGTCTAAACGGGTGACTTTTCACGGTCTGTCATGACTTTATAACCACAGTTGGCACTTTATGCTTTTAAGCGCCATTTTCACTTAAATCTTTAAAATTGCATATCTCCAGTTATACTGATTGGACTTTGGTCATTTTGGTCTGAAATAATTTATTACATTTTACTCTATTTTTCTATATTTGTTTGGGGTTTTGTGTTAGGTTTTCATTTTATTACTGCCAGAAGAGCTGCATAAGTACTTTACATATTGCCCCTAAATTAATCCTGACTGCGTTTGTGCCAAGCTACAAGAGGGTTACATATAGCTTAATTTGGCATTTGCTTGTGTTTCACCCTGACAAGAATTGCAGTTTCTGCCTGTGTAGGGTTTCAACCCCCTCAACAAGTAAGCCAATTTCTAACACCAGGTAAAAAGCTGGGGCTCTTTGCGACTGCAAGCGGGCTCCTCACATCAGCAACGGTTGCCACATTCCCTGCAAATAAAAATTTCCAAAGGTGACTTGCTCTTTGAGCCAAACATCGACCGCCCACATCTCCTGCCAACATGAAGCTCCAGCGACGACCACCCATCACTCCGACATCAACCTCTTTGCGGCCCCCACCAACTTGATGCTACAACTGAGACTCCTCGTGTGAACTTGGACTTTGAGACCGTGAACTCTTCACCGGAACAAACGTGGTCTGTGTATTTGATTTGTGCTCAATTGCAGCTGGCCTGAAATTGTGAATTAACACAGTCCCCAGTGACCAGATAACCACAAGTGGGCTTTTGTGATTTTGGAACTATTTTTAGTTCAAACTTTTAAAATCATATAGCAGATTCTCCTATTGGATTTTTGTCATTTTGCTGTCATTTTATTTATTAAAATGTACCCTATTTTTCTTAATTGGTTTGGGACTTTTCTTGTGTTGCGTTTTTACTTTATTACTCTTTGAGCCTGAAGAAATACTTTATACATTGTCACTAAGTTAAGCCTTACTGCTTTGTGCCCAGCAACCACAGGTTTATTTAGTGACTTTTGTGGTTCATTCTGGCAAGGATTGTGGTTATTATTTGAGGTGGGTTCCCCATCCCTTCAAATATTACTCACATTTCGTCCAAGCAATTTAAACAAAATAAGAAGTAGCTCCTTTTATTTCAGAGAAACATTTAGAAAATGATATATGATTGTTATTACTTAAAAAGGAGAAATTAATCCAAGTAAAAATATTATAATTACTGAACAACTTACATCAAGTAAAAAATAATTTTTTTCATTGCATATTTTCACAGATTCATTGTATACTTGGCATAATGAGGAACAACACTGGATTACACTAACTACGTTATGAAGGGTACATCCGCAATACATGCATTTATATAACATATATATAAAGACTTATTTATATATATATATATGCACGGCTTCGGGTGTTCCCTTACGGTTGAGGAGAAGCTATACCTCACAAATATGCACCCCACCATACCAACATTCTACCACCTTCCCAAGGTGCATAAGAGTAGAACTCGTCCACCGGGCCGACCTATTGTTTCGTCAATAGGCGGACTAACTGAAAATATGTCATCATATATCGATCATTTTTTGTTCCCCTTTGTCTCTCATTTGGCATCTTACACCCGGGATACAAAGGACTTTTTGAACCAACTGGAAGGAATAATGTGGGAACCTGACTTCAAGATGATTGTGATGGTTGTCTCAAGCCTGTACACTAGCATTGCTCACGCTGATGGACTAGAGGCCATTAGATATTTCTTTGATGATCGTCCACTAAAGTTTCACGAACATAGCCAGATGTTACTAGAATTTGTTGAATTCTGTCTAAACAACAATATGTTTATATTTGAAGATCAACTGTACAGGCAGCTTCAGGGTACGGCTATGGGCACCTGCTTCGCCCCCAGCTACGCAAATCTTTTCGTGGGCTCGTGGGAGAAGCGGGTGGCCTGGTCGGACTCTTATGATGTCTGGGTGGGAAACGTCATCAGTTGTCAGAGATATATAGACAATCTTTTTATCGTCTGGAGGGGGACAGAGGAGGCAGCGTGTGAATATATGGCAGCCCTCCATAACAACAAAATCAACCTCAGATTTACCTATGAGATTAGCCCCACCAGTGTGAATTTTTTGGATTTACAGGTTTTTGTCAGTTACAACAGGCTATGTACCTCATTATACAGGAAGCCAACTGCAGGGAATGCAGTTCTCCATGCGAAGAGCAGTCACCCACGGAAATTGCTGGAAAGCATACCGTATGGGGAACTGTTATGGATTAAAAGAAACACCACAAGAGAGACAGACTACCATCAAGCAGCACATGACTGCATAGAAAGATTCAGAGTGAGAGGTTACAGCGATGGCACTTTACAAGGAACTAAACAGAGAGTAGACAACAAGATACGCAGCGATCTACTCCAGGGCAAGAAGGAAAGGAGACAGGATGATACGATTAATCCAGTTAGGATGATCACTGACTTTTCCAATAAGGCCAATGGGGTGAGAAAGATTTTGCAGACTGTTGGAAAGTGGATTATTGGTAGGGGCAAATGTAGGTCTGCCACTGGCAATAAGGCCACTAACCATTGGTAGAACTCAGCATAGGTCTTAGAAAATTATTCCAATGCTTAACCCTTGGTAACGGGGCTGCGAGCAGACAGGCTTAACTTCAAAGACAGGTATGTAAAGCATTTAAAAACACCAATTCAGTAAATAATTAAGACACAACACATAATAAAAATCCAACACCAATATATAAAAATAGTAAATATTTTTATCTTTAAAATGACACCAAAACGACAAAAATCCAATGTAGGGAACCGGAGATATGAATTTTCAAAGATTTAGCAAAATATAGCACTTAGAAACTTATAGCACCATATTGGGATACAGGCTCGCGATAGACCGACCCAAAGTCAAAGTTTCAGGCCGACCGCGATGGAGCCCTGAGCAGATACCCCACGCGGAAGGTCCCGGTCACAGTTTTTACCTTCGGACTTTGAAACTTTTCTGGAGCTTTTCTCCCCGAGGTCCCTCGAAGCTCTCAGCCAGTCCGGATTCGGTGAGGGTTCGCCGGCTTGCCTTGCGATGAGCACCCGGTCACCTTCCTACGTTCGGACTTAGAAACTTTTGCGGTTCGACCTCTGGAGCGTTCCAGCGGGGCAAACCCAGGATCCAGGCCGACACGCGGTTGAAGGCAGGCGGCTTGGCTTTCGCGGTTGCTTCCGGTCACCTTTTCTTCGAGCGGACTTAGAAACTTTTCTGGAGCTTTTTCTCGCGGGGTCCCTCGATGCTCTTCACCAGGCCGGATTCGATGAGGGTTCGCCGGCCTCAAATTTCTTCTACTCCCGGTCAAACTCTGGAAGTTGGACCGACGGAGCTTTTAGCGGGATGAACCTGGATGGCTTGGCCGGCTTGCGGTTGAAGGCAGGCGGCTTGGCTGACCAGGTTGAGTCGGTCCCAATATGGAGCTTTTTTTCAAAGTTCCTCCAAAGTTCTCCAAACTTCTTGAACTTCTTCCTGAAGTTCCTCAAAGGGTCCCAAAGTGTCTCAAACTCACTCCAAGGGTCTGGAAGCTCCAAGATGGTCCTTGAAAGTTGAGGACTTCAGTTCCCACAATCCACTTGGACGTCACCCTTACAAATCCACTGGTAGTTCCCCAGGTTGATGATCCTTGGTGGTGAGGGTCCACGTGAGCTCTGTTAACCTGTAGCTTGCAGGGAGTCTACTCTTTACTTCTTTTTCAGCAAGGTAGTCCACAGGGCTGTAGTTTCTGATGGTGCAGGCTTCAGAGGTCAGGCCTTAGAATTTGCACAGCAAAACTTCTCAGCTTGGCACAATGTCTTGCTTTCTTTAGTTTCAAGCAGCAGATCTGGAGGGCTCTGCCCCTCTCAGATACTTATTCCAAGTTCTCTGGGTCAAGCAGGAGGTCACTTCCTGACCAATGTGAGCAGGGTAACTCCTCAAAGATATGACCACATCCTGTAGAGTGTGGCATCATTTTGTCCCAGAGTGCATCAAATCTTCCAAATCCATAATGCTGATTTTCCAGCAAGGAGGTAAGAGCTGGCTATACACACCCCTAGGATGGCTAATTTACTTAGACTCTCCCCCCTGCATCTGCTCATACCTTCCTTAATCCTACCATCTGCCTAAGGTGGAAAGTTCAGAGTTGTAAATGTCACTGTTCTCTGGTCTCCTCTTTGAAGAACATAGTTTACGACTCCTCCCCCTGGCCTGGCATTCCTATGGAACAGCACACTGTCCTGCCAGCAGAGCTGGATGACCCCAGGGGCTCTTTATCACCTCGTCAAGGCAGCCTAGCTAATCCACTTAACTCTGACCAATCAGGACAGACCACTGGAAGGCTAAATCTGGACTTACAAACAAGAACGTCTTATAACTTTTTGTATGTACACTTTAGGAGAAATTCAACAATATCATATTGTTGAATTTATTAATACCATACGGGAAGTCTTTGAATGGCACTTCTAGCCCTCTCCTATCAAGAGTTATTAGTTAATAACTTTCTACCATGTTAACCTAAGTAACAGGGGATTTGCAATGGAAAAATGACTTGGGCCATTTTTCCAGCACCAGGACTTACAAAAACATATTTTATAAGTACTTTGCTTAAATCTACAGGACCCCCACCCCATGGGACAACTAGGGGAGACTTTACGGGTTCTGAATCTGTAGAAATATTGCAGACCCTCACTTCACAGTGCTCCTAGCATCAGTGTCGAATTTGGGCAGCACTTTATCACAATGTGGGGAGTGAAATGTGAAATTTCACTTAACCCAGGGCATATAAATCTCATTTTATAAGGGTCTACCTTATAGATACCTGACCCCCCACCCCTGGGACACCTAGCGGAGACCCTGGGGGTCCCTAATATGCCATAACATTGTAGGTTATCCATTTTTAAGTGCCCCAAACACCAAAGTCGAGTTGGGCACAATTTACTTTTTAAAAGCAGTCCTGGCACCCAAGGCTGCTTTTAAAACTGACCTCAGGCCTCAGCAGTACACATATGCAAGTGCAGAAAGCTGCTGGCCTCTAAACTGCCATGCCCTACTATATACTAGGGACTGATAGGTAGCTTCAATTCCCCTGCCCTATTACATACTAGGGGCTTATAGGGTAGGTCATGCCAATCACTGGGGTACCCCAACCCATAGTGTACCCTAGTGTATGTAGGTGTTTTCACTGTATCTAAGTGTTTTCAGCATAACACTGGCCCTGGGCCTGGCTAGGCAAAGCCCAGGGTCAGTCAGAGTCAGTTACCACCAGTACCAGTCAGTAAAAAGTTGGGGGGTGCCCAGGGCACAGGATGACTTTGCAACATAGCCCCCCCAAACGAAAGGTGATGGGTTACTAACCTACACCCTGGTAGTCCTCATCAGCTAAGTGGAAAAACCTGGAAAGTCCATCCACATTTGCATGGGCAACCACAGGTCTGTGTTCCACTGTAAAGTCCATTCCCTGTAGGGAAATGGACCACTTTAACAGCTTGGGATTCTCCCCTCTCATCTACATGAGCCATCTGAGAGGCCTGTGGTCAGTTTGAACACGAAAGTGAGTCCCAAACAAATATGGTCTCAACTTTTTCAGGGACCAAACCACAGCAAAAGCCTCTCTCTCAATGGCACTCCACCTCTGCTCTCTGGGAAGAAGCCGCCTGCTAATAAAGGCAACTGGCTGATCAAGGCCCGCTTCATTTAGCTATGACAACACTGCCCCAATCCCTTGCTCTGAAGCATCTGTCTGAACCACAAATTCTTTTGTGTAGTCAGGGGCCAGTAGCACTGGTGCTGAACACATAGCAGCTTTCAGAGTGTCAAAGGCCTTCTGACACTCTGGGGTCCAAGCCACCTTCTTGGGCCTCTTTTTAGAAGTAAGTTCTGTTAGGGGCCCCACAATGGTCCCATAATTCTGAACAAACCTTCTATAGTACCCTGTCAGTCCAAGGAATGCCCTGACCTGAGTCTGGGTAACAGGAGCTGTCCAATCAAAAATAGTTTGGATTTTAGCTTGGAGAGGCTGTACATGGCCCCCACCTACCAGGTGGCCCAGGTATACCACAGAACTCTGCCCTATGTGGCACTTGCTGGCCTTAATAGTCAGGCCTGCCTGCTGCATGGCCTGAAGCACTTCCCTTAGGTGGCTTAAGTGATCCCCCCAGGTAGAACTGTATACAGCTATATCATCCAGGTAAGCTGCACTGAACTGTTCCAACCCAGACAAGACCCTGTTCACCAACCTTCGGAAGGTGGCAGGTGCATTCTTTAAGCCAAAGGGCATTACCTTGAACTGATAATGTCCCTCTGGTGTGGAGAATGCTGACCTCTCCTTTGCTCCATCAGTGAGGGCAATCAGCCAGTAACTTGAAGTCAAATCAAAAGTACTCAGGTACTTAGCAGCCCCTAACCTATCAATGAGCTCATCAGCTCTAGGTATAGGGTGAGTGTCAGTCTTTGTGACTGCAATAAATCCTCTGTAGTCCACACAGAACCTTAACTCCTTGGGTCCCCCCTGAGGATTAGGTTTAGGCACCAGCACCACTGGACTGGCCCATGGACTCTCAGACGGTTCAATTACCCCCAATTCCAGCATATTAGCAACCTCAGCTTTAATGCTGGCTCTGACATGGTCAGACAACCTGTACAGTTTATTTTTCACAGGTAGGCTGTCACCAGTGTCAATGTGATGCACACACCACTCAGTGATGCCTGGGGTCAAAGAGAACAGGCCAGCAAACTGCTCCAGCACTTGCTTACAGTCTCTGTGCTGCTGGTCTGTCAACTTGGGAGAAGTATCACCCCTCCACTGACCCATCTTGCAAATTAGTGGAGAGGAGGTCGGGCACAGGCTCAGTTTCCTCCTCCACACCCTCATCAGTGACCAGTAACATGGTCATGTCTGCCCTGTCATGGTGGGGTTTCAATCTATTCACATGCTGGACCCTATGAGGGTTCCTGGGGTGCCAAGGTCAATCAAATAGGTAACCTCACCCTTCTTTTCTAAGATTGGATAGGGCCCACTCCACTTGTCAGTGGCAGTGTCCACTGCCACTGGCCTGACAGGTGACACAGGAGCTGCAAAATCCTTTACCTTTTCAGACATATGGGGCCAGTAGAAATGGTTCACCAACTGGTTCCATGTCTTTGTCTGTCCCAAATGTCCTGCGAAGGGGATATCATGACCCAAAGTCAGGATGAACTCTCTGTACCTCTGGGGCACCACCAACCTCCTGGTGGCCCCCTCCTTGAGGTTTCTGGCCTCAGTATAAGGCAGTCTATCTTCACAGTAGAGTTTGTGAAACCCACTGTCATCCCCCTCCTCTTGCTTAGAAGCAATCCGCCTCAAGCTTTCAAGGGTGGGACAGTCACGCTGTCCCTTACTGAACTCCTCTCTGGAGGGTCCACCTGCTCCTATCAGTTCTGCCAAATCTGACAGCTCTGGCAGGGATGAAGTCCCTCCCTCAGAGGCCAGATCCTCCCCATCAGGGTTAGATTCTTCCTGCACCTCTGGAGTTCCCTGGGCTGGCTCACCAGGCCCAGTGCCCTTGTCCTTGGCTGCTTGGCCCTTTGTTCCAGGGTCTAAGTGTCCAGCCCCTCCCTTCTGGCTAGTCTGTGACCTAGTCACAGCACATACCCACTCAGGGAGCTCCAATATTTTCATATGGAGTCCTCTCTCCACCTCTGACCACACAGAGGCTTCAATATCATTGCCCAGTAAACACTGAACTGGGAGCACCTTTGACACAGCTACCTTCATAGGGCCTGTCACACCTCCCCATTCCAAATCCACCACAGCCATAGGATGGAGTTTGGTAGTGCTGTCTGCATAAGTCACCTGGTGAAATTCACCAGGTAACAACCTCTCTGGAGGCACCAGCTCATCCAGTACCATAGTTACACTAGCCCCAATGTCTCTGATAGCCTCAAACTCAGTCCCATTCACTTTAGGCCTCTGCCTGTACTTGTCCATGTTTGGAGGTAAGGCAGCAAGGGTTGCAAAATTCACCCCACCCAAGGACACTAAGGTTGCTTCCACCACCTGACTACTCCTCACTGGGGCACCACTCTCCACCCCTGCACTGACACTGGCAATCCCTGTGGATGGCCCCTTAGGGGGGAGCTTCTTGGCGCAGACAGCATCTCCTTGTTTGTGCCCTGGCTGGATACAGTCAAAGCACTTACCCACTTTTGAGGGATCAAAGAACCTACCATTCTTTCCCTGATTCCACCTCCCTTTGGATTTGGGTTGGTTCGGACCCCCCCCCCCCTCCTTGTGCAGGTTTTTGTGGGTCTTTGGAGGACTCCTTCTGGTTTTGACCTTCTTTCCCTTGGGCTTTCCCTGGGGAGGGACCTGTCCTCCTTTCTTCTGGTCACCCCCCTGGTGCTGTATGGAAACCCGGGTTCTCACCCACTCATCAGCTGCTTCACCCAGCTCTCTGGGGTCTGTCAACTTAGAGTCCACTAGATACTGGCGTAACTTCTCTTCTGCACAATGAGTCAAAATATGTTCTTTCAAAAACAAATTATACAATCCCTCATATGTGTCAACTTTGTTACCAACAATCCAGCCTTCCAGTGCCTTCACTGAAACGTCCACAAAGTCTACCCAAGACTTTGAACTCAATTTCTGGGTGCCTCTAAACTCCACCCTGTACTGCTCTGGAGTCAGACCAAACCTCTTGACTAAGCATGCCTTCATCTGCTGGTATGATTCTGCATCCTCTCCCTTCAGGGTCAGGAGCCTATCCCTTCCAGCTACTGGAATCAACTTCCCACAGGAGTGCACCCCAATACCTAGAGTGGACCCTACTCATTCTAAGGGCCCTCTCAAAAGCTGCTAGCCACTTGTCAATATCATCCCCTCAGTGTACTTGGGTACTATACCCTTGGGAAGTTTGTGATGAAATGCACCACCCTGGACATTTCAAGATCTTCATCATTTTCACTGCCACCATTTCTTTTCAACGCCTCCTCCCTCTCCCATCTCTTCTCAGCCAATTCCAGTTTCCTCTGCTCCAAAGCTATCAAAGCTAATTGAGCCTTAAGCTGTCTCTCTGCAAGTGACGGTGGTGGTCCCTGAGTAAGGGACCCTTCCCCACTCCCACCATCTGGATTCATATGGCTAACACTAGATAAAATGGAAGAGGCATCATCCTCAACCTCCTCTTGGATGTGGTTGGGGGGACACCCTCTATCCCCCCTTGACTCTCCTCAGCTGCCCCAGCCCAGGCTTTTAGGGACTCAAGCAACCCTGCCTTCTTAAGCTTCCTGAAAGCAGGCAGCCCCTAAGCCTACACTGTTCCCTAAGATCAGCCATCTTAAACTGGGACAGTTTAGCCAGGTCCAGCTCCATGGTTCCCTAGTTTTGGGTCACAAAAACTAGGCACAACAGACTTAGAACAATTTGGAAAAATCAAAACAATGGATTAAAAACAGTTTAGTCCAAATTCCAAAAATCAAACTCAAAAGTTTTGTTCTAAGGCAATTTAGAGGATTTTTATAATCTTAATTCACTTTACTGAAAGGTGTACTTTTAAACACAAGTCCTCATCCACACCGCTGAGCACCAAATGTTGGAAAGTGGATTATTGGTAGGGGCAAATGTAGGTCTGCCACTGGCAATAAGGCCACTAACCATTGGTAGGACTCAGCATAGGTCTTAGAAAATTATTCCTATGCTCAACCCTTGGTAACGTGGCTGCGAGCAGACAGGCTTAACTTCAAAGACAGGTATGTAAAGCATTTAAAAAACACCAATTCAGTAAATAATTAAGACACAACACATAATAAAAATCCAACACCCATTTATAAAAATAGGAAATATTTTTATCTTTAAAATGACACCAAAACGACAAAAATCCAATGTAGGGAACCGGAGATATGAATTTTTAAAGATTTAGCAAAATATAGCACTTAGAAACTTATAGCACCATATTGGGATACAGGCTCGCGATAGACCGACCCAAAGTCAAAGTTTCAGGCCGACCGCGATGGAGCCCTGAGCGGATACCCCACGCGGAAGGTCCCGGTCACAGTTTTTACCTTCGGACTTAGAAATGTTTCTGGAGCTTTTCTCCCCGAGGTCCCTCGAAGCTCTCCGGATTCGGTGAGGGTTCGCCGGCTTACCTTGCGATGAGCTCCCGGTCACCTTCCTACGTTCGGACTTAGAAACTTTTGCGGTTCGACCTCTGGAGCGTTCCAGCGGGGCAAACCCAGGATCCAGGCCGACACGCGGTTGAAGGCAGGCGGCTTGGCTTTCGCGGTTGCTCCCGATCACCTTTTCTTCGAGCGGACTTAGAAACTTTTCTGGAGCTTTTTCTCGCGGGGTCCCTCGATGCTCTTCACCAGGCCGGATTCGGTGAGGGTTCGCCGGCCTCGGATTTCTTCTACTCCCGATCAAACTCTGGAAGTTGAACCAACGGAGCTTTTAGCGGCACAAACCTGGATGGCTTGGCCGGCTCGCGGTTGAAGGCAGGCGGCTTGGCTGACCAGGTTGAGTCGGTCCCTCTGTGGAGCTTTTTTTCAAAGTTCCTCCAAAGTTCTCCAAACTTCTTGAACTTCTTCCTGAAGTTCCTCAAAGGGTCCCAAAGTGTCTCAAACTCACTCCAAAGGTCTGGAAGCTCCAAGGTGGTCCTTGAAAGTTGAGGACTTCAGTTCCCACAATCCACTTGGACGTCACCCTTACAAACCCACTGCTAGTTCCCCAGGTTGATGATCCTTGGTGGTGAGGGTCCAGGTGAGCTCTGTTAACCTGTAGCTTGCAGGGAGTCCACTCTTTACTTCTGTTTCAGCAAGGTAGTCCACAGGGCTGTAGTTTCTGATGGTTCAGGCTTCAGAGGTCAGGCCTTAGAATTTGCACAGCAAAACTTCTCAGCTTGGCACAATGTCTTGCTTTCTTCAGTTTCAAGTAGCAGATATGGAGGGCTCTGCCCCTCTCAGATACTTATTCCAAGTTCTCTGGGTCAAACAGGAGGTCACTTCTTTACCAATGGGAGCAGGGTAACTCCTCAAAGATATGACCACATCCTGTAGAGTGTGGCATTATTTTGTCCCAGAGTGCATCAAATCTTCCAAATCCATAATGGCTGATTTTCCAGCAAAGAGGTAAGAGCTGGCTAAGCACACCCCTAGGATGGCTAATTTACTTAGACTCTCCCCCCCTGCATCTGCTCATACCTTCCTTAATCCTACCATCTGCCTAAGGTGGAAAGTTCAGAGTTGTAAATGACACTGTTCTCTGCTCTCCTCTTTGAAGAACATAGTTTATGACTCCTCCCCCTGGCCTGGCATTCCTATGGAACAGCACACTGCCCTGCCAGCAGAGCTGGTTGACCCCAGGGGCTGTTTATCACCTCTTCAAGGCAGCCTGGATAATCCACTTAACTCTGACCAATCAGGGCAGACCACTGGAAGGCTGAATCTGGACTTACAAACAAGAAAGTCTTATAACTTCTTGTATGTACACTTTAGGAGAAATTCAACAATATCATATTGTTGAATTTATTAACTACCATTCGGGGAAGTCTTTGAATGGCACTTCTAGCCCTCTCCTATCAAGAGTTATTAGTTAATAACTTTCTACCATGTTTACCTACGTAACAGAGGATTTGCAATGGGAAAAATGACTTGGGCCATTTTTCCAGCACCAGGACTTACGAAAACATATTTTATAAGTACTTTGCGTATATCTACAGGACCCCCACCCCATGGGACAACTAGGGAGACTTTAGTGGTTCTGAATCTGTAGAAATATTGCAGATCCTCACTTCACAGTGCTCCTAGCATCAAAGTCGAATTTGGGCAGCACTTTATCACAATGTGGGGAGTGAAATGTGAAATTTCACTTAACCCAGGGCATATAAAACTCATTTTATAAGGGTCTACCTTATAGATACCTGACCCCCAACCCTGGGACACCTAGGGAGACCCTGGGGGTCCCTAATATGCCATAACACTGTAGGTTATCCATTCTTAAGTGCCCCAAACACCAAAGTCGAGGTTTGGGCACAATTTACTTTTAAAAGCAGTCCTGGCACCCAGGGTGGCTTTTAAAACTGACCTCAGGCCTCAGCAGTGCACACATGCAAGTGCAGAAAGCTGCTGGCCTCTAAACTGCCATGCCCTACTATATACTAGGGACTGATAGGTAGCTTCAATTCCCCTGCCCTATTATATACTAGGGGCTTATAGGGTAGGTCATGCCAATCACAGGGGTACCCAAACCCATAGTGTACCCTAGTGTATGTAGGTGTTTTCACTGTATCTAAGTGATTTCAGCATATCACTGGCCCTGGGCCTGGTTAGGAAAACCCCAGGGTCAGTCAGAGTCAGTTACCACCAGTACCAGTCAGCAAAAAGTTGGGGGGTGCCCAGGGCACAGGATGACTTTGCAACACAGACTCATTGGGCAATCTTAGGATCAGACCCAGTTATAGGTAAAGAGATATCGAGGTACCCAGCAATGACATTCAGAAAAACGAAATCTCTTAGAGATACCTTAGTGAAGAGTGATTTGTCACGTCCAATAATGGAAACCCCACTATCAACAGTGAAAGGGTTTTATCACTGTCTCAAATGTAAGGCGTGTGCCAACAGCAGTAAGACCATCACATATGAAATTCCTGGTGTTAAAGAACCAAAGAAAATTAATAAACTAAGGAACTGCAACACACCGTATACGGTGTTTTGCTTGGTTTGTCCCTGCCAACTCCGCTATGTAGGGAGTACTATGCATCCCACGAAGGTGCGGATATTGGAACATCTGAGAGCAATTGTGAATCGAGATAGCTCCTACCCGGTAGCTCGACAGTTCGAGCTGCACCACAAAAGCAACAGGAATTTACTTAAATTCTTTTGTCTGGACCATGTCCCTTGGGAAGTATGGGGTGGCAACTGGGAGGTGAGGCTTCGACGACTGGAGTCTAGATATATACTAGACATGCAAACCAAAGTACTGAATGGTCTGAACAAAAGTGAAGAACTAGCAATCCACCTGTAACCTGTAGTTGTATGTGATAGAACACAAGGGTTTTACTATAGGCTTGGATGTAGGAGTCATGAGTAGAGGGACCAGGCCCATATAGGGCGGAATCATTAACCCCAGCAAGCCAATTGTAGATGATGTGACTTTCGAATAGAATTTTGTGTGAAAGTAGATGCGAACGAGAGAGACACCAGTTGTATAACAGAATATATATAGATATGATTTGGAAATTTGCAATAGGTTGACATCTCTTTCTATGCTTATGACTGAGAAAAGTATTCTCTATGCAAGTTGCTATATGTTCTAAGAGGGAGCCAAAGCGAGATTAGGCCCATACAGGGCGGAATCAGCAACCTAGCAAGCACATTGAGGGCGATATGGTTTTTCAGCAGATTTTTGGGAGAAAGTTGATGCCAACGAGAGAGATATTAATTGTATAATTGAATGTATATAGATACAATATGTAATTAACAATATGTTGACATCTCCCCCTATGCTAAGGATTGTTAAAAGCATTTTGTATGAAGGTTGATAAACGTTCCAAAATGGTGCCTAAAAAACGACTCATTACAAGCAATGTAACCCCGCAGTCCATCAACTATGTCAATGAACGCTGCTGCTGTGATGTTGTGATCATGAGATAAAAGCAAAACATAATGCAATGCCAGCCGACATTGATAAAGGCAGTCAGTGCCGAAACGTGTCTGAGCGTCTTGCAGGGACAATAAACTTTTGTCCTGCACCCCTCGTGAGTGCTGGAATTCTTTTGAAGCTGTGAGATATATATATATATATATATATATATATATATATATATATATATATATATATATATATATATATATATCTAATGGCGGGCGGCAGTAGAGAGATATAGATAGGACCTATTTTCCATAGGAAATCCGCGACATGCTATTTGAAATAACTCTTGCGTCGGTTGATGAATCTTCGCGAAATTTTCAAACTTTATGGCCCGCTCCTACCCTGAAAGTTTTGGGGTGATTCGTCAAGCGGGGGCCGAGAAAAAAGGGGGGTCCCAAAACGTGTTTTCCCCATTCATTTTCCCATAGGAAACTTTAGCCACGGCTACAGCCTAACTGCTGAACGGAATTACACCAAATTTGGCAAAGAGGTAGTTCTTGGTTCAGAAAGAACCCTTTTTGTTAAATGGTGTAAATCCGTTCAGTAGTTCCTGTGAAAATCAAAAGGAAAATCACATATATATCTATGGCCGCGTCGGATTCGCGCACCCTCCCGATCACGAGCTGCATGCTAATTGGCTGTCAACACTCCAAATCAGGAAGTGTTGGCAGCCATTTTGTCCCTCGGTAGAACCGAGGGACAGAAACAAGTGCGCAAAGCGCAAAAAGGGGGCAGGGTAGAAACACCCTGACCCCCTAGTTCTGCTCAGGGGGTCCCACAAGGACCCCCTGGGCATAAAAAAGCATTTTCTTTTTTTTTTAAATCGGCGGGATGCGCTTAGGGTGCGCGAATCCCGCTGAGAAAAAAAAAAGAAACAAGTGCGCAAAACGCACAAAGGGGGCAGGGTAGAAACACTCTGACCCCATAGGTCTGCTCAGGGGGTCCCACAAGGACCCACTGGGCAGAAAAAAGCATTTTTTTTTTTAAATCGGCAGGATGCGCTCAGGGTGCGCGGATCCTGCCGAAAAATCGAAGCGCGGTCTCCCGCGCTTCGATGCAAATTTGCCCCCGGGTGGCCCAAGTCCCGGGGGCATGCGGGGGGTGGGTTTATTGTTTATGGGGGGGCCTCTAAGGCCCCCCAAGCCCCGGGGACCGCCACCCCCCCGGGGCTTTTTTAAAAAAATGATGGCGGGAGGGCTGTGCGCCCTCCCGCTGCCCCAGGGACCGCCACCCCCCGGGGCTGTTTTTTTTAAAAATAAAAAACCTGTGTGGGGGGGCTCCAGCCCCCCACACGCCCCGGGGACCGCCACCTCCCCGGGGCACTAAAGATTTAAATATGGGGGTCCGTTATGGACCCCCAGAGCCCCGGGGACCACCACCTCCCCGGGGCTTTGAACAAGTTGGGAGGGGGCCGCGCGGCCCCCTCCTGGAGCCTGTGGTGGCCCTGGGGACCACCACCCCCAGGGCTGGCTCCTGCAGTGTCCCGGGGTGCCTACCCCCGGGACACTGTAGTTTGCTATGACAGGACGGGAGCATCGCGGCTCCCGTCCTGTCATAGCAAACTTGGTTTGCATTTTGAAAGAGAGAGCAGGAAACCTGCTCTCTCTTTCAAAATGCAAACCCAATTGCTTTTCCACACGGGGAGCAGCATGTTAGCTGCTCCCCATGTGGAAAAGCAATGCCGGCTCGCGCAGCAGGCGGGGAGCCGGCTGGGACTGTGGGAGGATTGGGGACCTCCCCACAGTCTCCAACGAGAGGCCAGGCCCCGGGGGATGGGGTCCCCGGGGCCATAAGTGGCCCAGGAGGGGGGCCACGCAGACCCCTCCCCAATTATAAAAAAAGGGCATGGCCGGCCCCGGGGCATGGGGTCCCCGAGGCCTTAAATGGCCTGAGGAGGGGGCCCACGCAGCCCCCCTCCAAATATAAAAAAAAAAAAAAAAGAGGGGGTCCCTGGGGCCAAAAGTGGCTGAGGGAAGGGGGGCCACGCAGCCCCCCTCCCATAAAAAAAAAGGAAATGGAAAAAAAACAAAAAACGGCATTGTGCCGGAGGCCCCGCCCCTCCCTGCAGCAGTGTGCAAACGCGCCCCTGGCGTGTTTTAAGAAGGGAAGTAATTCCCCTTGAATACTGGGGTCCCTGGGGGCCAACTAGCCCACCAGGAACCTCCAGTATGCGCCAGGGGGCTGTGTTGCAGAGAGGTGTACAGAGGCCACGCCCCTTTATACACCTCTCTGCAACGCAGCTCTGTGGCGCTTTTTGGAGGTACATGGTGGGCTAGTTCGACTCCAGGGACCCTCAGGATTCAAGGGGACTTAATCCCCCAACTTAAAACGCGCCACGGGTCGCGTTAGCACAGTGGTGAAGGGAGGGGGCGGGGCTTCAGGTGACGTGTGCAAACAGGCCCCGTGGCGCATTTTAAGATGGGGAATGAAATCCCCTTCAATCCTGAGGGTCCCTGGGGGCCAACTAGCCCACCAGGTACGTCCAGAAAGCGCCACAGAGCTGCGTTGCAGAGAGGTGCAAAAAGGGGCGTGGCCTCTGAACACCTCTCTGCAACGCAGCTCCCTGGTGCATACTGGAGATACAGGGTGGGCTAGTTGGACCCCAGGGACTCTCATGATTCAAGGGGACTTAATCCCCCAACTTAAAACGCGCCATGGGGCGCGTTTGCACAGATGTCACCTCAGGCCCCGCCCCCTCCCTTCACCATTGTGCAAATATTCCTCTAAAATCAGCCGAACTACGAATTCCGATTTGCTCACCTGTTATCAGGAGAGACCTCAGTGCTGCATCTTTGAGCCCAGTACTGATCCTGAAAAGTAATTTTAACCGTACTTACCAGTAACTTGAATTTCCTTCCATAGGCTAACATTGACTGGTTTCACTTGGAAATTCTTCTAAGTGTGGAGTTTTGGAACTTTATAATATTCCTCTAAAATCAGCCAAAATACGAATTCTGATTTACTCACCTGTTATCAGGAGAGACCTCAGTGCTGCATCTTTGAGCCCAGTACTGATCCTGAAAAGTAATTTTAACCGTACTTACCAGTAACTTGAATTTCCTTCCATAGGAATCCATTGTCTGGTTTTCAGCAGAAAAGTTTCAGTGTCGATTTTTGAAACATACAAATATTCCTCTAACATCAGCAGAACTACGAATTCCGATTTACTCACCTGTTATCAGGAGAGACCTCAGTGCTGCATCTTTGAGCCCAGTACTGATCCTGAAAAGTAATTTTAACCGTACTTACCAGTAACTTGAATTTCCTTCCATAGGCTAACATTGACTGATTTCACTTGGAAATTCTTCTAAGTGTGGAGTTTTGGAACTTTATAGTATTCCTCTAAAATCAGCTGAACTACGAATTCCGATTTACTCACCTGTTATCAGGAGAGAACCCAGTGCTGCATCTTTTAGCCCAGCACTGAGCCTGAAAAGTAATTCTAACCGTACTTACCAGTAACTTGTATTTCCTTCCATTGGAATCCATTGTCTGGTTTTCAGCAGAAAAGTTTCAAAGTGTCGATTTTCACAAACTACAAATATTTCTTAAAAATCGCCTGTATGACTTAAACGTATTCTTTCAACTGTTTACAGGAGATGCACCAGTGCTGGATACAGGATCCACCACTGAGTAAGAAAAAGTAACGATAACACTACTTACCTGCTAAGTGAATTTCCTCCCATAGGATAACATTGGTGATTCGATGTGAAAAAGTTTCTGTGTGAACTTTTAAAATACAATAATATTCCTTAAAAATCACTACTGTAACCAAAACGCTTTTACTCAACTGTTTACAGGAGATGTCCCAGGACTGAATCTAGGATCCAGTCCTGTGGTTAGAAAAGTAATCCATGAAGTAACTAATTGCATTTAACTAGAAATTCACATTGAGCTCAATGTTGCATTGTGTTTGAAATTGTGTTGCCCATTGCAACAACTGTAACTACTGTACTTAAAAGTCTATTGCCTATTTGCAAAGTATTTAAACTAAAGTAATTCATTCTGAGAAAGTATATTTTGTAATGTAATGTATAATGAAATTACAATGTAATTTAAAAAATAAAATATGTAAAAATAAATAGTTTAAAAAAATGTAGTAAATCAGTATCAAAAAAATAAATATAACAATTAATACATTTAAAAATTGTCATTTACAAAACCTTTGAAATTCACTGAAAAAACCATAGGTTTTAGGGGCGTTATAGTTAGAAATTAGCATTTAAAAAAACTTTGAAATTCACTGAAAAAACCATAGGTTTCAGGCACGTTATAGTTAGAAATTAGCATTTAAAAAACCTTTGAAATTCACTGAAAAAACCATAGGTTTCAGACACGTTATAGTTAGAAATTAGCATTTAAAAAACCTTTGAAATTCACTGAAAAAACCATAGGTTTTAGGGACAGTTATAGTTAGTTGGACATTTCACTCGTACAAAACCATAGAAATTCCCCGTTATAGTTAGTTCAGCTAACTATAACTTGCGCCCCGCAATGCACTGCTGATGACGTCACATATTACATCACTCATGACATGGTCAGTGACATCACTGATGACATCACTGATGACATCTCAAATGACATCACTGATGACATCACTGATTACATCATCCACGTGATAATCTGATGCACCTCCTCACACCCTAATATAACCTTTGATACACCCACTCTAAATTACAGACTGCCATTCGCAAAACCATAGACACTCCAACACCAATAACTACATACCCACTCACTGATTCTTAGGTCTACACACACATCCACTCACTCACCCGTACAGTCACTCATACTTACGGTCACTCAGTACAGGACTATCATATGCACTCATACTCCTATATAGACACTCAAACACCGCCACTCATCCATAGAGGTACTCACACACCTAGTCAGTCATGCAAATAATTAAACACACTGCCATTTACTCACCTATACAGTTATACACACACCAGCTCACTTACTCATACAAATACTAGCACATTCTTACGCTCTTATACAATCACTGATACAAGCACACACTCATCCATACAGTCACTCTCACAATCACACACGCTCGCTTATAGCTATTTATATACTCCAACACACATATATACTGCCTTTCACATATGTAGTTACTCACACATGTACCACTGGGACATACATTCACTCACTAACACACTCTTACACACACTTACCCACCCATACAGCCTATCACAGATGCACTCTTTGAAATGAAATGAAATGAAATGAAATAAGGGATTTATAAAGCGCACGGATACTCACAAAGAGTGTCCCGGCGCTAATCTCCAAAAACCACCAGACAGGACCCCAACCCACCTACCATCGAATTATTATTGGAACAGCCATGTTTTAAGTTGTCTTCTAAAGGACAGCAAGTCCTGAGTCAGTCTAAGATAAAGGGGCAGGTTGTTCCAAAGGCAGGCCGCTTGAACCTGGAAGGAACGACCTCCAATCCGAGAACGAGTGAATTTGGGAATCACCATCAGGGATTGACCCGAGGACCTTAAGACACGTTGAGGCTGATAGTGCTGGATCCTGCTTCTCAGATAGACCGCACCCGTATCGTAGAAAGCGTGATAGGCAAACACCAAAGCCTTAAACTGGATCCTCTTTCTCACCGGGAGCCAGTGTAGTGCTTTCAGGTGAGGCGACATGCGCGTTCTGGGGCTAACCATAAGAATAGCTCTGGCTGCGGCATTCTGAACAACCTGCAGCCGATTGAGCAAATATTCAGGGAGCCCCAGATACAAGATATTTACATAATCCAACCTGGATGTAATTAAGGCTTGCACTACGATCTTCCGGGATTCGACTGGGAGTAGAGGAAGAAAGTTTTTTGCCATTCTAATCAGCCCGATACAGGTACCAGCAACAGTTTGGATATGGGACTTCATTGATAGACTCGTGTCCAACTTAACTCCCAAGTTTTTTACTGTGCCGACTGGAGCAGCAGGAGGAGACATGTCGCACGGCCACCATAAGCTCCAGTCGACGCATGGGGGACATCCAAAAAACATAATTTCTGACTTTTCAGGGTTACACTTAAGTTGATTAAGTTGCAACCAGGAAAAAACCTCCGTTAAGCATCTATTTATCTCCATTCCATTAAAATTAGCCCCTTTGTCACACGTGAACAGTAGTTGAGTATCATCAGCGTAAGAAATAATCTTCGCTCCGTGTGACTCAGCCAGACATGCAAGTGGAGCCATATAGCTGTTGAAAAGCGTAGGGCTCAAAATAGCGCCCTGCGGGACACCCACTTGCATTGAGGGAATAGCAGCTGTAAAAGGCGGGGACCAGATTTCCTGCTGCCGCTCAGACAGAAAAGAGGCAAACCAATTGTACACCGCGCCTCCAATGCCGCACTCGGCTAACCTGCACAAAAGCGGTCATGGGGCACGGTGTCAAAGGCCGCGGACAAGTCCAGCAGTATCAACACCGCACTGCCCCCTTTATCCACCTGAGATTTGATGGTCTCAGAAACCTCAAGAAGAGCAGTCTCAGTGCTAAGAGAAGGTCTGAAACCTGACTGACTGTCATGGAGGACATGGTTTCCTTCAATATAATCTGTTAGCACGGAGTTGACATACCTCTCAAGGACCTTGGAGAAAAAAGGCAACAGTGAAATGGGCCTATGGTTAGAAGCAACCTCAGGGTCTGCAGTGGGTTTCTTTAGGAGGGGAACAATTTTTGCCTTTTTCCAGCAGCTGGGTACCATACCCTGGCCAAGCGAAGAATTAAGAACTGAATTAACCGCAGAATTTATAGGTTGAAACCATCCACCCAGTGAATCACCCACTCACACATCTATGCACAGAGTCGCACACACCCCACCCACACAAACACTCAGGCACCCATACAGATACTCAGACAACCAATCAATAACTCATATAGACACTCATGTAGCTATTCACAAACCCATGCAGCCACTTACACAGCAACAGACAGACGGTTACAGACATTCACCCAGTTTAGTCACTAACCCTTGCATTCAGTAAGATACGTTTAATCACTCACTTATAGAGTCAGTCACGCACCTACTAAATCCTTCATCCACACACTTATACACCCACTCATTCTTCAATACACCTTTCCCTATATATTAAAAATATTTAAACTTTACAGAAACACAGTCACTGGATGGTGTCATCAGTGATGTCATTTGAGATGTCATCAGTGATGTCACTGACCATGTCATGAGTGATGTAATATGTGACGTCATCAGCAGTGCATTGCGGGGGCGCGAGTTATAGTTAGCTGAACTATAACGGGGGAATTTCTATGGTTTTGTACGAGTGAAATGTCCAACTAACTATAACTGTCCCTAAAACCTATGGTTTTTTCAGTGAATATATATATATATATGATTTCGACACACCAAATCCTAGGTAATGTAGAGAACCAGTGAACATAAAGTAATGCAATAATAGATAGTTTAATAATGAAAGTTAATGCATGAGATTATACATCAAAATGAAAAAAACACATGAAAGGATTATTTGGAAATTGTCACTACTGTGTACATCATATGGAGACATACACATGCTTAGGGAATTAGTGTTCGCATTCTATAATGTCTGATTAGAAAGGCAAAGGAAGCAGTGTATTTTGTATAGGTTTCGAGCAAATGAGAAGTCAAGCTGCATACACATAGATGGCGAATATCTTTTTACAAGTAGTTCTCTCGCTGTCAGGTGGGAATGTTGGTAAATTCTGTTGTGTAATATGGTCCATACTACACGGCCAGGGCATATTTATAAATGCAAAGGAAAGTCAGCCGTCACAGGAGAGTGAACAAGAAACAGCCCAAGAGCAATAAATACACATATTGAAATATATTTTATACCATAAATCTATCATACTAGTCATTGGAGTCACGACTGTTTGCTCTGATTTTCCAAAGAATAAATGAGAATTGAGATGCAGCAAACATGCACTCCAGATTAAGCAAGATTTTGAAGGAAATCTAATGAAAATATACCTGCCGAGTTTCACGTTTGTTGTTAGCAATTAAAACCAGAATTTATGTTATTTATGATAACCTTTCAGACGGCAAGGAAAGAAATTAAGTAAACATGAAAAAGGTCAAAAATACCTGAAGGTCGTAAACAAATGGCAAGTCTTGAGGTACAAGTAATAATCTATATAAAATATGCCTTTACAGTGACTCTATAAAAAGCCTTTTCTGGATTTAAGAGGCAAATGGAGATTTCCATTTGATTTAAAAAGAAAAGAAAATATTTTCCATCTGATTTCCTTGAAAAAGAGAATTAAAGAAAAGAAGAAACATATTGATTGCAGGCATTGGAAGTAGTTTGGACCTTTAAGGTTGTAGCACTGATGATTAATTCATAGCTAGCAGCCTGGAATAAGTGAAACACATTAATTATGTTGTAGAATTTTTTGAGGTTTAATATTTAATAAGGTTAAAATGCTGTAGGAAGAGATAGTTGTGTTTGCATAGGAGGAGTAATACGCTTTAGACTGTATTGAACAAAATCATGAAGATAATGAAAGAGGAATGCTCTTCTATTTCAAAAAAAGGTGAAGGATGACATACAACCTTTACACCATTAAATCTGAAAGTGCATGCCATTTTGACAATAAAGACATTCCTCTGTGTTTTTTCAGGGACATTTTTCTATTGGAAGATTGTAATTACATTTTTAAAAAGCCTCATTGATATTACACAAAAGTGGCACCTATTTTGATAGAGCCGAACAAGAACATAAAGTCTTGTCCTTGTAGACATTCATATTTATGGCACAAGCCTGCCTGAAGTGCTCTGACAAAGGATAAATGCTGATAATTTTGTAATGGAAGCTGTGCCTAGTTGTAAGATACATTTTCATTGTGTAGGTGTATCAAATTAGTAACTCTAAATGTCATGAATTAGTCATTTTTTAATATTGTAAAGGGACATGGAAAATAATGGATATTATTGAAAGCAATTGCATCACCTTCAATAAGAAATTATAGTTGTATAAATGATCTGGTTAAATAAGATTACTGAGAAGTAAATAATTAAGGAGAGGCATCTAATATTATTAACATTTAAAATATAGGGTTGAATTTAGTAACCTTTGCAACTTGGTTGCCCCGTTGTGTTTTGTCAGTGAGAGAGAGAAAAAAAGTGGCCTATCGGATACAGTAAGGCACTGTTTTTCTCTCCCCAAGCACGGGTACACATCAGGCTGTCATGAGCAAACCCACACAACCTTGCACTGTACTGCAAGGGTGTATGCGGTTGGTCAAGCATGGGTTGTGTATTGGAAGGCTATTCTTAATATAGGTTAATACTCTTCCACCTTTGCATGCTTGCTTTACAGTCTAGCACACATGCAAAATTTAAAAAGCGTTGACACTTTTAAAACGTACTCCTGTTATGCTGCCAGCCATCCCACAGCTTCTCTCCAGTCACGTTGCATAGAGCGAGACATGTCCTCTGCTCACCATCAGGGCAGGGTTGAAGCTGGTGGGCCGCGACTCTCACCTGCAGGATTTCTCTCACTGGGACCCATCCCCCAGTGCAATCTCTGGCGGTTTTCTCCCAGGCGGCCACTTTGGGGCGTTCCATGAATGTTTTCTTCTCCCCAGAATCCTTGGAGGATTCCTGGGGTTTTTCTTAGCCCAATCCAAGATGGTAGTAATTTCTCTGTGCTTATTATACTCTCCTTAATCCAAGAAGGCAACACCAATTCCATGAAGTAACTTCCTGTCCTGGAAGTATAAGTAGAGGAGGGATTCTATTGTCTTTGCATCGCAACACTTCTTCACTCCAGTTGGTGTGTTTCTTCGCTCCTGTTGGTGTTTTCCTGTTTCCAGTTGGTGTTACCTGGTTCTGTTGGTGATTCCGTATTTAGCCCTATTTCTCCAATTGTTTTCCTGCTTCTGCTTACTGGTTTCACTTCTCAAGATCAGTCTTCTTGCAGCCTACAGTCATCTTTAGAGTTGCTTTCCCTTTGGGGTTCTTCCTCCCAAGAGGCTCCTTCTGGGAAGCACTATCTGCTCAGGCACTCAAAGTGTCGGTGACATCATGGCTACTGGAAGGAGGTCGCCAATACCTCTGGCAGACCTGGACTGTCAAGAATTAGACTCTAAGGGGCCCATTACGATAACCGGCGTAAAAAAATCCGCCAGGCATGGAAGCGGCAAAAATCCGCCCGCACACACCGCCTGAACACCGACCACGCCATTATGAGTACACAAACTGAAAACCGCCATCGGCGGAAAAATCATACAAAATACCGCCCGCCATCGTCCGAGTCGGAGTCAAACCGCCCGCCACGGACGGAAACACGCACGACAACACAAAACCGCCCGCCCACACGGCCGACACACCGCACGTGAAATTACGATCGCACCGCCATGAGCGCGGAAAAACAACAAATATACCGCCCGCCAGCGCAAACAACGCCGATGAGAATCGACACGGCAGAAGCCATGGCGCCCACGTACCTGCACAGAAACCATCCGCACACAAAACCAATAGCACACAACATGGCCAACAAGTCCACACAGCAAGGCACGCACAAATACACAAGCACAGTACACATCCCGAAAACACCCCCCGGACAAACAAAAAATACAAAGGCCAGAACCCCAGACACAACACACCTGAAAACAACAGACCATGAGGACACACCCACATAGGTGAGTACAAAAGCAGCACTCCCACAGACCACAACCCCTTGCTACATTGCAAACCAGAGAGGAGAGGAGAGGACACAGTGACACAGCAAGGACAGCAGCACACCACAGAAACGCACACATCACTACCACCACTACCACCACCACCACCACCAAACACCACCACCACCACCACCACCACCACCACAAACACCGGCACCACAAACCCCCTGCACATTACACAACACACACCGCACCAGCACCACAAACACCATGGCACCACAAAGGATGCCCAAGTTCACGCCCATGGAGCTGACGGTCATGGTCGACGAGATCATCAAGGTGTACCCACAAATCTATGGGAACATGGTCCAGCACACACCACTAGCCACCAGAAACAGAATGTGGACCCGGATCGTAGACCAGGTCAATGCAGTCGGGACCCTGCCCAGGAACAGAACCGAGATAAACAAACGTTGGAATGACGTAAAGAGCCTGGTCAAGAAGAAGGAGGGCAAAAACAGAGAGCTGGCTGCCGTCACTGGCGGAGGGAATCCCGCGCTCTTTAAGACCTTCAAAGCGTGGGAGGAGAAGGTGCGAGTCGTAATCCATCCGGAGATCCTCGCCGGATTAGCAGGGGGAGTGGAGGCTGGTAAGTACAAACTAATGTATACCAGCACACCGCTATGTACACACATGCGCAACCACCATGCCACAGCTCCCAGGGACAAACACCCCCATGTCCAGCACACAATACACAACACATCACACGCACATGCAACAGACACTACCACACACAGGCCAAACCGAACAACTGTAAGATGCGTGGGGACATGTGTACACTAAGCCAGCCACGTAACCACCAACAGGTCCCCAAATATGCCAGAAGCGCCACAACGAGCACCCACCACACCCATGTGTCCGCCACAGCTGCACTAACCGACAAGTAACAGGTAAGTGGCAGGAACACAAAGTGCAGTGGGTCGGAGGGGGGACAGCTGAAGTACAACACCCACCAGGCCCCCACTCCCACAGACCAGCAAGGTGGAGCACTCCCCACACCCATGTGTCAGGCACAGCTGCACCAACCGACAAGTAACAGGTAAGTGGCAGGAACACAAAGTGCAGTGGGTCGGAGGGGGACAGCTGAAGTACAACACCCACCAGGCCCCCACTCCCACAGACCAGCAAGGTGGAGCACTCCCCACACCCATGTGTCAGGCACAGCTGCACCAACCGACAAGTAACAGGTAAGTGGCAGGAACACAAAGTGCAGTGGGTCGGAGGGGGACAGCTGAAGTACAACACCCACCAGGCCCCCACTCCCACAGACCAGCAAGGTGGAGCACTCCCCACACCCATGTGTCAGGCACAGCTGCACCAACCGACAAGTAACAGGTAAGTGGCAGGAACACAAAGTGCAGTGGGTCGGAGGGGGACAGCTGAAGTACAACACCCACCAGGCCCCCACTCCCACAGACCAGCAAGGTGGAGCACTCCCCACACCCATGTGTCAGGCACAGCTGCACCAACCGACAAGTAACAGGTAAGTGGCAGGAACACAAAGTGCAGTGGGTGGGACGGTGGACAGCCCAAGTACAACACACACCAGTCCCCAGTCCCACAGCACAGCAAGGAGGAGCATCCCCCACACCCCACAGCCACGTGTCAGCCACTGCAGTGCACAACGACAGCCGAAAGGCAGACATCACGGTCCACAGCAATCGGTGTCAGTGGGTGTACAGCCACCCCCACGACCCACTACACCCCCCACCCCCACAGACCTGCAACATGGAGCACCCCCGCTAAGAGCCATGTGGCATCCAGTACAGTGCACGCACGAACAACTTGCAGGTGGGAAACTGGACAGGGCTGGATTACTGGAGGCATGAGGACCATAACACCACCAACACATGGGACATGTCACGTAGCACACGAACACGCAGCACCGCCCACCGTCACGAACAAGTGAACAATGTGCACACGGACATGAACAGCAGACTCACACCCCACATGACCCATCACAGACATAGCAACACCCAAGGAGCCACGTCTGCATGCACAAGCCACACTGAATATAGTACCACAACGGCAGCCACTGTGCAACTCATCACACACAACCGAAACACCATTGAAGTCCTGTCCATGTAGCCCCTACTGCCTGTCAACCACACACCCCACAACTACGCCTATGTAAGACAAACAACACTAGACGCAACAGAGCGGAACAACAGAAATGCACACGAACACCACTGAACCCATCAAACACACAGACACACCATGCACATACAACATACCATCCATCCCATCCGTCAGCCCCAGTCTCATGAAAGGCATGTCATCCGCACAGCTGCCACACATACAGCAGTCACGCTAAGACACATGCCCATGACCAACCATGTGCCAGAAGTCAATTAAGCGCACGACACACTGTGAGCAACAACACACAACATGGGCCACACCCCCCGAGCACTGCAGTGATGCACATGGCACAGGGCAGCACGCACACCAAGGAGATGGGACAACTGCAATACGTTGGCTGGCACACAACTATCACTCACTCATAACGATGCGTCCAATGCCATGTCCAGTAACCACAACAGACAGCAAATATGCAGGGCATGTCAGGCATGCACACACCTCAGACCATGCACTGTCATGCTGCCACAACACATGTCACGTTCGGCACCCATGGCTCACAGCATGTACCCCAAAAGCATATACCCTCCCAAATGCGAATCTGGGGCATGGCCCCCATGTTGCCATATGCGTTCCTAAGCGTTCCATTTGAACCCCAAAAGCATATTCCCTCCCAAATGCGAATCTGGGGCATGGCCCCCATGTTGCCATATGCGTTCCTAAGCGTTCCATTTGAACCCCAAAAGCATATTCCCTCCCAAATGCGAATCTGGGGCATGGCCCCCATGTTGCCAAATGCGTTCCTAAGCGTTCCATTTGAACTCCAAAAGCAAAGTACAAACCAGACCCAGGATGGGCCAGGAGCCCGCATACACCAGAGTCACAATGAGTAGGGGCAAAGCAACACACCCATCGGCATGGCCAATCCGTCCCATGCCACATGTGCACAGCACACAGTCCCATTGCCTAGCACACACACCTACAGATGCCACAGCCACACACTCGCCTCCGGGAAACCCATGTACGAGATTGCACGAACTGCCAATGTCAGACGACTAATACATACTTCGCCAGGTGCAACACAATAACAAATCTCATTCTCTCCACAGGTGACGAACTGCTGGACGCTGGGGATGGAGACAGCAGCCAGCACAGCCAGCCTACAAGCCCCCAACGAGGACACACGGATCTGGAGGATCTGTCCACCTCTTCGGACACGGACCACCAAGCTGGCCCATCTGGCGTGGCAGGGCCCAGCCGCTCCCCAGGACCCCTCCTACCCACCAACCCATCATCCAGGGATGCTGAACAGTCCCAGTCCCCTGCTGCCACTGTCGTTGCGGCCACACCCACGGTCATTGCGGCCACTACCACTGCCGCAACCGCCACCATCGCCGCACCGACCACCACCGCCTCCACCACCACCACGTCTTCGCTGGCACCAGCCCCAGCGCAGGTGGTGGCCCGGCCGACTGGATCCACCCTGGGAGCCACAGCGAGGACCGTGGTGAGCAATGTGGCTAGTGGGCAGGCCGGTGGCAGCAGGACTGGTAGGAGGAGCAGGGTCAGGGAAACGCCAGCCTCCCCTGGGAGCCATGCCCTGCCTCAAATGGCCAGAGTCCTTGGGGCCTATGAAGAGGCCCAAGGACAATGGGCCAGGTCTGCTACTGACACGCGGGAGGTGCTGGGGGTGCTGAGGTCCATGGACGCCCATATGGGCCAATTCGTGTCCCGTATGGACCAACTCGTGGACCTCATGGGCCAGCTGGTGGTGGCGGTGGGGTCACAGGCAAGGCCAGCAACACCACCTCCGCCACCACCTGCTAGGGCGCAGGCTCGGGCAGCAGTGTCCACTTCCCCTGCGTCCACAGCCAGTGAGCACACCTCACCCACCACCAGCAGGTCGCCACCACACACCCCCTCCCAAACGTGGAAGGGGCCGTCCGAAGAGGAAACAGATCTCCCGGGAGGACTTCGCACGCTCCAGTCGCAAGTGAGGCAGCCAGCCAGCCTTCCGCCAGCCTTCCTTGACCAGCCACTGCATTGACTTGCTCTACGATCCCACTCCACACAGCCATCTGGATGGCATGTGTGTGTTGGACTATGGACATAGAACCAGTGGGTACACCCTGATCATCACGCAGCCATGACCGACAGCTCATTGTCACTGCACGCACCACTTTTGTCATCACCTTACACACAATCACATGTCACAGTTTGTAATAAATGCACCTTTTTCACTAACTGCTGTTTGTGCCCTGTGTCTTTATTGTACGGAATACAACGGCCACCTTGGGCGGAAAGGCACCTGATGCGTGGCATGGAAATGGAATCCGGAGGGCCTGTAGGGACCTAGGGGTGGGAGACAGAACAGGAGCACATTCAATGAGTGTGTCACACACCCATCACACAGTACATGTCAACAACTACAAGCAATGTACACACATCGCACAGAGCAATAGGGCACAATGCCACAGTCACCAACAGTGGCATACTACCCTGGCCATGGAGCGTTGACACACTGCACGCAGTGAACATACGGCCACCCTGACACAGCACACACACACCTGCATAGATACAGACACATCATCCGTCGTACATGGACACTCACCGTCAAGTGAAGTAGCGGGCGATGAGCTGCTGGCGCACATTCCCAGCTTCCTCCTCTCCGCTGTCCACCTCACTCGAGCTGTCCTGGTCTGCGGGCTGGGGCCCTGGTTGATCTCCGTCATCCACAATGAGGGGGATCTGCTTCCGAATGGCCAGATTGTGCAGCATGCAGCATGCCACCACTATCTGGCACACCTTCTGTGGGGAGTACGCCAGTGCACCCCGGTGCGGTCCAGGCACCTGAACCTGGACTTGAGGAGGCCAAAGGTACGCTCGACCACACGTCTGGTCCTCCCATGTGCCTCATTGTATCGATCGTCTGCTGGGGTGCGAGGATTCCTCAATGGACTGAGCAGCCATGCCCCATTCGGATACGCAGAGTCACCTGGGTGTGAGGGACACAGAGAACCGTTGCTATTCCAACTGGACAGGGGACAGCATCGCACAACCAGCACGCTACACCACTCCACATACTCACCGACAATACAGCCACGATCCTGTTGCAGATTGGCCATCAGTCGTGGCAAGATGCTGTTGCGCATTATGTGTGCGTCATGGGCCGAGCCTGGAAACTTTGCACACACGTGGGTGATCACCATGTCCGCAAGGCACACCACTTGCACATTCAGGGAGTGCGTGTGCTTCCTGTTGCGGTACAGGTGCTCAGTGGCCTGTGGTGGAACAAGGCCAACATGAGTGCAGTCAATGGCTCCCACGACGTGTGGGATTCTGCCAAGGGCATAGAATGCACCCTTCACTGCCGCCAATTCACGAGCCCTGGGGAAGCGGATGTACCTGTTCCGGTACAGCATCATGGCTGCCAGTACATCCCTCAGCACCTTGCTGAACATGGGCTGGGACATCCCTCCTCCACTGCCCACTGTGTGCTGGAATGACCCAGTGGCGAAGAAATGCATGGCGGCCATCACCTTAGCCGTGGGGGTGACAGCAGTCGGATACACCCTGCGGGGACGGAGATGGGGCTCTAACATGGCACACAGTCGATGCAGAGTTGGCCTGTCCAGCCGAAACTTCCTGATTACCTCTGTATCGTCCATGTCCGCCAGCAATTGGTATGGGCGGTCAATGTTCGGTCTCCGCCTGGGTTAAATGGCAGAGGACACATGCCAAAGCAACACGGCACATAGCAATTTCGCATACACATCACTGACATGACTGAGCAAGCACATGGGCCACAGCCCAGCTGTCAAGCTGGGACGGCACGGCCACAATACACTTACACAGGTCTCCCAACAATGGCAATGGCAAGTGAGACATACCACTGCCATGTGCATGCACATGGGGATCTAGGCCCCAATGACTTGCGGGGCGTGCTGATGGGGACTGACTGCATATTCGTCAAGCGGCAACGCCACAGCAACATGAGTGTCTGCTGAGCATGGTACTGCTTCCGAGGCTGGATGAGTATGGCACACGACGACGACGATGTGGGCACGGGCTGAGCGGCCAATACAAGTGGGACCTGTGGCACGAGGGGATATGAGACAGTAGTAGGTGTCAGCACTGCACCCTATGTACAGCACTGTACGGATCACACCTCCCGAAACATTGACTGGTGTCCACATTGACAGCCCCATGCCAAGACGGCTGTGTGCTTGCAGTCACACGTCACAGGTGAGAGGTTACATTGCACGTGCCAGGTGGCAGTCGTACATAGTGGGAGCTGGCATGTGTGTGCATGTGTCTCCTGTTCAGGATCCACCAGATGGGCGCTGACTCTGTACTGACCATTGGACACAGCATGTTCCGTGGAAGGCTTGTGTGTGTGGGATGGTGGCACTGGATGTGCCTCCGTTGGGTGGGGGGCCATGCACAGGGCGGGTACGTCGATGATTGCGCATTGTTGGTCACGGTGGGTGCACCAGCTAAGATGTGTTGCCCTGTGTTCAATTCCTATGTCCGCATGATGATGGACTGTGGATGTGGGCAGACTACACATTGGTCGATGTGCTGTCCATATGCATGTGCCTTCACACCAGGCACAGCTGCCCCTGCACATGTGACCCCTGCTGGACTCGCTGCTGGGTCTGTGGAGCTGATGCACCTTCTGCGCGTGGGGCGGACAGCTCTCCTCACTTCCCTCATTGCGCATGTCATGTCTTTGCCGCAGGTGACATGGATCATGGAGGGCCCACATGTACGCGTGGGTAGGCTACACATGATTGTTCACTGGTCGCCACCCCCAGTCAGTGTTTCGAATGGGAAGGTTGTCGTGCTGGTGGTATGTTCGATGTGGCGGATGGGCGGGCCTAGGTGCGGGCTTACATTCCGGACATGGGGGGTAGTTGGATTGGCGACTAGTTGCAGTACACACGGGACACGTCTCTTCCTTTCCACATCTGGGTCATCCCTTGTACTAACTGACAGTGATACAGTCATCTTCGCCCCAGCCCTCATGTCCTCCCCTCGCCCCCCAATATGCATGCTCACCTGCGAGGCTAGCGCTTGCACAGGCAGCCCCAAGCTCGCACCAGAGAGGGCAAGGAGTGCATGTGTGGGTCCAGTTGCACGAGTGGGCTGTCTCAGGGTATGATGTGTGGTGGGACGCCGTCCACCTGCGTGGTGCCCCAAATGGAGACCCGGCCTGCATGGACTATGCATCACAGTCTTCGCCTTCCGGATCCGCCACCTGCGACACCCAGTGGCTGTGGCTGCCCTTGCGGCCATGCCGCGTCCGTCTGTGGCTGATGGCCCACACATTCACTCTTTGGCCTCTCTGGGGAGGGCTCAGGGGTGGTGGCGCACGCGCTTGCACTTAGTCGCAATGGCATGTGGCGTGGTTGGTATGATGGGCAATGGATGGGATGGTGCGAGCCACCTCCCGTGACGTCAGTGCTGCTCGTGCTGTGGTGCGTCCCCCTACACTTCCATTTGACTTTTTGCCATGCTGGACGTTGAGGTTCTATTGCCTGCGTGATATGACCAGGAGGAGCGCGAGGAGACCTCTCACACACCATGCTCCACTGCCATCCCGTGCCCTGTATCGCCTGTGTGGATTGACTATGTTGGGGTTACACCTGGTCGACTGGGGCTGTGTGTGCCTTGTCCAAGGGGCATGGCGGGCGCACAACAGGATCCAGCTTGTCCACAGAGGGTGGGCATTCGGTGCGCCTGGTACCGCTTTGTACGTGTGCCCGGCTGCTGTGCACACACGTGTTCACTCCCCCGACAGGTGTCCTCTCACAATGCCCAGGGAAGCGGTGGTGTACTGTTCATGACCCCTCCCAACACGGCGTGCTCCAACTTGGCATGTGCGCATCTACCCGTCGCACCCACCCACCTGAGCACTGCGTCCATACGACTTCACACGACACATGTGTGTCTTCCACAGTAGTGCTACTCATTTGCGTTGACATCCAATACCAGTGGACTACATGGTCATGTCACGACTGCCGTGTACTTCACATACTCTCATCCTCTCTCATTCGTACTTGTGAAATGAGTCAGCGGAGACAGTTCTGGTTTCAAACATTATATTGAGTCTTCTGTCCTCTGTGATGCAGTATAGTGGACACTACTGGCAGCGGGATACATGTTGAGGATATACTGAGCATGATTACAAATGGGATAGGGTGTGGGGTTACATCTGCTTGGCCAAGGCTGTGCTAATGTACATTTACGTATGGCTGCGGAGCTGCGGACTTTGACACAGACGGTATACATGTAGCCTACCAGACCGCTCGGCATCATGGGCACAGTCCATCTCAGTTCCATGTGACAGGTTTGCTGCGGTTGTTCCTCATGCACGCGTGCATGTGAGATGACATCAGGGCATGTGCTTGCGTGCATGCAGCGGCGTGCCACTTGTTGTTGCACTGTGGTGGTTACTGGACATGTCACAGTCACTGGGGTCGTGTTGTTGTTGTATGCACTTGTCGTCCATGCAAAGGTCCTGGTATGGGATTCCCGGGGCGGGGGTGGGAGGGGTGCAGCACCCACAGACTCCAGGCGACCTATTCATGTCCACTGAGCGGTGTGTGTGTCCATGGGCGCTGGATCCATGTCGTGTCCTGGTTGTTCGTGCAGTTCCGTCCATGTGGGTGCGATGCACAGAGCCCATGCCACTGCCTCCCACGATGCATGCGGTGTTCCTGGATGTGATGGGGAACAGTGTGCATGTCCCGGTCATATCCGATGTCATGGCGATGTCGTTGATGGTGTGGTTACAGTTGCCGGTCGTTTGGTATGGCTGTTGTGGTGGTGACTGGCCAGTCCGTGCGGAAGCTGAGCATGGGTGCGGGGTTGGACTTCATAGGTCACTCGGGGAACCTGCGTTGTGGTCCGACGTATTTACAGGTTGACAGGTATGCGATGCCGTCCAGCAGGGCTTCCATGTCATTGGTGGTGTACATGTTTGCCAGCCAATGAAGCGGATGGTGGCTGTCAAGGTGTTGTTCGTAGGTTGTCCCTTGGAGGACCATGATGGGGCATGCTGGGTGACATTCGATGTAGCTGTTCTCGATGATCCGTCGTGTGGAGGCACAGTGGTTCCATTTCAGTGCGCGTGCGATGTTGGCCACATACGCCATGCCCCCATAGGCAGAGCAGGCCCTGTCGTGTGCGTCCAGAGGGAGGAGTAGTGGTAGCAGGTCCGCCTTCAGACATGCCGGGTTGGAGAGGCATATCTCGACGGGATGCTGGTAGGGACACCTCCGACAGTAGAAGACGGGCATGACGCAGCTGAACAATGTGATGCGGTAAGTCAGTCGGTAACTTACGTTCAGCAGGGACAGGAGATCGCATCCCAATGTATGTATAGTGCTGGTTTGGTACAGCTTGAGCTCTTCGGCGTAGTTGGGTAGGTGTGTTGCGGTTGCCATTTCGCAGCGGTTCGTAGAGGTGGCGTGCTCCGGCTGTGTGTGCAGTCTGCAATGTGCACGCTCCGGGGTTGCTGTGAGCTCTGTGTAGTCGTGGGGAGACAGGACTTGTGTTCTGTTGGCTTGTTTGGAGGACACGGGCCCTCTTCCCACATGCTTCTCAGACAGTTCAAGGTCGGTGCTGTGTGACTCCTTCCAATTAACTTGCATGTGGCCGACATGGGGGAGTGTTTTCTTCTATCTTCCCCGTCCGTTGTGTGCTTCTGTGATATGCGCTATCTGCCGTGTGGTCGGTCTCCTCGGCATGCCTGTGTTGGTCTATTCTTGGACAATGGCTGTATTCACCGGCTTCTGTCGTAGGGCTGTGGTTTCGGTGTTGGAATGGAAGGTCATTCAGTGCTGTCTGCTCTCCCTTGTGTGGGCGGCAGGCTGCCTTTCCGCTCTGCGTTGGGCCTTGTGTGTGGATGTAATTCTTGGGCCACCTGTTGTCGGTCCCCGGGCTCTTTGGTGTTCCGTTTCATGTGTCTTGTTCATATGTGCAGGGTGGTATGGGTTTTTCAGTGTGGTACTGGCGTTCCTCTTCCCGAAGGAGCCCTGCTTCTCCTAGTTGGTGTTGCCGCCGCTGTGTGCTTCGCCATGTTTGTTACACTGGGGTGTGTCCTGCTGTTGCGTGACTTAACTGACATGTGTGCGTCGGTTGTGTGGCGTTGGGTGTTGTCTGTGAATTGGGCGTTGGGGACATGTCTGTGGCCGGCCTGTCACGTGTCATGTGCGTTCGGGGTGGGGCTGATGTGTGTGCTGCTTGGTTGTGTCCCTGTGTCTGTGTGCGACGCATGCATGGCGCTGCGGTTGGCCTCTGCGTTGTGCGCATGTGTGGCGGCGTCATCGGCGCTTTGGGGCCGTGACGGGGTGGTTGGTTCCTAGTCCCAGGTGGTGTGTACACATGTGTTCCGCGATGTTAGGATTTGGCCTGTGTGTCATATGTGGATGCAATGGTGGATGTGTAGTGTGCACGCGCTGGTGGGGGGTTGTCCGCTTTATCCGCCCTTGCACTGTGTGCGCTGTTTGCGTGCACTTGTTGTGTGTGTGCCTACCTGCGTCTCCGCGGTACGTTGCGTCCTTGGTGGTGCATCAGCAGAAGCATGGGAAGGGCCTGCAGTGCTGGATTCATGCCCGGGGTGCCGCTTCTTCGTTGTCCGTGCTCTGCGTCCGTGTTTCCGCCTCTCTTTCACGTGCGGTGTCTCTTTGCCGTGGGAGCCGTTTGTTTGCGGCATCGTAATTTATGCGCCGGGCGGGACGTGTTTCGTCGGACGGTGTGTGTCAGTTGTGCTGCGCCGCTACGTGTGCGGGCGCACTTTGATGGCGGACGGTGTTGCTGGCTTGCCGGCGGTGTTTGGCCTGCTTTTCGCATCGTAATTGGGCGGGCGTGTGGACTGCTGCGTGCCGGCGGTAACTGGTGGTTTTTGCATCCGCCAGCACGGCGGTAGTGCTTCCGCCCGCCATCGTAATGGGCCCCAAAGATCTTCTCCCCATTCCAGGCCAGTCAACGGAATATGTCCATTGGAGAGATCTGACAGATTGCGACCCCCAACTTCCCAGTCTTAACAGTGACAGCATGGGTTCCGCACCACATCTGTCTCAGGCTGGATGGGCTGATTAGGTGCAAGCCTTGGATCAGACAGTTCAACAGCAGGCTCAGAAACATCAACAACTACGGAATGAAAATGTTGCGCTTTGTCAAGTGCTACCCTCATGAGCATCTGATGTTCCTACTGTTTCTTCTACACTTCCCATTTCCCAAGCGACCTAAATAAGTTGAAGGAATTTTTAAATTCATTGAATATGTTCCTTGCCTTTGATCCAGCACAATTTCCTCTATATTGAGCAAAGGTTGGATATTTCATTGGTGCTCTGTCTGGTCCAGCACTTGCCTGGGCGAACCCAGTAGTAGACACAGAAGACCCCAGTATTTCCGATTACTCCACCTTCATTGCAGCCTTTAGGCAAATATTTGAGAACTGGTCTGGAGTTCTCCGCCGAAGAGGCCCTCTGCGATATTCAAGGCAGCCAAGAAAATTTTAACATACATCACTCACCACCTTCTGCCAGTTGGCCGCTATTAGGTTGAGCAGACGCTTGTGACTTTTTTATGTCAGGACCCTCGGGAAGAAATAAAGGATGAGCTAGTGCATTCAGTTTGAGCAGAGACAATCTCTATTTTGATGGACCAATCACTATTAATAGAACATCACCTTTACAAACGTAGGTCTGAGAAACTCATCTGTCTCAGGGAAGTTCTTGATCACCAGTTTAGAGAATTGAAGTCCTTACAACAGAATTTTCTATACCATCTAGTGAAAAGCCATTGCAAAATGCCTTGCCCGTGGAACTCTTTCAGAATCCAAGAGAGAGCATCAATGGAAACATAGGCTATGTAAGTATGGTGGATCACCCCGACATTTAATTTGTGCATGCTCAATTAGCCTCCAAAACACTTCGGGAAACACCAGGTGAAAGGGGAGAGTATGCAAATAATCTATAGCCCTTTGATTTGTACTTCAGGAGAACTGCTGGTCTCACTTTTTCTTTTGCCTATGCAGGTGGAAATTCCAAATGGAAAGTGTGAAAAGGTACTGGAACCCTTGGATAGTGGAGCCAGCAATCTTTATCTGGATAATAACTGGACGCATGAAAGAAGAATTCACTGAATACCAAGGGAATCTCCAGAACAAGTGCAGACTGTTGATGGTGTTGCAGGGATTCTGTGTAAACAGAACTATGCCTGGGATCGCACAACATCAGTATGTAGGCGCTGAGTCACCATACCACATCAGTACCTATGAGCCCCAGTCCAGCCTAGCTCATAGTGCTTTTCCTGCCCTCCTAACCTTCCCAGAGTGACAGCTAAGTTAGCACCCCAGAAAAACAACACTCTATTCCCCTCAACGAATTGTGGAAACAGATCGTCAACCTTTTGTTTTCTCACTCATGCATGTTCAGAATGAAAAAAAACAAATACAAGAGAACAGTTTACAATATTTATTGAAACTATCGTGCCCTATCATAAAACATCTGAGCTGCGACTAGAAAACATGTGCATCCCAACAGAGTGAGCAGCATTACATGTAAACTCTAAATAATAAGAAGGACTACCATGGTGAATTCTATATCTGCCTCAGCCTACCCTCACTATGGACACAGTGTTATTTTATAGATCTCTGGGTTTAGTGGTGATCCCCATACCTGTCATGCATACATAGTTATTCTACATCTCAACTGGCGCAATACTCTTGTCTCAGGACCTTTGCTCTGCTTGAATGTTTTCTCTCTGTTTTCAAAATGGAATGTCTCGGTGTATATTTTACGAGTTGTCTTCCAGAAAACAGCAAATGTGAATGCATGTTGTGTCTAAATGCAAAGCTACGTTTGCGAACCGATCATAGAAAGACTGGGCACAATGTTGTTTGACCTTTTACAAGATGTTCAGACAGAGTCTGAACCAATACCAAAAACATGTACAATGCTTTTCTAAAATAATGTTGTGGCACAAAAATAAATGTGCAAAGTGTAACATGTGAAAGGCAAAGCAGCCTAAATGTGTGAGCAAACTAAAATATGACCAAGCTAATTGGGCCCTAAAGGAAACACACGACAATGGTACACTGTTGGTCCCTGGGCCTATTTGAAAGATCACTATTCCCCTAAAGCTATTGTTTGGAAGACATCATTAGATTCTCTATTTCAATCTAATTTCTTCACCTTATTATGTCATGATTTTAGCAATTCCTTGGCTTGTTTGCCATAATCCATACATAAACCGGTAAACAAGAACCATATCTCTTTCTTCCAGTTTTTCCACCAATTCTGCTATGCTACAGAAAATTACTGAACTCTAAAGGAATTTATTGACCAATCATGGAACCATTAATGTTCTGCAAGGAGTACCTGCAGACTGCCAAGAATCTACAGATTAATTTAAAAAACCTAAAGAAATTTCACTACCTCCTCACTGAGTTTTTGATTGTGCTATTCCCATTGAAGCTGGCTCAGCCGTTACATTCGGAAGAAGCTGCTCCCTCTTGGATTCAGAATAGAAGGCTTTGAGAGAATACCCAGCCGCGGTCTATGCAGGTAGCTGCAGTGAGGCCGCGTGGGGGAGTATTTCGAGGGACGATGCTGAGGGGAAATTAAATAAATAATTAATTTTCCCTCTGCATCATCCCTCGAAATCCCCCCCCACGGTCTGACCACTTCCTGCAGAGTGTGGCAATATTTTGTTCCAGAGTGCACCAATTCTTCCAAATTCATAATGGCTGATTTTCAAGCACGGAGAGAAGAGCTGGCTAAATACACCCCGAGGATGGCTAATCTCCATAGTCTCTCCCCCTTGCATCTGCTCATTCCTTCCTTAATCCTAGCATCTGGCTGGGTTCAAAAGAGTAGAGTGGTAAATGACACTAGTGTCTTCCCCTTCCCTTGAAGTCCATTGTTTATGACTCCTCCCCATGCTCTGGCATTCCTGTGTAACAGAACACTCCCCTCCCAGCAGAGCTGGTCAACCCCAGGGGCTCTTTATCACCTCTTCAAAGCAGCCTGGCTAATCCACTTAACTCTGATCAATCAGGACAGACCACTGGAAGGCTGAATCTGGGCTTACAAACAAGAAAGTATTATAACTTCTTGTATGTACATTTTAGGAGAAATTCAACAATATCATATTGCTGAGTTTATTAATACCATTCTGGGAAGTCTTTGAATGATACTTTTAGCCTTCTCCAATCAAGAGTTATTATTTAATAACTTCCTGCCATGTTAACCTATGTGGCAGTGGATTTGCAATGGGAAAAATGACTTGGGCCATTTTTCCAGCACCAGGGCTTATGAACACATATGTTATGAGTACTCTACATATATCTACAGGACCCCCACCCCAGGAACACCTAGGGGAGACTTTAGGGGTTCTGAATATGTAAAGATATTGCAGATCCTCCCTCCACAGTGCTCCAACCACCAAAGTCGATTTTGGGCAGCACTTTATCACAATGTGGGGAGTGAAATGTGCCATTTCACTTAATCCAGGGCATATACAACTCATTTTATAAGGGTCCTCCTTATAAATACCTGATCCCCCACCCCTGGGACACCAAGGGGAGACCCTGGGGGTACGTAAGCGCAAACATTATAGGTTAACATTTTTAAGTGCCCCAAACACCAAAGTCGAGTTTGGGCACAATTTACTTTTTAAAAGCAGTCCTGCAACACAGACTACTTTTAAACTGACCTCAGGCTTCAGCAGTGCACACATGCAAGTGCAGAAAGGGCTGCTGGCCTCTAAACTGCCATGCCCTATTATATACTAGGGACTGATAGGTAGTTTCAATCCCCCTGCCCTATTATGTACTAGGGCCTTATAGGGTAGTTCATGCCAATCACAGGGGTACCCCAACCTATAGGGTACCCTAGTGTATGTAGGTGTGTTCACTGTATTATAAATGTGTCTCTTTCAGCCTAGCATTGGCCCTGGGCCTGGTTAGGCAGAGCCCAGGATCAGTCAGTGTCAGCTACCACCAGTACCAGTCAGCAAAATGTTGGGGGGTGCCCAGGGCACAGGATGACTTTCCAACATCCAGTAATCCTGATCCATGCACAAACTGACTGTTATGTCTAAGTCATGATTACAAATAGTACTAATTTACTGCATGGAAATTCTTTAATGAAACTGCAGTTCCAAAAGTCATTACTAGACGTCCCTCTCAAGATGCAACTGCTTCAAATGACCTTCACCAAGCTGAGGGGTGTGGCTTTAACATATATATTTTCATAGACACTTTTTCTATTTTAATGATCAATGCTTGTTTTCCACTGGATAAATATATTTGTCAAAGCTTGTTTTTTAATAATGTCTTGATGACACCCTACTATATTTAGGAACTACAGTTCACTGGTAAGAACAAGTGCCTTTAGATAAGTAGTTTGTGGTGTGTACTGTGGTATCTTTTTCAGATCACTCTCACTGCTCTGCACATGAGCGCTCTGTTGTAGATAACTAATACAAAGCAGAAAATTATTTCTTGAAGCTGAAGGTCCACAATTAGTTACTAGAGGTTCCTCTCAAATCAGATACAAGTCCTTGAAATGTCAATCACAAACCTAAGGTGGTGTGGCTTCAACCTACCTAGAAATCTGCATATGCATGTTTACTACCCTAATGACCTGTGTTCATTTTCTGTAGGTTAAATAAATATACCAAAGTTTTTTTGTAGTGGGGAATCAACATTGCAAATTACAATAAATGTTTTGAGAATTATTGAAATAGTTGATGAAACCCTACCATAGATGTCACTGGATACTTCAATTGTCTAAACTGTTCTCTTCTACGAGTACTATATTTTTTTTTATGTAGGTATACATGTGCAAAGTCACTCAAAATGAAAGGATTCAATGGCTGAAGTTGTCTGGTCCAGTTGATCCATACTTCGTGCTGTGGTAGGAGGCAACATAATATGAGTGACATCTCCACAGACCAATGGTGAAAGACTGTGTATTGAGAGCCCTTTTATATATATGTATTTTTGTATGATAACTTTGAGAAAACATGAGACTAGCTAAGCAACTAAAGCTGTCTTTAGGCCAGACATGAAAATGTCAAAAATTGCACAGGCAAAAGTGTTTAGGAAAAGAATACACATTTGGTGATTGGGTGCAAAAACTTTCATACAGCAAGTTAAGCCTTATTCCAGTTGCATCAGATCACAATTATGTAGTAAAACACCTACAGGTATTCATAAGCGCACAAATTATCATGCACACAAGCAAAAATGGGCACAGTACAACAGGCATGACAGCCAACATGTGCAAAGAAAAACAAATGCACTCATATACAACTAATTATGTTTGACACCTGGTAAGCACATACACAGCATAAAGGAGGGTAAAATATAATAGACACCCATTTACAAAAACAGACTCAGACCAACACACATAAAGTGACAAATGCACAAAGACCAAACACACATAGGTCACACATTCACATGCAGGTCAGCATGGGCATTCAAAAATGCAACTGAATGCACATTTAAAGGGACATACGTACAAGCAACACACATTTATGTAAAACTGCAGGCAATGTTCATGTAGGAACACATTATCAGAAGCAGTCAAGGGAATGTGTGTGTGGCTCCTCGGGAGCAGTGCCCTCAAAAGACCCACCTTCTGTTAGCTCTGATTCTGCATCTGAGTACACCAGAGTTTCAGAGTGACCAGATGAGGGGATGGATAATTAGGGAGGATACTGTGGGAAAGAGAAACCAGTAATTATTCCAATGAGGTTTGCTACAGGCTGTCCTTGATGTAAAGTATTCGATGGGCTCCACAATACTGCTTGGGAACTGAGTATCAGAAGGCACCAAGGATAAGTATGCTTTCTGTTTTTTACCTGTAACCTAAGTTTCACAGTACATAATCACCTCAAGACAATAGATCTAGGATGCTCCTATGTTATTGTTTTCTCCTAACATATGATGTCCGTTGGGTTAGGATGTTATTGACTGAGGTTGGCACTCACCACGATATTGTATATACTATGGGGGCACTCACGATTACAAGCTGTAGTCTTCTAGAGAGCTGGGTAAAGATACAAAGGCGAAACTCTTACAATATTAGAGTTTACTTCACTGGTCCATAGAGCAGATTCTCTCGTTATCAGGAGTACTCACAAAAACCGGTAGTGCAGCATCTTTGAAATAAACCATGGAGGGCACTTCTCCAACCTGTCTTTCCTGAAGCTCTGCGCGCAAACTGCAGGGATTACCACGACTTACCGCAGTTGCAGGGAAAGCCGACTTTTCAGCTCAAGTGCCATAATAATGAGCAATATGGCTCAGGCTGCTCCAGCTTTTATAGGGGAAGCCTGCGGTCATTAAAAATGGCAGCCGATGGTACTGAAGTCTCGCAGGAATATGCGAGTAGCATCCAAACACTAGAATGCTCACTGTGTTCACCTGGTAGCTGACTTGTGGGGAACAGAAGCATGTTAAAGCAGCATAGAGACAGTGTCAATGGTGAAACAGGAGCCTGCAGCAAGGAATACCAATTAAGGAACAACTTGAGGTGGGACAGCCCTTCAAGGAAGAAAAACACGGGAAGGGCCCTGGCAAGGAGGGTGCATTCCAGGTATGGGGCGTGGACAAGTCAATCAAATAAGCTTTATTCGGTTTGCCAAGAACCATCAAAGCATACAAATACAAAAACATGTGTAAAATGAAAGGTCTAAAGCACAGTTTGTGCAATTTAAAAGGTAAAGTGGGTAGTCAAGGCCATTAAAATTTTCTCACAGGTTTAAAAGATCTAAAAAAAAAAAAGAATCAATTTTAATACCAAAGGTACAGCAGTATTTTTTCAATATAACGTGCAGATCGAGCAGGGGATTAATGTATCCTTACTTAGCTTAGTGAGCATACAGGTGTTTAATCTAATTGGAGAGAGTCTCACGTACCCCGCTATCAGAATTCAATTCTAAAAATTAAGTAATGTACTCTTCCTCTTGCTAGAGTACAACCTTAGAGCGTTTATGCTAAACATTGGCTAAAAACTGAATTACAGAAAAACTATTGTTTCAGAGGTGTCAGTTTTTAAAATTATGTATGCAATTTTATAAGAATTAACCTTCAGATTTACACAGACAGGGCGTATCCATTTCCTGTGGGGGCCACGAGATTCTGGGCAGAAACATAAAACATTTTCCTCCATCTCAGGAACTTCCCCACAGGCAGAGCATTTGTCCGAATTTAGCTCCCTTGCCCACTTACTCATGAAGGTTTTAATGGCAGGTTACCCAACCAAAATCTCACAAACAGACTTTTGGCAAGGGGTGGAGAAATGATTTCAAGAAAAACTTAAAGGAACTGATCGGTTAGACGACCTAAAGAAGCCATTGCTAGTTGTTGGTCATGGAGGAAGATCCAATACCTGGTTTTGAGTACAACAACCTCAGACTTTTCAATTTTCTCAGGACTATCCCAGAGTCTGCTTAACCCCAATCTCCTACACCATGTTGAAATGTATTGCAACCAAAGGCTTTAGAGGGCACCATTGATCTTCAATAAATCCCTCAGTGTTGCCCTATACTCTGTTAGTTCTGGGGCGGACCAGATACGAACCCAAAACATCAAAGGTCTTTGGTGTACCATATCTGCAATATGTATGCTGCGATAGTCCAAGAAAAGTGGAATTAGGGGAGTACTTGAAGGAACACAGATAAGTGACCTGATAAATGTATTCTCCTCCACTGTTAACTTCTGAATATCCGCATACCCCCAGACTTTGGCACCAAAAAGAGCAGCCCCCAGTGCTTTAGCTCGATATACCTCCAAAGCTATGGGATATGGATCCGGACCAGGGCTGTTTATGCAATCTGAGTATTGGCTTGGATCTGTGTGTCAGGAGCAATGTTCTTTTTCTAGCTGGGGTTCCCAACTAAGCTTGTTGGTCAGTTTGACACCCAGATAATCGAAGCAATAAACTCTTTCGAGAGGTTCTTCAGCCACTCTCACAGTACTATTTCTAATGAGACCTTTCCCAAAAACCATGTATTTAGTTTTTGATGCATTTATTTCCAGTCCCCTAGAAACACAGAAGTTCAGAAAATTGTTAATTAAATTTTGAAGGTCGGTACAGGTTTTCAATATGAGTAAGGAATCATCAGCAAAAAGTAATATAGGAATCTTGCTACCATTCAATACAGGAGAGTCGTTGTTACAGTCCTGCAGTTCCTTAACAACATCATTTATATATAATGTAAACAGAGTAGGAGCCAAAACGCAACCCTGGTGTCCCCCACAATGAATTGTAATCTGCTCTGTTAATTCCCCTTGGTTGCCCCATCGTAGCTGGGCGTAATTATTTTTGTGCAGCCTTGCAAGTAAATTAATCAGGTTGGCTGGGGCAAGTCTATCAAGAATTAAAACTGGGTAGGACAACGAGCGGTCCTGCAGGAGGTAAAGGTACCCCTAAGAAAGTGTTAGAAACCACATAGCCGGGAGCGCACCAGAGAGGCTTGCTGGGCCTTTCCTACTGAACAGGAATGGCCATTCCCGACGCACATATATGCAAAATCTGCATGTTACAGGCATACGTGCACATACAGGTGGGTAAGTAATGTTTGAGCGAGTGAATGGATATTCAATGGATTCAAAAGCATGAGTAGATACAAACAGTTACTCCTCCATCCATTCATCAAGCAATGACTAACTCTTACATTCACCCTCCTGGCCATGCGCACAAGTACACATACAAACCCAATAATTAATGAAGAGACACTTTAAGTTATTAAAAAAAGTGCAAGACCTCTTTGCTTTGACAGTGAGTCTTTGTTAACACAACACTGACTGACGACTAGATAAGATGAGAGCTACTTAATTATTACAATTAATTGGCAAATTCTAAATGAATGAGGCAGACTGAAGGACGTTGATGTCTACATAAGGACACAAACTTTGATGGAGATAATAACAGCAAACACAAAGAAGCATTTTTTGCACTAAAAAGAAGGTGGAAGATGAATTAGTAGTATTGACTGTACTTTCTTTTTGTCCACAATGAAATTTCTGTCTTTCTCCGCCATATGTTTGACGTTCCACTTAAGAGCAAATAAAATGAAATTTATCGGTAACAACAAGTCAAGCAAAAGCTAGGATTTACATCAATGCATTGCTGATTCTCCACATGGTATGTGCTGCAGATGAGTTTTTCAAAGTTTATCCTGTGCTACCATCATTATGTAGGATATACTGTGTGGGAGCCTGTGGTGGTGTCTGGAGATGCATGGCAGACCTGTGTTTGGGAAACATGCCTTCATCACTAGCAGCATGTTCCTTCTCCCTGGGACGTCAAGGGGCTTAGAATGGCATGCCATGCTTGCATGGGATTGTGACATGAATAAAGCCCAGGTAAAATTTGGTACCATAGTGGATACAAATTGTTCTACAGTCACCCTCCATGGAAAGCCCCAGTTTGAGCACCATGACATGTCTCTGGCCTCGCTAACTTTGTGTCACACCACTTGTCCATGGTTTGCAAAAGACTGTGGCAATGTCCTGAGATAAAAATCCGTTGCTGTGTGATGTTCATGATTCTGTGAGCACTCCTACATTGCCCTATCAATGAAATGGCCACATGTAGGTAAACAAATCCACGTACAATCACTGACAGATGCAATATATCAATGGCTAAATGGCTGATGAATGTGGGCTAATCAATATGTGAGTGACACAGCATCCCAAGGCTGACCATTAGCCTATTTCTCAGGGTACGGATCAGCATCAATAACATATGGAGAGCAATGAACTTAAAAAGAGTGAGAGTAGGTTAGGATCATTAAATTGTACCTGGTTCGGCCAGCACTACTGAACTTATCGAAATGCCCCCACTAATTACCAGGCAAGTGTGACTCACACTTGTATTTACTTACACATGTTATGTGTATTTTTTGTAGTGCACACATTTTAAGGGAGGGGACCCTGCCATGGAAGCAGGAGATGTATGGGCTGAGCTGGATCACTGACAGAATATCGACGACAGGAATATGGACCTACACAAATATCGTGTTCAAAATATCGATGTCAAGAATATCAACATCCTATCTTTACAATGGTAAGTACAAAAATATTGAAACAAAAATATCGTTGTTAAAAATATTGTTGTTCAAAATATCGTTTTTTTAAATCTCTAATAATTAAACAATACATATAATTAATAAAAACATAGTTAGAATTATTAAAAATGTTAAACATTATAAATAATAAATGTAATGTAAACATAAATTAAATATACACATATAAAAATTATTATATATATTTACTTAATAATATTAATAAATAATTATTATAATAAATTATAAAATGTTAGAAACATAATACAAATTATAAATACATATATATGTACATACACCTGTAACATAAACATAAAAATAAAATATATATATAATAAATTAAAATATTAAAATAATTTTTTAATTTTAAAACAACATTTTACACTACATTAACTGAAACAGTAGGGAAAATGTTGGATAGCGTAGGGGATAAAATTACTATTCCCACTCCAGGAAGTGCAAGAGTAGGGAAAGTGTTGGATAGCGGAGGGAATAAAATTACTATTCCCACTCCAGCGAGTGCAACAGTAGGGAAAGTGTTGGATAGCGGAGGGGATAAAATTACTATTCCCACTCCAGCGAGTGCAACAGTAGGGAAAGTGTTGGATAGCGGAGGGGTAAAAATTTCTATTCCCACTCCAGCAAGTGCAACAGTAGGGAAAGTGTTGGATGGCGTAGGGGAATAATTTACTATTCCCACTTCAGAGAGTGCAACAGTAGTGAAAGTGTTGGATAGCGTAGGGGATAAAATTACTATTCCCACTCCAACAAGTGCAACAGTAGGGAAAGTGTTGGATAGCAGAGGTGATAAAATTACTATTCCCACTCCAGATAGTGCAACAGTAGAGAAAGTATTGGATAGCGGAGGGAATAAAATTACTATTCCAACTCCAGCGAGTGCAACAATAGAGAAAGTGTTGGATAGCGGATGGGTTAAAATTTTATATTCCCACTCCAGCAAGTGCCACAGTAGGGATAGTGTTGGATAGCGGAGGGGAATAATTTACTATTCCCACTCCAGCAAGTGCAACAGTAGGGAAAGTGTTGGATAGCGGAGGGGAATAATTTACTATGCCCACTTCAGGGAGTGCAACAGTAGGGAAAGTGTTGGATAGCGGAGGGGATAAAATTACTATTTCCACTCCAGCAAGTGCAACAGTAGGGAAAGTGTTGGATAAGCGGAGGGGAATAATTTACTATTCCCACTCCAGCAAAATAATGAACATTAATTAACAAATAATTAACTAATTAAAAATAATTTACCTCCCACCATATTCCCCTATAAATAACCCCACCAATGTTGTAAAACATAACACAATTAAAATAATAAATTAACAATTAATTAATTAACTGATAACAATTAACAAGCAAATAAAAAACAATCAGTCATAAATTAATTCACAGAATTAACACTATTAAATAAAATTAAATAAATAATATATAAAAATATAAAAAAAATATTAAAATGTAATTACTTCCCACCCTACTCCCTATCATTCCACAACATGCTCTTAAAAAAAGACACAATTAACATAATTAATAATTAATTAATAATTATTAATGACCAATTTATAACTAATTAATAAATTAATGACCACATTTAACAATATAAAATATTAAATACATACATATTAATACAAATTATTAATTAATTATAATTGAATTACTTCCCACCCTACTCCCTATAAACCCACAACCTACTCCCAAAAAAATGACACAATTAACATATTTACCAATCAATTATTAATAATTAATAACCAATTAATAACTAATTAATAACAACTTAATTATCACAATTAACAAAATAAAATATTAAATACATAAATATTAATTAATTAAAAATATTAATTAATTAATTATAATTCATTTACTTCCCACCCTATTCCCCTATAAACCCACAACCCGCTCCTAAAAAAATGACACAGTTAACATATTAACCAATTAATTATTAATAATTAATAACCAATTAATAACTAATTAATAACAATTTAATTATCACAATTAACAATATAAAATATTAAATACATAAATATTAATTAATTAAAAAAAAAAAATCTAGTTAAATTACTTCCCACCCTATTACCCTATAAACCCACAACCCGCTACGGAACTAAAACGCAAAATGTAATTTTTAAAAATGTAATAACTTCTAAAAATTATTATTAAATGTATTCTAATTAAATTACTTCCCACCCTATTCCCCTATAAACCCACAACCCGCTACGGAACTAAAATACACAAAAATTAATTAACATAAAATTAATTACTTCTAAAAATTTCACACATACATTAAAAAAATAAGCTATACTTATACAAAATAATTACATCACATACTTTAAACACACATAGTAAAATACAAAACACTAAAATAAATGTCGATATTATTAACAACGTTATTTTTACTAACGATATTACTAACTTCGATATTAAAAAAGCCGATATTTCTTACCTTCATATCGATATTCTGGTCAACAATATTCTTGCATGTCGATCTTGTGCCACCTCGATATTAAAAACTCGATATTCTGGCACATCGATATTCCAACATCGATATTCTGTCTGTGCACCGGGCTGAGCCAGGGCCTGGGCTAAGTGAAGCGCCAAGTCTTCAGTTTCTTGTGGAATATAAGAACTGAGGACATGTCTGATTTGCAGCGGCAGGTCGGTCCAGGCTTTAGTGAGGTAGGAGAAGGCATGACCACCGGATCTGGGTCTGCATATCCAGTGTATGTGGAGCCTTTGTGGCTGTAGGAGCAGAGGTCTCTGGTAGGTTTGTGGACATGTATGCAGTTGTTTAGGTATGTGGGGCCAATGTTGTGCAAGGGTTTGTTTGTCTGCATGAGGAGTTCGAAGAATGCTCGTTTTTGGATTGGGAACCATTGAAGCTCTTTGAGGTGCGGGGTGATGTGACTGCAGGTTGCAGAGTTTTGTATGGTCTGGAGTCTTCTAGTCAGTTGGGCATAGAGTGCTTTGCCATAGTCCAGCTTGCTGGTGATGAGGGCTAGGGTGACAGTTCTACGATTCTTTGTGAGGAGCCATTTGGAGATCTTCTTGAACATCTTGAGTGTGTTGAAGCAAGCGATGGAAACTGCGTTCACCGGTCTTGGTGAGTTGGTTGTTGATTACTATTTCAAGGTTCTTCGCGTGTATTCCAGGGAGGAGTATGGATTTGAGTTCAGCAGGCCATTAGGTGTAGTCCCAGACTGAGATGTCTTTACGGAAGATTACTACTTCTCTCTTGTCTATGTTGAGCTTGAGGCAGTTGATTTTAATCCATCTGATGACTTTGGTCCTGCGATTGGTTTGTGTGGTTGGCGTCTTGTCAGAGAGGGAGAGTACAAACTAGGATTAGGATGTGAAGTTGATTCCTTTTCCCTGAATGATGCTGGAGAATGGAGTCTTGTAGGATTTGCACAGGGTGGAGCTGAGTGAGGATCCTTGTGCAACTTCACAAATAAGGTAGACGGCTTCCGAGGTGAAGAGGGCCAGTCTGACTAACTGGGTGCAGCCTGTCACAAATGAGTGAATACAGTGAAATGTGGGTTCTTGGTTGCTGGCTTCATACAGTCGTTGGATAAGGATTGGGTGGGAGACGGTGTTGAACGCTGCAGAAACATCCAGTAGGATGAGGGCTGCAGTGTCACCTCTGTCTATGATCATCAGGATTTCGTCTGTGCCGGCGATGAGAGTGGTTTCTGTGTCTTGTTTGGGCCTGAATCCAGTTTGAGTGGAGTTAAGGAGCTGGTGGGTGGATAGGCATTTGTTTATCATCTTTTCAATGACTTTTGTTGGGTTAGATAATGAGGAGAGAGACTCGTAGCTGGCTATCATCTAGTCTGCTGGGGGATTCTTGAGGAGGGGGAGTATGGTGCTGTGTTTCCCGGTGTCTGGGTAGGTGGCTCTGATGATTGATTTATTCAGGATTGGGGTGAGGGCTACACTCATGGGATCCAGTTTTTTTATGAAGAAGTGGCAAGTTTAGGGGTCTGAGGGTGCTTCAGGAGTGTATAGACTGCATGGTTGTTATAGTTTCTTGAGAGGTGATGGTGGGCCAAGTGGTAAAGGTGGACCTCCGGGTGTTGGTTGAGATGGGCAGGAGGGCTGCATGGGTGGAAGGATGCAGTTGAGGCTCGTAGTTGTCATAGTTGCTGGTGATCTCTATTCTGAAGAATAGGGACAGCTGGGTGCAGAGGTCTGCGAAGGGGTTACACTACTGAAGCTTGCTACAAAAGAGATGAAGTCTTTAACTATGCAAAGATTTCCATGTCATTGTTGGTGCTGCTTTTGATACAGTTGGCGGTCACAGATCGTTTGATGGCTCTCATTTGCTGATGGTAGCATCTGAGGGAGGATTTGTATGTGCTCTTCATGTCCATCTGCATTTGAGTTGCTTGCAGTGGCATTTGGTGAGACTGAGCTCTTCCGTATACCAGCTTGCTTGTGATCTTGTGCTCATGGCTTTGCTGGCTTTGAGAAAGCCAGAGTGTCTGTGCAGGTGGTGTTCCAGACATTGAAGTTGGAGATGGATTCAGGGAGGTTGTTGTTGTGTTGAAGCAGGTGGTGTAGAAGCTCGAAGGCTTGGATATTCCTGAGATTTTGTTCCTGTGTGGTTGTGAAGATTAGGTGATGGTGTTTCTGCAGGGGTGTGGGATGAGTATGCTGAAGTTGATGAGGGTTCAGTCTGACCAAATAGCTTGTCTATTCTGATGTCGCTGATGCTGGTGAAGATGGGATCACTTAGGTATCCGGGGTTTTGTGTGGGCCCTTCCACTTGCTGGGTGAGCCGGAGGTTGAACAGGTCCTCTAGGAAGCTGGTCGTGTTGGGATTAGTGAGGTCCTCCAGGTAGTAGTTGAAGTTATGAAGAGGATGAAGGCCCTGGAGTCCAGAAAACAGCATCTGTGGACGGGGGATATACCAGGGTGCCGCTCACAGTGAAGTTGGCAGTGATGAGGAGTATGAAGGTCAAGTCTTCCATGTTGCTGATGGGGCTTTCTGAGATAGTGGAGCACTGGAAGGATGCTTTGAAGATGATAGCGATTCCACCTCCTAATCTGTTTGTCCTGTCCTGTTTTTGTGATCTTATACCAGGGAGGACTGCCATGCAAAGACAGGGGTTGAAGAGGGAGTCATCCAGGTCTGGTGGACGGTTATGTAGCAGATCCCATATATCGGTGACGTGTTTAGTGAGGGAGCAAGAGTTAAGGATTATGCAAGACAGGGAGAGGCACAGTGTAGTGGGGTTCGGGTGTGTGCGGTCTTTTGTGTTGAGTATGTTGTGTGTGTGAGGTGTAGGGGGATTGAGGTGGGTGCAGCAGTGTGCATGTGAAACAGCATGTGCTGCAAGAGAATGCACCTTCAGTGTTGGACTGTGAGCTGTGACAGCAGCGCTGGGAGATGAGACTGGGGATCAGGGGGTGGAGGATGTGATTGGAGAGGTGCGTGAGAGGAGAGTCAGGGGTCTTGGTGCTGGGTGTGGGCAGGGCATGGTAGGTGCAGACAGACTTGCCTTTGACGACAATTTACACACAAGTATTCCATCCACACAGGATCTCGCACTATTGCAATTCATGCAAAGTATATTAATTGGAAAACTATATTTTGTGATGATTGTTTAAGTATAAGATCCATTGAGGATTACACTGCTACAGTGTTTTTCTGAACATAAAATTGTGATAATAGTTATGTGTATTTTCAGTTTGCCTCAAATTGAAGTCACAACTTGGATTGTTGTTTGAAATGATTTGCTGAAATAATGGGTGGAAAACCAAATTCAAGTTTGGTGTAATGGAAAGAAAAGCCAGAATATTTTGCAATTTCACACAGACCTCAATCATAAACTTTGAACAAAACCAATGGTGAGATACATCTGCACATCTCTACTTAAGTGCACGATAACCAACTCTATAAGTGGATTATTCACGAAATTTAAATTGGTTAAAGCCTACTAGTGGATGTTAGTATGAAGTAGGTAGGCACCCTCCAACTCCAAAGAGTTTTCAAACCTGTATTAACAGCAAATGAAAATTCCTGATAACATTTGTTTTGAGAGAAAAAGAGCTGGAAGCTACTGTTGCTATAGGGTTAGCCTGCAAAAAAATATAGCTCCCAAATTACATTTTGGAGATAAATTTCAGCAGCAGATGAACATTTTGCAAAGGTGGCATTCTTCCAAAGTTTGTGAAGTTGCAAAGTGTTTTGCCCTCATAAAACTTTGACTGATAAATTATATTTTGCACACTCCTACATAAAGAAAGGGAATTTATTCTCTCTGATTACCCCTCGTAAAACATCCCATAGAACTTAAATGTCGACATGATCCATGTCCTGCTTATGAATGCTTCACAATGTATCTAATTACTGTCATATTTATAAGTGCCACTAATGTCTGCCCGCCTCAGTCCATACATTTGATAACTTTAAGACAACTCATTATGCGTAGCCTTGTAATCTCAAACAATCTTTTTCACCAAAATCGAGATTACAAACAATTTTGCTTTACTACACTTCTGAGCTATTTTTCCCATGCACAATTTGATGGGATAATTGTTACGTTTACATGGGGGAAAATATATGAGAAAGACGCTCAACATGCCGTAATCAGATGGGCACATCCCTTCCTCAAATAACACTGCTAGGAAATTTACCACCTCTACTTCATCTGCCTTCACAGGATCCAAATCCCTCTCCATGAACCAACATAACCATACTTTCCATGCACCTCTGTATCTTTTTCTTGTTCAAGGTGCCCATAACTCATTGAGTAAATTTGTAGCTGTTCCCAAAAGTCCTGAGAATTTACCTGAACACCCAATATCCTCTATACTAGAAGGCTGAGAGAACCTGATTCCACCAAAGGATGCTCCTTGTCTTCTACTCCTAACAAAAGACCTAGGCATTATTAAATATGTTATGTCTACCACCACCTCCATTAGAGTGGGAAACCTTGCCTGTGTTTTCAAAAAGGTGTAACTAGGACCAGCTGACATCTCTGTCTCCTCATCTGTACTGACACCCTCTAAATCATCAAGAATGGGGGAAAAGCATACGCTTTCATTCCTTCCAATTCTGCATAAATGCATCCCCTGCTACTGCCCCGGGATCAGGTCTCCAACTGATATAACTTGGTAACTGAGAAGTCAGTCTGGAAGCACACAGATCCACCACCAACGGTCCCATTAGTCTCTGAATTCTCTGGAATATATCCTCCCTTAACTTCAATTTGCTCTAATCTGTCATACTGCATGAATTGGAGTCCACTATCACATTGTATACTCCTGGAAAATACTCTGCTTTCAAATCAATTTTGTGCTCCAAACAAATTCCCACATTTCTTTTGCTAATTCTGATAATTTCCTGGACCTGCTTCCTCCCAACTTGGTTACATACATCATCGCAGGCATGCTGTCCATCTTTAATAGCACTGAACCTTTCAAGTGCAAACAACCCTGCTTGCATCTCCAGAAAATGTATAGATTCCTCTTTCTCTAACAGAGTCGAAACTCCACCTGTCTTATGGCGTAAGCATGTAGCTCCCCATCCTGAATTGCTTGCATCCATCTCCAATACAAAATCTGATTTTATTCCAAAAATAGCCATCCATTCCAGGCTTCAAAAATGTCTTTCCACCATATTAACTCCTCTCTCACATACCTGCTCAGAGACACCACAATCCTCTCACCAGACCTAAAATCTTTAAAGACTGAAGGGCCTTGAAATGTAAAGGACTGAGAAAAACAGCTTGAATTGAGGATTGCAAAAGGCAGATCACTCGAGCCAGTTCTCTCTAATCCACCTCCTCTTTCCTTAAGATTAATTTCACCTCCTGTCTTATCTTCTTCACTTTCTTCTCTGGTAACTGCAGTTGGCTTACCACTGTGTTTACCACAAAACCTAGAAACTTCAAATTCTGCATTGGAATCAGTATAGATCTGTCTGTATTTATTACAAAACCCAGATCCTGTAACAAACTCATCATCAAACTCAATTGTTCCTGCAACTTGTCTACACTCTGATTCAATATATCGTCCAGGTAAACAATCATCCTTACTCCCTCTCTATTATAAATCCTACAACTGGCCTTAGCACCTTTGTGAAACACCACAGTGCTGCTGACAGCCCGAATGGGAGACATTGGAATAGATATAACTGTCTCTTCCATCTGAACTGCAAGTACCGTTGACTCTCTTTTGCTATTGGAATTGTGATATAGGTATCCTTGAGATCCAACTTCATCATTCAATCCAAATACTGAAGAATATCTCTTAGTAAACGTATCCCTTCCATTCTGAAGTGTCAATACATTATGAACTAATTTAAATTTCTAATATTTACCACCAGTCTCCAACCTTTGTCTTTTTTCTCCACCAGGAACAAAGTACTCACAAATTTCCTCTCTTCCGCTACTATCTTTTCTATCACACTCTTTTCTATCATATGCAATATTTCCTCTTGCACAATCTGTTCAAGATCTTTTTGAAATACTAATTTACTTGGCTTTTTCAACTGGTTCTGTGTTTATTTCTATTTGCTAACCTTCTATTGCCTATTACACCCATGTATCTTTTGTTATCACTTTCCATTGATCTTTGAAGAACCTCAACCTTCCTCTCACACTTGTGATAAAACCAAGAATAGTCTTCGTACTCACATTGACTTTTACATTGACTGGGATTTTGTCCTCTCCCGCTGTTGGTGCGAACATGGCCTCTCCCTCTCTGGAGATAAAATTGGGAACCTCCTTGGTTCCCTCTGTAATAACCATACCCCTGGTGTCCTGCATTCTGGTTATGGGCCCTATAGTTTGGTGAGCTGGAAGGGTGCCCTCTCCTACCGGCCCTGCCATAAACACTATTGCCAATAAACACTCTGCACTTTGACTATTGCATCTTATTCAAACTGGTGAAAGTTTGCACATACTTTATGATAGATTTCACCATCCCCTCTCCAAAAGGTAACCCTCTTGCTTCCTCACTGGATTCCTTTCTAGATAATCACTTAACTTTGGATTAATGTGCATAAGCACAGCCCTGCATCTCTCTGCCAATAATCCAGTATTTGAGTTACCCAAAAAAACAAATGGCAAGCTGACACTATCCTCTTAACAAATTTATATACAAATCCATGCCTTTCAAAAAGGAATCCTCAACATCATCAAATATTTTTCAAACGGGCCCAGGATATCCAATACCCTGTCCTGGCATTGCTTGAGGGACTTTTCCAACTATTTCCGTGGGTCCTTCCCCAAATTAAAAAGGTATGTAATGAACTCAGGGTCCAAATTCGGTTTCATGGTTACCTAATTACAGATCATAGAGCGAGAAAACTCTACCCGCATTATATTCCTCTCCTCCTTCTCAAGTGGTCTTCGCAATCTGGCCTTAATGTAGCCGACACGTGGTCCAATGGCCAATTCCCTCTGGGGTACCGTATGTCTCTAGGGTTAAACAGCTTCTCCCCAAAAGGAACTATCACTGCAGCCAGATATTTATTTTTATTTTTACTACTCATCTCATTCTCTTCATCCAAACCATCCTTATATATTACAAGTCCAGAATATGCTCATCCATTTTGACCTTTCCTCTGGCACCCCCATCTCCTATTTGGGTCAACATCCACATGTTACCTTTTTTAAGGCATTTTCCCCCTGGGCCTCAATATAAGTCCTCTGTACCAAAAGAAAGATCGTGCGAAAGGTAAGAAATCCACAACAACCAAGGTTCTTATAGAAGAACTGTTACTTTAATTCCAAGTAAAAATACGGAGCATGCGTTCCTCAGCTTCAGTGGTCAGGAAGAAACTGATTCAACCACGGCCGCCTATGTAAATAAACACCAACATTTCAAATACATATAGACATAGCTCGAGGATGCAACCTCAAATAACAATGCACTCTAACAGCCATGTTTATTATTGAGCATACGGCAATAAACACGAGCGAGCAGTAACAATGACCACGCGCTCACACGAAACCACACACTGCAGCAAATGCCACAGCATACATGGTACAACACTCTCCTCCTTACATAAATAATCAAACGAACAAAGTAAAAGAAAACAAAGCCACAAACAAAAACTTTATCTAATAAAAACTTAAATCAGAGGTAAACCCAAGAACTGTGATCCTCAAGATACCAAATAGTCTTTGAATCTAGTCGGCATGGCCACATTGCGTGTGGCATTCCTCATGCACCAGACCTGGAACTGAGTAGACACATCAACATGCTGAGCATGTACAGCCACATCACCCAACTCACCACCCCACACACCCGTTCCTGCAGAGGGACGTTGAGCACACTCAATACTAGAGCCATCACCCTTCTGCATTTGGGAACATTCACTACCTGATTTGCTAACCGCACTTGCCTCACATTCTTCTGTGTTGTGTACCTGCATTCGTGAAACTGCAAGGGCACTTTCCAGCATTAGTTCACATCGAAAATCATATGAGTAATCATTCTCCAAGCCTTTGATTGGCCTAATCTTCTGTGCCTGTAATTTTAACTAAAAATCTTTTACTCCACCATCCCTTCCCAAGCAAGAATACAGATCTTTTCGAAACTCTGTCCACCACAGCTGGTGCAGACCACCTAGACTGACCTTTTCTTATCCTTGTGGAAATACTGACCAAAACTCAGTCCCCACAACCACATCTGACAATTCCACTTTAAATTTACCATCATAAAACTTCTTGGTTCTACTCTGTTTCACTGCTACTTTCTTTGAAACAGTGGCATCCATAATCTCCAGCCTTTTTTTAGTTAACACTCTGACCCACTCTGGAAAAATGGCACACCTGGCAGTCTTTTGCATAATAACACAAAAGGGCAAACTCCTGTAGTACTGTGTGGTGTAACCAAATATGACCAAACCTTCCCGCACAGAAATTCTTTCACATCTTCCCTCCATAGCCAAAGCCGACTGAACTCCTTCCTTTAAAAACTTGCTCATGCATTCTATTAGACCGTTGACTGACGGTGAGTAAAGTGCAAATTTAATGTGATCTATTTGTTGACTCTCGTCAAACATTTTCATTTTTAATGATTCAAAATGTATGCCATTAACATTAACAAGTTCCTTACGGGCACCTTCCAGCAAAAAAAGCTTTCCAAAAACTTCATAACTGAGTCAGTGTCAGGATGCGCTCTGAACTTAAACTAGACACATTTAGAGTAATAATCAATGAGAACCAACATATACCACTGCGAGGCCGGTAGCAAATCAAATGGGCCGGCAAAATCCAAAGCCACTTTGGTCCATGCCTCTTCAGGAAACGCCACTGGAATAAGTGGAGTTTCATGGAATCTCCAATGTTTATCAGGTACTAAACATCCTGAACAACCATTCCCATAATTTTGCACCTGAGCTTCTAGACCAGGTCACCAATAGAATTGTTTAAGGATCTTGCAGGTGCTGGAGACACCCAAATGTCCCTTATGAGCCTCACTTATCAACACCTCACATAGCGTGGCACACAACGATAAGCCCTCAAAATCACATCATTGACAACAGATAACTCTTGAGAGACCTGTATATATCGGTGAAACATGGCCTCCACATTCCTCTTCTTTGGCCAACAATTCTTGACAAAAGATTCAGTCCCCCCAACACAGCATCTGCCTTAACAGCATCCAACCACTTGCTATGTAAAATCGGTCCTGAATTCTAAACTATATCATCCACCATTGCAACAACACACTCACTCAAAGGTAAATCATCAGGGATACTTTCTTGCACAGGCAACATTGACAGGCAGTCAGCCATTACATTTCTTCCTGCAGGAATATATTTCAAAATGAAATTGTACTCCTGAAATTTTGAAAGAATTCTGACCAGGCAGGCTGAGGCTCTTCCTCAATCTTTACCATTAAGTAGATATAACAAAGGGTAATGGTCAGTAAGCATTTCAAAATGTGTACACCATACAAAAAATGTTAAATGCCCCACCGCCCATGAACATGCCAACGCTTCACGTTCAATAGTGCTATACCGTGTCTCAGCCAAAGACAATGATCGGGAAGCAAACACAATAGTATGTTCCTTACCTAGAACAAACTGTGTTAACACTGCGCCCAACCCCACTTGGCCTCATCAACTGTAATTATACACTTGCCTCCAGACACAAATGGTGACAAAGCTGGTGCAAATACAATCAAATTCTTTACCTTTTGGAAATCTGTCTGCACATCATCAGTCCAAATGTATTTTCCACCTTCCTGAAACAGGTCCCTTAGGGCTTGTACAATATAAGCATATCTATTTACAAATCAGGAGTAATACTCGCTCAACCCCAGGAAAGACCTGAGCGAGTCCTTATACCTAGGGGGTAGCGCATCTTGTACGGCTTTAATGAGAGAATGGTTTGGGGATATACCTTTCAAACTGATGGTGTGACCCAAATACTCAAAATTCTGTACATTAAACTTGCATTTTATCTTCTTGGAGAGTAGTCCCATGTTCCCTGAATTTGGAACACATAGAGTTCAAGATTTTATCATGTTCAACCAATGTTCTTGCAAAAACCAATACATCATCCTGGAAGGCCTGAACCCCTCGAACGCTCTTCAGAATGGTATCCATAAGTCTCTGAAAAACGCTGGCTTCTAATGCCAGGCCAAAAGTTAATCTAGTAAATTTGAATGCACAAAAGTGCATCACAAAAGTAGTGAGACTTTGGGATTGTTCATTCAAATGGGATCTGATGGGAAGCTGATTTTAAGTCCATTAATGAAAAATAGGACACAAATTCAATATTTGCTAACAATTCCTGCACTTTTGGAAGTCTATGACTCTCCACAACAATATTCTTAGTTAGGCTGCACAAATCCACACACAGCCTGACATTTCCATCCCCTTTGTGAACTATCACTATGGGACTCACCCATCCTGAAGCCTCGGCTTTCATAATAAACTTCACTTCACTTAACATTTGGTCCAAACAAGTTTTAAACTTATCCCTCACACTTGAAGGCACAGGGCGAACATTGTGCTACAGGAACCACATTTTTTTTAAAGTTTAACAGTGTGTACATAATTTTTCATACAGCCAGCTTCTCTCCAAAAGATTTCAGGAAAGCCTGAAGGCAGAATGCCGAATCAAGTTGACTTACAATCTGAACATGTGCCACAGGAATGTTAGAAAGTTTTACAGGAGGATCTGCCCCAGGAACAAGCACGATACCCAATTTTGCAGGGGCTTGCCAATCGACAATAAGCCTTCCCTTCTTTGCCACATAACTTTTTGTAATTACTTTCCTACTTAAACAAGCAATCCAATCCTCAAAGAACCCAAGCATGTCATTGTACTGATCACCATACGCTTTTGGGTGCACATTTGTTTCCTTCAACCCCACCAATCTACCCCGATGCAAATTAAACAAGGTGTCCAAAAAAATAGTAATAAGGGCCCCAGAATCACATAACATCTCTATAAAAAGCTTTTCACCAATGCAAACCTGACATACTGCATCTTTGTCCTTTCTACAACCTTGATCCTGTACATCTAGACAGATCTAGAATTTTCTCCTCCTCTAACAATTCTATACTATGTAATTTATGAGCATTTTTACCCTCTGCCACTCTACAAACACTGTAAAAATTACCCACTTTTTTGCATTTTGTGCATAGTTTACCCACAGCTGGGCAATATTGTGAGTTTCCCAAATGAGCTTTGGACCCACACATGTAACAAAATTGATTATTTTTAGACTCTTGTTTACCATTTTTTATCTTTGAGCTTAATTAAATCAATATGCTCAACATCCTCAACCACATTCACAGCCAAAGAAGATGACATAGCACCATCCTGACCCATCACACGAGTGGACTCCATAGAACATTCCACACTCTTAGCCATGGATATGACATCAGACAAAGATGGGTCTCTATGACACAACAAACAATTTTTCTTGAATTTTCCTTGAAAAACACCCAAAAATAATTTGGGCACTCAAATGTGTGTCAAAAGCAGCACCATAGGTACAGTTGATTGCCAAAAACCTTAAAACAGATAAATAATCTTCAACAGACTCATCAAAGCTTGTTTTCTCTTAGCAAAGTTAAAACTTTCAAGAACAATGCTTGTTTCTTCAGAAAACGTTTTTGTAACCGTGCTTTGGCTTCCCAAAAGGCACCCCGTTCACTTTCTTCAACAGTAGGTGCTAGCACTTTAGGTAAATTGTTAAACACTTGCTGCCCCTCTTGCCCGAAATGACTACTTAAAATTGCAGCTTTCCTCTCACTATTCCTGTCCTATCGAAGCGCCAAGGATCCTCCTGACCACTAAGGGCGCGAAACATGTTGACTGACTAGAGTTGGACGCTAAATAGGGAACTCACATCAGACTACCAGGGTACTTTATGACCCTGACTGACTAGAGTTGGACCCTAAAGAGGGAACTCACATCAGACTACCAGGGTACTTTATGACCCCATTCGTAGCATTCACCTATAAAGGTTTTTAATCTGACAGGGTGGTCCAGTTATTAAAAGTAGTTGGTGGCCTCCCTGACCAGTTTTAACCCACACCATCACACATGAGATACTACCCCAACTAGACTCTCCCTTGCATTCATCATACGGCATACCAATAAAAGATCTCTGCCAAAGTAACCCTTCGGGGGACCTGTTGGGCATTGCAGCGCCGGCCCAACGAGGAGCAATAGCCCTATGATGAAGCATGAAATCCCTTTGGGATGTGTGAGGGCAACATGAAACAGTCCTGTTGACTGCCACCGTGCATATGCCCGAGTCCTGCACAACCTGTCGATATCTAATTTCTTTTTTTTTAGGAACAGTAGCCCTAATTTTTGTTTGTGACATAAACCAAGGAGCACGGGCACTGGACCTCTCATCCAGCTTGAAGTCCACCACCTCCTCTCTCTAGAAAATCCTTTGATACATAGCAATGTATTGAAACAGGTGTGCCTGTCACCGATTTATACTTTGCCTGAAATTGTGAAACCGGTACACGGGCAAAGTGTAATTTTCCTCCTTACACCATGTTGAGAGGAACAACCAGAAGTAAATCCTCCAGGATTTGGCTCTACAGAACAGACCAATAGGAACAGGTAACCTGGCAAGCCTTACAATCCAAGCGAGAAACCAAACAAGGAGACCAAAAAGAAACATAGATCCACGATGCGATTGGTCATTCCCAATAACTTCACCTCTTGGCAAGAGTACCCCTCCTGCGGCATTTACGTCATCATCCAAGAGATTCAGCTCTGTGCATGAACAGTCTGCCAGTGCCGTAGGCTGAGAGCTGCGTAATTACTGGACAACATTTTCCAAACAAATCATCGCCAAATGTACCAAAGGGAAGATGATGCAAAAGGTAAGAAATCCACGACAACCAAGGTTCTTTTAGAAGAACTGCTTCTTTAATTCCAAGTAAAATACGAAGCCCACAGCATGAGTTCCTGAGCTTCAGTGGTAAGGAAGAAACTGACTCAACCGAAACTGCGGTCGCCTTTATAAATAAACACCAACATTTCAAATACATATAAAGCTCGAGGATGCAACCTCAAATAACAATACACAGCCATGTTTATTATTAAGCATGCGGCGAAGAAGACACGTGCAAGGAATAACAATGCCCACAAGCTCACACGCAACCGCACACCACAGCAAATCAAACAGCATACATGGTACAACATCCTCCTTAGCTGAGACTGAGAAATACTCTTCCTCTTCTAAATTTCTATTTGCTCTTTTCTTACTCAAAACCTGCCTGACTGTCTCTTGCACCACAACCTGTAACTCCTTCTTCACAATTTTCCTTATTAAATCCTCCTGACTAGACTCTTCCCCATTTTGTTCGGTCATACTTTCTGAAATTCCAACTTCCTATTATTTTCAAAACCTTCTCCTTATTTTCCTGTCTTTGATTTAAGGATTTCCAATATTTTCGTTCTTTGAAATCTATTATTTAAAAAAAATTCTGATTTTTTATCCTCTATTGCTAATACTAATGCGCCTTCACAGTTTTTAAATGTCCTTGGCAGCAAACGGACTTCTAGAGCATTACATTGCCAATGAACGGTCCTCGCACACTCATCTCCTTCAGAAATAGGGTGTATTGTTTTCCTTTGCCCAACCGCCTGCAGTAAGGAGGCGGACACAGCAGGTGAGTTTCAAGAGTTATTTTCTGGTAGAGGAGTAGCAGCCACGACTGGAGCTGTCCAGCTGCTGCAAGTCCAATGCTAAGTCTAGTGTTTCCAAGGACACCGCGACAGCTGAGACAGACAGCTCATGAATCACAACTTCAAATCAATACATAGTACAGAATGCAAATGCAGAATGGAGAGAGAGAGTCACGCGAGCCTGCGTGACTCCCACTTACAACATATTACAACATCCCCACCCTTAAACAACCTGCAAGAAAAGAAACAAAAAAAAACAAATAAGCCAACTCTACATGGGTGCAAGTATTGTCATGCAAGTTTCAATTTAGTACATAATCCTTCGACTTATGTGGCATTGTCTCTGCCGAGTGGCTTTACTACTAGAACCATTTCAAGCGTTGCCGCAACTTGATGTGTTGTTGCAGCTTGACATGAAGCCTTTTGTGCAGGTGCAATAGCCTCCATACATGGACCAGATTGCAAATTACACTTTTCAGGTAAGTCAAACCAATCACAGTGTTCTGCATTTATGTCAACATGTTTGCTGATGATGTCAGAATGTGAACTAGAAACTTTCATCAAAGATCTCTTGTTCCACTATTCTTTGTTGTCTAGAAGGGCAGAGCCCTTGCTTAACTGTACCACAGTTACGGGTGATAAAAATTTAGAGCACCTTTCTCCACCTTTCTGGGACTCTTAATGAGAACCCAGTCTCCTTTTGGATAGTTTGGACCAGGGAATGCTTACCAGGTCAAAGCACTCTTTCATGCTATTTTGTTTCTGTAGCACATTTTCTTTGGACAATACTGGAATGTCACCTTTCCCCCCTTTCTCACTTAACCAATTGGGCAGAAAAACAGTGTGTGGTTTCCTACCGCTAAGGAGAACGAAGGGAGCAATATCTGTGGTCGAGTGTGGGGTAGTGTTGTGAGCCCACACTTTGCCACGTACAAATTCCATTGGGTCTTGACCACAGGAAATTGCAGTTTGTATTCCCTCTTTGACAATTCTATTACCCCGTTCAACTAAGCCGTTAGACGAAGGTAAATAAAGTGCAACCTCCAAATAATGAATATCATGCAATTTCAAAAAGCAACACATTTGTTGTGATATGAAATGTGTTCCATTGTCGGTGACGATAACCTTGGGAGAACCCTCTATGTCATGCTCTGCTCTACTGCCAGTGTACAACAAAATGTCGTCCTGGTATGCTTGCACACCAGGTTTGTCTTCCAGTAAGGTGTCCATCAATTTCTTGAATACGCATGCAGCAGAGGCCAGCCCAAAATGTACTCTTAGGTACTTATATGCCCGAATGGAGTCAGGAAGGTGGTAAGTTCTTGTGACTTAGAAGAAAGGGGAATTTGATGGTATGCTGACTTTAAATCTAAAATGGAGAAATATTTAGCTCCTCCCAAGCTGGCTAATAAATCATGGATCTTGGGCAAGGGGTGACAATCAACCAAAATATTGCAATTGAGGGAGCGCAAGTCAGCACACAATCTGACCTCCCCAGACCTTTTGCAGGCTAAAACTATGGAAGAAACCCATTCAGATGAGTAGTACTGTGTGATGATGTTCTCATCACATAGATCTTTCAAGACTTTCTTTAATTCTCCTCTGTCGCTTAAAGGCAAAGGACAGACTTTGTGAATGACTGGTTGCGCATTGGGCTTTAAGCGAATCTGGTGTTCAATACCAATTACGCTACCTACTTTGTTGTTAAACACTGAAGAAAATTGATCAAGGATGTGATCAATACCAGTTCCTGAAATGGAAGTGTTAAATACATTTGGTTCAATGTTGGGCTCTGGAAGAGAAAGGTTGGATACATTTGCATTGTGTGATTCAGCGTAATCATAATAACCAGGAGGAATATCTCCAAGGGCGATGGGTTGTTCCCCGTCTGGCTTGAGATACAAACCCATTTTTGCTAAGTCCATCCAACCTATGATGTTACTACCTTTTAAGGCAACATACACCTTGCTAAAGGTACGTCTGCCTAAGCATTCAATCCTGGAATGAAAATAACCCAACATGTCAATATCAGTCTCTCCAAAGGCTTTTGGGTTAACATCAGATTTAGAAAGAACAACGCTGTCATCCCAATTTGTATGAAATGTGACATCAGATAACATGGTGATAGATGACCCTGAATCTGCTTTAATTTGTAAAGGAACATCTCCAATGATTACCACACCCCAAGGCCCTTTGATATGACCTAGATCAATGAAATTGCATTCAGCGGAAAAAACATTATGTAATTTTTCTGAACAATTTTCTAAGTCTTCGTTGACTTCTATGCTGTTGACCCTGGTGAATTTCTTTCCTTCTCTACATATGGTCTGGAAGTGTCCAATTTTTTTGCAGGAGGAACATCTTTAACTAGACGCTGGGCAGGTTGGTGAGTTCCCTTAGTGGTTCCTAGATCCGCATCAGTAGCAACTGAGGGGTTTCCTGGGTGGTTGCTTGGAGAATTTGTTTCCAGCATTTACCGTGCACACAGAATTGTCCTCGATGACATGGACATTTTGATGAATCTGACTTTCTTGTAGAATCTTAGAAGAGATGGTTGCGCATTCAATACTTTTCGCAATATCAATCGTTTCTATTAGGGTAGGGTTTTTGCAGCTAAGAAACCTTTCTTGGATTTTTTTAGAGAAACACGAGAAGATGAACTGATCTCTAATGCACATGTCTGTAGTAGCACCAAATTCGCAAATTGCTGCAAGGATTTTTTTTTTTACATTTAGCTCAGCAATGTAGTCCTCTACACTCTCATCAGAACTTTGTTTACACTTAAAGAAATTGTGCCGCTTGAGCCCAATGCTGGGTTCCTCAGCATACTGTTTGGACATACGTGCCAAAGCCTCTTTATATACATCCCAATCATCACCTACTCCACTAGGTGCTAAACATTGATGAAGGTTCTCAAATACCTGTTGTGCAGCGATGCCAAGACATCCATACAAGATAGCTATTTTGCATGCTGGAGAGTATTTGACTGCGTTAATTGTGACAAGGTAATTTCCAAACCCTTTAGCCATTGTCGCCATTTAATGATAGGTTTGCCAGGAGACTGCAAAATGGAGCAGGTTGTTGCAATTGTTGTACAGAAGCCATGGCAATAAATTAAGCAAGAGTTTGAACTGTTTGGGGCGTTCACAATTGAAAATATGAGTATTAACAATAATGTGTGCATTAAAAGCAGGCTTATGTAATGTAGCGTTGTATTGCACTGAAAGGAAGAAAAGTCACAAACAGCGGCAGTAGCGGCAAGTAATGTGTGATTTTTGAATTATGCAGCAATGCCATAATCGCTGGCAGAAAAGGAAGTGCAGGGTTTTCCTTTTTATTTAAAACAAATGGAAGCAGCGCGAAATGCAAAATGATGAGGAGACGCGCTGTCTTGCCAACGCGTATAAAATTGCAGAGGGGTGAGGCTAACGTTGCCTAGCAATGTGCGTAGCCTCGAGCGTCATTATTAGTGTGCATGCGTGTGCCTTTGTGGTACCTGGTTTTGGAAGGGGTGGTGCCTGAGCCACTTACCCGGGAGCGCCAGCAATATGTAGCCGGGGAGCCGCTTGAAAGCAGGATCCAGCGTGCGGCAACGACGAATCCAGCGAGGCAGCAGGATGGCAAGAAACAGGCGAAAAGCAGGAATTGCTCCAAATCTCGGTGGTGTGTGTAGGAACAAGGTGGGTCCACTCGTCGCCAAGTTGTAGTAAGGAGGCGGACACAGCAGGTGAGTTTCAAGAGTTTATTTCTGGTAGAGGAGTAGCACCCACGACCGGAGCCGTCCAGCTGCTACGAGTTCAACGCTAAGTCTAGCGTTTCCAAGGACACCGCAACAGCTGAGAAGCACCGCTCGTGAATCACAACTTCAAATCAACACATAGTACAGAATGCAAATGCAGAGTGGAGAGAATGAGTCACGCCAGCCCGCATGACTCCCACTTACAACATATTACACCGCCTTCAAAAACAATGTAGGAGTTGACCGGCTGGTCATATGTGTTTACACTACACTGGAACAAGGCCTAACATCTTGTAAAATAAATGCCAGACGCGTCTTGACGGGCTAACGTCAATCTCTGAAACTCTAGGGCTGCCTCTACTGCAAGTCTGATGCAGCACAAGGCGTCACAAAACCTTTGCATGCCGGTATGGACTGCACTACTTTTTTTACAGTTATTTTTAAATATACACAAACAAAGAAAAATGGTCATATGTTAAAACTACATGCATCCTAATGCTCCAAAACGCTTCCCATGCTGATATATACCTTAACTTATTGACATATATATTATTTTCATACAACAAACAAAAAGTTGTTTTGCGAACATATATAAACAATTCTACCAATGAATTGGGTATAGTACATAAATACCTTTCATTCTCGAAAACCATATATAGTAATCTCAAACAAGTCATATTAAAATAATCATAAAGCCCAGCAAAACATATCTGCTCAGAAGCAGCAATCAAAAGAGGAGGAAGATGGAGGAAAAGGAGTATTTATAGAACTGAAAGTTCTAAAGTTAAATTGTCATGTTTTAAAGTTTTATTTTGGAAGCTTTTAAAGGTTGCTGCTCAGAAGGAGTGAATAAAAGTTTATGCATAATGCTAGCCTCCTGTCTTGCAGTAAAAGCATGTGGTAATAAGCACCCTGCGTTTCCCTCATCAGTATTACTGCATTAAAATATTATGCTACTCATAATGAACGCCTAATTGTTTTTTAAGAGATTGGAGACACACAACATATCTTTTGAGTGTACCAAACATAAAATACTGCCTCTTCTGTTCATGTTTGTGATGCAGTGTTAATATTGAAAAAGTCGATGTCAATATGAATATTGATACATTCATGTATAAAAACGAAATTGCATCTTTATTGACGAATTTCCTTGTTTTGAACTCCACGTCAACCCGAATCAGAAACACATAGGGCTCGATTACGATGCGGTTAGGAAAGCATTCCCACCTAGGACCCAATTACGATGTGGTTAGGAAGGCCTCCTAATGGCATTTGCTCCTTCCGAGTCAGATCAGGAACGTGTCTTCCTGACCGAGGGCCAGATTACGATGCGCTTATGAACATAGGCTCCCATAGAAGTCAATGGGAGTCCAACCAAATCGTATCTGGAAGCATATATCATGCATCATACTCGGTCGGTCGGACTCTCCCAATCCGAGTCGGTCGGAAACCATTTCTAAACCGATTAGATCGGGAAGATTTCCTAACCGCATCGTAATCGGGCCCATAGTTAGGCAGGCCCTGAGACCCAGGCTCAAGGTCACTGATTGACAGATCACAGATGGAGTAGGACGTAGCCAGCAACAAACACGCGCCCAGGAAATCCTAGATCAATCACACAGATAGGCGCAGTGACACCACAATGGTGTGGGGAGATTGGCCCCAATAAAACACACATGATGCAAGCGTTCCTAAAACACCATAAAGTCAGATGCCACATGAAGTTAGGAACACTTAGCCAATCAGCACAGACAGTACATGCAGTGATCACGCGCTACACATGATTGTCATCTGGACACGTTTCCCACTGGCCGCATTGTGTCCATGCAAGGTCAAGGCCCACCTCAATTTCTCATCCAATACACTATTTTATGGCTCCAAAGATAGAGGTACATTTCTTAGCAAAAAGGATCACCGGAAACATTTTATTGCATTCAATGTACTGTATAAAAGTCTATGTTAGACCGATTGTAATTGAGACCATATGCCTGTGACTGTGCTCCTGGCCGCATTGTTTAATTGAACGGACTTTGCCTGTTTTGCCAAATGCCTCCTGTCTCGTGTTTTTTTTCAAGGTATTTCATTATCAAGCAACAGCTGTATAACGACTTGTCACTTCAGGGGCTCTGGCATGACCCCTATTACACAGTAAACGTACCTGAGCATGAAGAACGAGCTACACTCTCCTCATGAGACTACATAAGGTGTCAGTATCTGGCATCGCAAGGTGAGACTCCAGGGAGGCTGCCTGTCAGCTCCATGTCAGGCAGGGATCCCATGAAGATGACCTGTCTGCTGCCAGAAGTCAATTTAACAGCCTCCCCCAACATAAAGGTGGAAGTGACGAAAAGTCTCATTATTTTCAGCCCGAGGGAGGATGATCCTGATAACCTGTCAGTTGTACAGCAACGTGGGATTTCAAAGTCAAATTTGTCACTGAAAGCCTAATAGAATGGTAAAGATGTATAAGATAAAAATACAAGCTACGCCTCTGTGGGACTGAAGCAGACCCATATTACGTCAAGTGCATTGGTGCTGGGCAATTTTGCACCTGCGTAGCTCAAAATTGCACCAGTGCGCTGCAGTTTTGCACCACCATTTACTCTGACTTGATAGATAAACTTTGCATCTGTGCAACAATGAAGTGAATGCTCTTTTGCTCCATTTTCTGCTGCATGTGTTTGATAGGGGATGGAGCAAACAATTTGTTTCTGGTGGGCATTTACAAATTCATAGCACACGAGCGCAGCAACCAAAGTTGCTGTGCAGCATTGTGCTAGTAGGACAGAGCAATGCAGTGCCATATCTACTAAGGAATGGAGCTCCTCCTTCCATCCCCAAGGTTGGCGCTTCTTCAGGCTGTCTAGCCGTACACACACCTGCGCACCATAGCGAAAAGTAGTGCGCCTGATGTTTAGCATAGGTTTTGTACTGGAATAGCAACATTCCAGTGCAAATTACTATGCTTAGACATGCTCTTAAACTTTTTCCACATTGTACGTGTAGTGTACAGTGCATCAAACATGCAATGCACTAAAATTAGGGAACATTTCTTCCTGTCACCGCCTCCCACGAGGAGAAGCTATTCTGTGTCTTAAAGCCCTATCTATCATTGTTAGTAGTTAGGGCTTTGTGTCAAAAACCATAGGTGGTAGCACGAGAACGCCAATATACTACCCACGGAACATGCTTTTGATACAAGGTATTGCAAAGCAGCGCAAAGCCTTATTTGTGTTACTTTTAGGGCTGCTTACCAGCTCAACAAGCATTTGGAATGCAATCGGTCTCACCTTTGGGACCGTTATGTAAATAGCTATGCAGCACATTAGCCTGGGTGCTGAAACATCTACTGTTCTTTAACATGGAGGGAAAGTAAGCACCAAACTGCATGACATGCCAGGTATGGGAACACGTGGAGAGAACTATTGCCTTTCACCGGGAAATGGTATAGTCCAAAGCTCTGTTTTTAATATAAAATCAGGGCCTTCGGTGGTCATATCACTGAAAATACAAGATTTGAAAAAATATTATTTTCTACGGGTGCTTGTGGAAGACAATTTCTATGGACTGGAATCTAGAGAATGCTAAAGTGATTCTGGTATTTTACTGACCTCTGCTGGTCGTTTCTATCAAGAAAGTTAAATAGAGGCAGTTGCCAGAAAAATGAAAAAAGAAAGTCCCTCAGCAGAAAGCAATTCTGGTATTTTACTGACCTCTACTGGTCGTTTTCTATCAAGACAGTTAAATAGAGGCAGTTGAACAAGCAGAAAGTAATTCTGGTATTTTACTGACCTCTACTGGTCGTTGTCAATCAAGACAGTTAAATAGAGGCATTTGAACAGAAAAAAAGTCCTAAGCGGAAGCAGACAACTCCTAGGGCTGATCTCCAGAGCCCACAAAGTACATACACATATAAGTATATACTAAGGTATATACAAGAGGTCTTGAATGCTCGATCTAAAAAGCATTGTAGTGTAAATACTTTATTAACAATTTGCACCGGTTTGTGTCATTTTTTGTGACTTTTCACCAGCGTAAAGAGATGATTAAGCTGCCCTAGATATTTCATAAGGGGATTACCACCAGTGCAAAACTGGAGAAAAAGAAATGTAAAGCAAAGCAAAAAATAAATAACACAATGTTAACACGCATAATGATCAATTCAAAACTGAAAAAATTAAGTAAACTACATTTGCTTCTTATATGCTGCTTGTCCCCTAATAGAAATACAGGAAAATGAAGCCTCAAACTTAAACTCAGATTCACTATGTTTGCGTGGGTCCCTGCATAAGCGAGGGAATTTTCTCATGAAAAATATATTGTGTGCCAAAACGTTGACGTGTGCTTTACATTTAGAAGTGGCAAACCCCTGATAAAGAACACATAGAGGGAACGGACCCGGCACCCCACGATATCACACAAAGCCCGATCTACCAGAGTAGCACAGCCCGCCACTGTCTGACTTCTAGCGCCTAATAAAACAATGCGCAAACAATTGGTCAACAAACTACAGTGTGATAATCCCATGTGTAATGTGTGCTTTTCACGAATTACACATTTTATGCGGCAGTTGTCATTGCCTAAACATGTGTGCTGGAGGGTGTACTTTGAAGACAAATGTCAGTGTCACGCAAGACCGTGTTGTCACACGTTTGCGGCATGCCTCAGTGCTTCGCATGGCGCAAAAATGGCGTTTTTATGCGAGATGACATCATCGGCGCCCAACTCTTCACAAATATGTGAGCAATTTTATATCTTATAATAACGTGGACAAGAGATTGCTCCATTTATGGTAGGGATGTACCAAAAAGGGGATTTGCTCCATCAGTGCCAAATTACATTATCAGTTTGAACAATATAATAATTACATTTGCAGGCATCATTCAGTGCAAATGGTAGTGCACAATTACACTGCACTGGTGCAACTTTGTCTGACCCGAGTGTCTAATGTCCAGGGCCAGTGCAATGTACGTAAGCTGTCTAATAGAATCTCGTAAAAGAATTGCAGCATTTTTTGTGCTATATCATAACATGCAGTATATGAAAATAAAGAAAAGACATTATTGGCACTGCGAGTTTGCGTTGGTTCCTGTATCCGCTGCCTGTAAACTTAAACAAAGCTCCATCGAGCTCTGTCTCAGGAAGGATTGTGAAAGTGTCTTTGCTCAATTACTTGTCGATTTGCCAGGAAGGTAATCGATCAATCAGTTGTCTAATGGTGTGACCCCCGCTTAAAGTTTCATCAATGCAGAACCGCAGGATTCAAAAGCCAGTAAGAATATAGTAAATCGACAACTATTTATCTGCTAGATTGACTGGCGTCTCTGCTTGTAGCATCAATACTTTCATTGTTGCGTCATTCTCCTGGAAGGTGACCCTTCATCACCTGCTAGGAAGCTTCACTCCACTGCCTATTGTCAGTCAGAGCACTGTGAAGCGAGAACGCTCAGGTGTCCCTGCTCCTTCCTAACTTTATTGTACATTCCCTTCAATGCACCTTTTCTAGGCACAGTAAATAACGTGTGTTGCCGCTAACTACTTTTATGACACTTGTTTTACTGACTTTGCAAGGATGGAAGACTTACTTGACTTTGCCAGGATTTAAACAGGTGGCTTGTGGATTGCAGATATCAGCAGTGAGCTTTTAACTCACTGAGCTCTCTTGTTGGCATGACTACAGTTCCATTTGTATTGTAGTAAAACAGCAAATTGAGCTGGATTACCTTGCATTCTACGTTTCTACCTTCTTCCCAAGCGAGAACAGTTTCCAGAAAAAGCATATTCCAGTGTCTTTTAGCGCAGCAGTGTGTGCAATCTTCACTTGGGGTCAATGGTATGCGCAGTCAGTGCATTGGGGTAGAGTAGGAAAGCAGGGACGCTAACAGGATGGTGCCCCCCCATCTTCCCAGATTGTATGGAAACAGTAGCTCGTTAGACACTGGTAGCTCTCCAGCTACCTGTGAGTAGCTCTCCTGAGCGCAGCCCATCCTACTAGACGAGGAGCTGATACTTTGCTAAAAACATTTATACCAAAATTGAAAAGTGTGTATTTGAGATGAAAGTGTGTGCATTGTCACACTCATAAGATGATGTTTGGAGACAAATGCGTGATTTTCCAAAATATTTGTAAAGCTGATATTTGAATGATGGCATTGGGAAGGTTTATTACTAATAGTATTTCCTTGGTGCCACGAAAATACAGCAGTGGCTGTTATGTAATAGATATGTAAAGGTATTCCAAATTGACAAAGCCTTTTTTTTACATTACTACTGGTAAACTTGCCTGATGCGCTGAGGTGATCATTGCTGGTAATCTTGCATTGTGGGGTCACTAATGTAATCTTGTCTGATGTGGTCAGTATTACAACACTAATAATACTAGCAGCTCGGGATAATTTTCGTTGAACATAAGTAGCTCTTGTTACAGAAAAGGTTGGAGACCCCTGGCCTAGATGGTCGTGAATTGTTCCCATCTGAATGAGGAGTGGGTTCCGCAGACATGCAGTCGGGATATATTGTGGGTTCTGAGGTACATCTTTGGACTGAGACTTCATGGGGTTTCTTCTGGAGCACAGAGGGTCCTATCCCAGCTACTGTACAGTGAGTGATTCTGAGGTCCTTGAAGGAGTCACTTCCTGCAGTCAGGAGCCAGAGTTGGGCCTGTTGGACTGTTCTGATGTAGCTCCATGGCTAATTCAGGGGTATATTTACTGTGAATTTGCTGCAGTCTACGGAGCAGACAGGTGAACAACCTCAGAGTTTACTGGAAGAGCGTGAGTGTGGTGGTTTGCTGGCGTCAGTGATGGCTGCCCAGGAATGGAAAGGTTCTTATCACAGTTCTCATTTGCTGGAAGGAATATTGCATGACCACGCTGATCTGGGTTGTTAGGTTATGGTTAAAGTCATACCGAACTCCAAGGCATTTATCTGTTGGCTGTGGGCATCATGAGTGATGTACAGGTGAGACTGTCTGTCTTCTCAGTATTCAGTTCCAAATGCTTTCAGATCATCCAGTCAGAGATGATGGCGAGGCAGAATCTGAGTGTAGAGTAGTTGGCATCTGAATGTAGTTTCACTTTCTACAGGATATATATGCCATTTGCATAGGTCTAGGAAGTTGGGCATAAAGATTCGATGGGATAGGGCACTAGCTTGCGGAAAATGCCATTCAAGATCGGAGCAATCACGGAGCCCTGTGGTATGCAGCAATGAAGGCTACGTGCAAGGTGGGGTTAACATGAACTAGGTATTTTAAAGGGAAGGAAAAGATCTTGTCTAAGGCCTTGTCTTGCATCAGAAGTTTGGGGAGAGTGAAGAGTCTAAAACAAAGTGAAATTGGGCTGATGAACAGTGTCAAGCACCTCGGACTGGGACAGAGAGATGACTGCAGCAGTTTAGTTCCTATCCACTTTCGACATGAGGTCATCCCACATTGCCCTGATGGAGGATTCTGTGCTAAATTGTAGGTGAATGTCTTGCCAGGCTTCCGCAGTCGGGCCACCCTGGGATCACCGCATCCACCAGGTGGCGCGGCGTGATTGAGGCCGCAATATGCTTGGCTGGGCCTCTGCAACCCTGCCAAACATATTATGAGTTTTCTCACCAAACATATTATGAGTTTCCTCACCACCACACTTTTCATGGCTGTGTGACCGCCATGAAAAGTGTGGCGGTGAGGAAACAAAGGGACCCCTACAGGGACCCCTGGTACCTCAAGCCATGTGGATGCACACAGGGGGGCATAGCATGTGCCCCCCTGTGTGCATGCACCCAGCACCTGCATGGCATAGACTGCAGTAGTCCATGCCAAGCAGATACTGCCTTTGACATTCCATTTGCAAGATTCATGAAGCAAGTGATCCAGCGCTATCAATAAAATGTCTTCTCCTATATGTTTTGGACGTCCAGGTACAAATATCTCTTTTCCACAACTATATCCAATATGACGGTGGGGCCCATAACACCGCATAAACATTCACACTCATGTATTCCCTGGAATTCATCCACTTTTACTTAGGAGAAACAGTTAATGACTTGCTGGAAGGTGACGGGATACCTTTTAAAATTACATAATACTTCTCAAACTTTTAAGGTATTCCGCTCATTGGTCGATGGACCAACTAGTAGGAATCAGTTGATGGTGATTAAGACCAGCTCAATCACTATAAACCCTTTAAACAATTACACTAATTACTGAGCTAAAGAACCACAGACTTATTGGTTTAAAGATAATAAAGTTTATCTAAATTTTAGAAGCATGAATAAGTTCAAATTTATTATTCAGATTATTACATTTATCATCATTATAAGAATAAATTGAAATTGCAATGCATACCTATTAGATGGAAAAACAAAGTTCGTCACAGCAATAAATTCAGATCACAGAATAGAACTCCCGAAAACTGTCTATCTGTCCTGTAAAAACAGGCCTTTTCGACGGACCAACTATATGGGTTTCCGCCACAATCCCGTTCTTTTCCCCTTTAGTTTTTAAGCATAAAATGGTCTAATAGTATTTAAAAGAATGGAAAATCTATTAAAAGCAAAAAGGCTTCTCCAGCAGCAGCGTCCCGTGCTCAGTAAAAATATAAAAACAGCAGTTCTCCCCCTACCTAAGAGTAGGTCTTCTTATACCCTAATACTAGCTTACTAAGTGAAAATGTTACATCTTTGTGGGCGAGATTCTCTCTAATTGGTCCATTTGGGGTCGGTATACATCTCATTATGAATATCCTCGTTCAACCAGTTCTTGTTAAAAGTTCATTCTTCTTGTCATTTCTCACGGGTTCATGACATTATCCATGCGCACATTGGTCTCCATCTGTATCCTTTTTCTGATACTTTAAATTGAACAGTTCATTGTTTATTCACGTATTCACTGCAACTTCTCACGCCTCTCGCTAACTCCTTCTTTGGCACACGCTTGTATAATAAGGTCATCGTAGCCTTGACCACGCTTCCATCCTAGGCTTTGGGACAGTCACATGATCTCTTTATTCACAGCTTTTCTCACTCTTGGAATCCATCTTGCGCCTGCGTACTCTAGCTTGTTTGCCTCAGCAGCCATTTTTACATCGCGGCACAACAGGCCTAAGCGAACTATTATAAGGATAAACAGAACATAGTTAAGAATAAAGAATATAAGCCTTTTCGTTTCCCTCCCGTCATTCTACGTACCCCAATTAAGTGTTACCTAGCAAAAGCGACATATAAAGCTATTTCTTACTTACCAACCGCTTTACTTTGCCACCACACAGTTTATTTCCAAGCACAAATCATGCAATTATTATTCTAATTAGTACGCAAATCATTAGGTTTACGTTATCCACGTTAACAATTGTAAGTAAATTAGTTTGCACGGATATGGCGTGTTACCCATAACCCTTATAATGACACATACATGGTTGGTTATTTACTGAGACGAACCTGTGTGTTAATTATTCAACATAAATATTAGGAGGTTAAAATTTTTTCGTTTACCCTGCTCCATCAACTCCCCCTTTGGTGATTTTTAATATCACCACAAAACCCATGTTACACAATTTCATCAGATAGCATATTTCTTGTCCGTTTTATTTTTGTTAGTTTTACACAACTGTATCCCTTTCATCTTGTCTCTTTGTTTTCTTATACATGTTTTCTTTTATTTCTTCCAGCTCTATTTCACCCATCTCTCTTTCCCTTTCTTTATTTTTCTTATTTTCTTTTTCTATTTTATTCTGTCTTTTTCTTCTCTTTATACATATAATAATTAGTTTCAGTACTAGAACTATTAGGATTATTATGGTCGCTATTATTATGATTTTCCCTATTATTAATCTACTCATTCTAGTAAACCAATTTATTACTGAGGAAAAACTCTTACCAAGTTTTCCCAATGCATTTTCAACCTCCAGTGGAACAAGTTCTTTGTGCAAATTTGTAATATTCTTTATATACTTCTGTATATTTTCACTTTTATCTGGAATGTAAGTGCAACAATGTTGGACTTTCAGCATTCCACAAACTCCACCCTCTTTTGCCAATAAAATGTCAAGGGCAAGTCGATTTTGCATCACCATAGCTCTCATGGCAACCATTTCAGTATTTACCATCAAGAACCCTCCAACAGCATCTGTAGATAAACGATCTACTACTGTGGATAACTTCCGAATTTTAAATGCATTCAAAGATATTCCCACTGCTGGTATCAATGCTCCAAAAATATCACCTACTATTTCTGAAAAACTTTCCCTTTTTCTACGTGTAAATGTCTTTACCATTTCGTGTGTTCCCTTTTCTGCTCTATCTACATGAAAAATCTTTGGAAAGACCAGGCCTCAGTAGCACGAGCCATACCAATGGTCCGGCAACCTGTAATAAGCTCTGTTACCGCAAATATAATAGATCCCAGGAAATATTGGATCTTTTCCCCCTTTGAATCCCCAACCTCCTAAAATGTTATAATTGTCTTGGCAATCACTGGAACCCACGAAATAATTATCATATCTTGTCCTATTTCTTCTAATGCACAACCTTCCCTGTTGGGGCCAATCCAGAGTCATAGCTGCATTTGTCTTTTTCTTGTCCTTATTTTCTTCCTCAAACGCCCAAAATGGTGTTTTTGTCTCTTCTATCACTTTTCTTTGAAATTTTACTCTTCTGTTTTCAACCATTTCTAAAAACACCTTTTCTTCCTTCCTTAACTCACAGGTAAGGTTGTGTTTAACTATATCATCTGACGTTAGAATTTTATTTTCTATGAAAAATTCACCAAACGTTCTTGCCTCTTTCACCTTGTTTAGTTCAGAAACTATAGGAATCTTTGCAAAAATCTCATCTATGTCAGTATAATAATATTCTAATCTCCCTGTTCTATAAAATAAACTAGCTAAAACACTACATGTTATTCCATACGTCAAAGGAAGGTGATGATAGGTCACACCTTCTGCAACAGACGTAGGCAATTGCATACAAACATAGCAATCTCTCACATCCATTGTTTCTACATACTCATACAATAATTTAGTGAAAACATTTTTTGAAAAATCTGTTATTGATTTGTCTTTATGTAACTCTGCACTACTTTTTAATATAGCTGTCTCCTGCATGTTAGCTCCTTTTTCCTTCTCTGTGTTATTCTTTAATATAGACGTTTCTTCTACAGCTAATCTAATTGGAATGGTGATTGCTAAAATAATCCATACGGTCATTAATAATCCTGTACAAAAGAAGCACATCTTACACCATCTACGTAAGAACTCACATCTACATGTTCTATTTTTAGTATCTACCATTTTGTTCTATTACCTATATTTATAATATGTACAGAAAATGTGTCACCACACCTCAGAAATGACCTCTTAGCCACCCTACGCTCTCACTTTGTCTTGTTTGGTACTTTCTTTAGTTCTTTTCAGAACTCTTTCTTGTCAAATCCAGTGTTTTGTCCAGTCCGGTAGAAATTTGTTCAAATTTCTTTAAATTTGTTGCACTTCACCTTCACCCATTAGGTTGTAGCTTTGTTCCGGGTTCTCGTGAGTGATCTCTTCTTCTTTGATATCAGTCAACGCAATGTATAGCCATTCAGGCGATTTATACTTCAGATTAGCTTTCTTTACTCTTTTTGTTTTCTGCAAGTGTTTTCCACCTTGTTTTTCTTGTTCCTTTTGACTTGTTATTTCATTTACTTGTTCTGCATTCTTTCCATCTAACCTTATGATCTTGTATCTCAATCTTTTAACTTCGTGGGGCCAATTGTCTCCCTTTCTTGGCCTTTTCGGTTCACTTTCTTTTTCCTCTCTTTCTGTTCTCCAAGTTCTCTTTCTTGACTCTAGTTTCTGATTCCTTTCTTCTCCACTTTCTTCTGACTCTGTTTCAGTCCTCTCTTTGTTGTCTCTTATTTTAAATTTTATGATTTCTCTTCCTTCATCTGGTTTTGATCTTCCTTGTGTCTTTCTTTGATCACCTACTTCTGTCCCTCCTCGAGGTTCTTCCGAATTTGTCTCGATCTCTCTATCTGTTTCTGAATTTCCCTGTTCCGTTGTTCGCCGATCTGTCCCTACTGCTCCTCGGGGTCTTCCGATTCTTCTACCTTTCTATCTGAAACTATCCCTTCTTCGTCTATTAATATAATTTCTGAAGGATCTTTACCATAACTTGTACTTGGTTGCTCACTGTTACTGTCTTTTTGCTCAGTTTCTTCTTTTATGATATCAAATTTCCAATTTCTTTTCAGATTTTCATCACAATCCGAATGCTCTGTATCAGATGCTGAACTGGTGTCTGATATTTCCAGATGTCGACTCACATGTCGATCTTCAGATTCTGGAATTTTTGCTATTTCCTCCTCTCCTCCTGTCGTTGCACTTGTACTTGGGTCTTCCAGATGTCGACTTACAGGTCGATCTTCAATTTCTGGAGCCCTGTTCGTCTCTTCCTCTGCATCAGATGCTGAACTGGTATCCGATATTTCCAGATGTCGACTTACAGGTCGAGCTTCAGGATCTGGAACTCTGATGGTATGGCTGGCATGTACCCAGTGTTTTATTCCTGCACATTTGACTGCAGTTGTTGTCACCAGGATCACTTGTCGTGGTTGGTCCCAGCGAGGAACCAAACAGTTTCTTCTTCGGTGGACTTTTATGCGGACCCAATCTCCTGGATTCAAGTCATGAGCTGGTTTTCTTTCAAGAGTGGTCGCATCCGGTCCAACCTGATGAAACACAGAACGTACCACATCAGCCAATCCTTTGCAATAATCCAACACGAGATCATCAGTTATAGTCAGTAGTTTGTTGACAGGTACATGTGCTTGTCTCATTGCTCGTCCCATAATTATTTCGTGGGGACTGAGTCCTGTCTTTCTTTCCGGTATGCTTCTGATAGTCATTAAGACCAATGGCAAGGCATCTGGCCATTTGAGTCCTGTGGCTTGACACATTTTCCCTAACCTATTCTTTATTGTTCCATTCACTTGCTCTACTATTCCAGAAGCCTCTGGTCTGTATGCACAATGCAGTTTCTGTTTAATACTAAGCGCTTCACAAATCAGTTGAATTAATTCGTTTTGAAAATGTGTTCCTCTATCTGTTTCAATCGTTACCGGAAAACCATACCTTGGAATGAATTCTCGCAGCATAAGTTTTGCTACTGTAATTCCATCATTCCTTCTGGTCGGGTATGCTTCCACCCAACGGGAAAACAAACAGACGACTACAAGGACATACCTTAGTCTATTGCTTGGGGGCATTTCTATAAAATCCATTTGCATTCTCGTGAAAGGACCTCCCTCTCGTCCTATGGTTCCTAGACTCACTACTGTCTTTCTTCCTGGATTTAGCTGTTGACAGATAAGACATCTTTGACAAAGACTCTCAGCTATGGCTCTGAATTTTGGGTTATACCATGTTTGTCTAAAAAGTCTGATCATTGCATCCCTTCCAATATGTGCTTGTCCATGGTACATCCGTGCCATGTCAGAAATCATGCTATCAGGCATAACTGGTCTTTCATCTCTGTAAACCCAAACATCATTTTCCTCCCGTTTTCTGCATCCTGCTTTTATCCAGCTATCTTTTTCCTCATCATCTGCTGCTTCCTGTAATTGTCTCACCTCATCCCACGTCTCGACAGGGTTAGTAAAAAGCAAAGGACATGAAATATGCTCTCTCTCTCTGTTTCTGTTTAGTGAGACTACATTTTTGGCACAGTACTGAGCTATTTCATCAGCAAACTTATTACCAACAGTTATGTAGTCTTCCCCATTTTTATGTGCATTGCACTTTACCACCGCAATCTGTTTAGGCAGCTGTATCGCCTCAAGCAACTTTTTCACAAATTCACCATTTCTTATTGGGGTTCCTGCAGACGTCAAGAAACCTCTCTGGGACCAGATCTGCCCGAAGTCATGAACCACTCCAAAGCCATATTGGCTATCCGTGATTACTGTGACTCGAACATTCTTTCCCAATTTGCATGCTTGAATTAGAGCAACCAGCTCTGCTACTTGAGCAGAACGTATCCCTCTCAAACAAGATGCTTCCATTACAGCAGCTACTGTGCATACGGCATATGCTGCACTCAGAACTCCATCATTCGTTCTCAAACATGAGCCATCCACGAACAGAATATAATCTGATTCTTTTAAAGGCTCATCCCGTATATCGGGTCTCGGTTTTGTACAATACTCAAGTACATTCAGACAATCATGATCAACTTCATCCATTTCAATCACACTCTCTTCATCTGGCAACGATGTTGAAGGATTCACATTTGTGCATCTGTCAATGGTGACATTGTCTGCACTCAAAATTACTTTTTCATACCTAGTCAGCCGACTATGTGTCATATATTGGGTCTTGGTTCTTGTCAAAAGAATCTCCACAGAATGAGGGACATATACTCTCAGTGGATATCCCATCACTATGCCTTCACTCTGTTCCAGACTTACACAAGTAGCAGCAACTGCTTTCAAACATCCAGGCAACGCTTTTGCTACTGGGTCTAAGGCAGCTGAAAAATATGCAATGGGTCTTTTCATGTTTCCGTGTCTCTGCACTAGGACTGAAAACGCACACCCATCTCTTTCACTACAATACAACTCAAAATCTTTTTCATAGTCAGGCATTCCCAATGCCGGGGCTTCACACAGTTTTGTTTTTAGTTCTCTGAATGCTTTCATTTCCTCATCATTCATTTCAAAAGGATCTTTAACATCCTTCTTCGTCAACCTCTGTAATGGTTTTGCAATTAATGAAAATCCACTTATCCATTGGCGACAATATCCAACCATTCCTAGGAACATTCTTACTTCTCTCTGTGTCATTGGAGCTCTCATTCCTTGAATTATTTTTATCCTTTCAGTCGTTACCTTTCGCACTCCCTTTTCAATCTTATGTCCTAAATATTGGACCTCTTGTTGACAAAACTGTAATTTTGATGGGGATACCTTATGTCCTCTTTTTGCTAAATGATTCAGCAAAGCAATTGTATCGTTAACACATGCTTCCTTTGTTTTTGATGCCACCAGTAGGTCATCAATATACTGAACCATTACGGATTTCTCTGGCATTCTTAAATCTTCCAATGATTTCTTTAGAATCTGATTAAAGATTGAGGGGCTTTCTGTATACCCCTGAGGAATTCGGCACCATGCCAAAATACGCTCTCCGAACCTGAACGCAAATAATGGCTGGCTATCTGGATGTAATGGGATAGAGAAAAATGCATGGCACAAATCAATAACTGTGTACCATTCTGCTTCGTGTGGAATCTGGTATAGAATCACAGCAGGGTTTGGTACTATTGGGCAGCAAGGTACAACAATTTTGTTTACCTTTCTCAAATCCTGTACAATTCTATATGTTCCATTCGGCTTTTTCAGTCCCATTATCGGTGAATTGCATGGACTGCTCATTATTTCTCTCAGAATCCCTTGTTCAATCATTTTATTTATTACAGGTGTTATTCCTTCAATTATTTCTGGTGTCAATTTATACTGTGGCGTATTTGGGTAACTTGTTCCTTCTTTAACAGAAATTTTAACAGGGTCTACTCCTATCATTAACCCTATATCTTCACCCGTAAAATCCCACACTTCCTGTTTCACTGTTTCTTTCAGTTCAATTGGGATTTTCTCTACATCAAACACAGGGAATAAATCATTCACTTCTGACTCTAAATTTACCATTGTCATTTTATATAATACATCTTCATCCGGGGTTTGAAATGCAATCCCATCTGGAGTACAATAGATGGTGCAATTCATTTTGCAAAGTAGATCGCGTCCTAATAGGTTCACAGGACTGCAATCACACACCACAAATCGGTGCATTTCACTGAATGGTCCAATCTTTACCTCCACTAATTTGGTAAGAGGCGCCCTAATTTGCTGATTCGAAACACCAACGACTTGGATATGTTCACCTGAGAGAGGAAGGTTTGGAATTTCCACTGATCTAACAGTAGAACGGGTAGCTCCAGTGTCCACAAGGAATGTTACATTTGCACCATTCACTTCTCCATCCACAAATGGACCTGCTTGATCTACCTCTAGAGTTGCGCCAAGCACGCACTCTTCTTCCTCTCCTAGGCACCGTCATAAACTTTCATCCAACTCATTCCCATCCTGTCGTAACCAGTATTGAGATATGGCAGCTGCGCGCGTCAATTGTGTTACCTGCTCTCCTCCGTAGAATCCTGTTTCTGCACTGTATTTCTGTGGATTAACACTCTTGGGAAGTGGTGGTTGAGGCACCTGACTTTGCTGGGTAACTACCTGTGGTTGTTGTAGCTGTTGGTAACTCACCTCACTCTGCACCTGTGGATTTAATGATTGATTTTCCGCATTAGTTTTTGGAGGGAATTTACACTCGTTTCTCCAATGTCCTAACTTTCCGCAGTTGTGGCATGGCCACTTTTTCTTTGCCTCTTCTATACTCATTTGACCTTTTCCTTTACCTATATTTGGTCTGGATTTAGTCTGTCCCGCCTCATTAACTTGATTATTCAATTGAGCTTCTTGTTTTTCTGCTACTTTCACCTGTGCCCACATTGCTTTCTCTTTCAATTTTACGCTGTCTACACTCAATGTCATCACTGCAGTATTTTGCATATCTCAAAACCTCATCTACCGTGCTGTTTTGCCAACAAATCATATGTTGCTTAATCATTTCACTTATTTCTGGTTTTAACCCATAAACAAATCTATATACGAAATGACTCATGTCCTTCTCATTTAATGTCTCATAGCCACTATACTGTTTAAAAACTAACAGTAGTCTTTCATAATACGCGTGTACAGATTCTTTACTTTCCTGTGTGGTTCTGTCGATTTTTACCCAATCCGTTTCTTTGGGTGGGATTTTATTTTTCAAAAAGGTAATAACTTGGTCATATTTCCTCATCACTTCTGGTCCTGGCGCTCCTGTTTTAGCATCTCTTGGATATTCTACAGTTGGCCAATCAATAGTAATCTTACATTCTGTCCACAAATCAGCTGGTACTACTATGTCAAATAATCCATCCAAATCTATCCATAACACCTTCGAAACCTTAACAAACCTCTCTACTTGTCTGTACCATTCTACTGGTTTTTCTCTCAATTTTGGGAAGTCATTTGTAAATGACAGTATATCTTGTCTAGACCAGGGGACATGCACATAACTACCTCCTGGAGTTTCTCTCATCGGGTACTCCCTTACAATTGATTCCTTGTCTGTCACCGCAAAAGCCAAAGACGCTTTATCGGTCGTTTTCTCATTCTTTTTAGTCCACCTGCTTCTCCATCTATCCACATCACCCCATTTTCTCAGCAAAACAATTAATTCTTTTATTTGGGTTAACCGTCCTGATGTGTTCAAATTTTCTATATCTTTCTCGCAAAAATCTACTCTATATGATTTCTGCAAACTTCTCACCTTTACAAATTCTACTCCTATTTCATTTGCTGTTTCTTCTAATTTGTCATGTACATTTCTAGCTCTCCATGTAATGCTCTTACATAAGAACATTATCTCATCATCCTGATAAGTTTTAAATTTTTCTGTACCAATTGTCCATAAGATCAATTCCTCCATATCTATTTTTAACCTAATTACGTCTAATGGTTTTGATTCTGTCTCTTTCGTTTTCAGGGTTTTCATCCATTCATTCAATTCATCCGGAGTCGGACCTACAGGTGTACTATTTAATTCTATCCAATTTTTACTTCTTTCTGGTGTCTCTGACGCAGACTCAGTTCCCATAGGAATCCTCCTAAACTCATTCTCATTTACCGTCAAATTAGTAGGTGGGCTTGGTCTATATGAACTGACCAGATTTCTTGCACCTTCATTGTCTAGTTCCATCCCTTCTTTCCTTCTTTGCAAGTTTGAATTCATAGGAATGACCAAAGAATGTTCTTCTATCTTTTGATTCTCAAAAACTGGTATTACTGGACCTATTGTTACTGGTACAGTTACAGCTTCCATATTCATTGTTAATTCTCTTATCTTTTCAGTCAATTCTCTCGTGGTTTTTGCTAATTCAGTTGTATTGTCACTTTCAACTTTCTCACTTTGTGGGGTTTTCAATTGATCTTGTGACCTATTTATTTCGTATCTCCGTTTGGGATTTTTATTTCTCCCAGTTTACATTGGCGGTGCACTTGGTGTCACCACCGCAGAATTCTGTTGGTATGGAGGTGGGTTTCTGTTTAAAATATCTTCCAACAATTCATCTTCCGTCTCACTACCACCATACCCGTACCTTTCAGTAACTAAATGCTTCTTTTTCTCTGTACATTTCTTCCTTGCTTCTTCTTCAACTGTAAAAGCTGGAAACAAACCTCCTGTCATATTAGCATATCTCCAACGCTTTATTCTGTCCTCATGATTCACTCCCCATAACCTTCCGGGTACAAAGTCATGATTTTTTAATCCTCTGAATCTTTCTCGTTCATACATCTCATCTTCCCATTCACTTAAAGCTTCAAACTGTGTTGGTCTAGGTTTAGGCTCAAGCATCGTCATCTTCTCCCTCAAATTCGAAGTACAGCTACACTAAATGAACCATTCTCAGGAAATGCTAATACTCCATCATTTTGAGTATATTTAGTCCAATTTTCTAACCATATGCAGGTATGATATCCGTATTTCAGCATCATATGCGAAGCTGGTGATTTCGGCGGAGGAATTACTTGTCCCTCTCTAGTCACTACCTTTTTGTCTTTCTTAAAAAGGTTTTTAATTTTCGCCATCCACAACGTTTTTTCTCTACCATACTCATAATAAGCCATAATTCACGATCTCTTCCCTTTTTCAAAGTCCGCAACTCAACACTGTTCTCTATGCGTTATTCGGACCTATCACAGCGCGACTCACACCAACGCTCCAATCCTAAGCTTCTACGTCACTGCTTATCCAACCACTCCTAGCGCGTCTCACACCAACGCACCAATCAGAGCGTCTTCTGTATAACTAGTGCACTGTCCAATCCCAGCGCGGCTTTTGTCAACGTCAGTTCTGCTCCTGACCCCTCCTTTACAAAATTTATCGACAATTTATTTTTCGACTGTTCTTGGTTAGTTACGACATTAAAAATGCATTTCCATTGTCTGATTTCGCTAACAAAAGTGACAGTTTTATTCTATTTCGCAAGAATACAGTTTCGTTCGATAAGTGTAGCACTTCCCTCTACCTTACCTTTCTTTCAAGCAAGAGGTAAACCCGTTTCTCTGGGGATAAAACACATGTGGAGACTACACTGCTCCTGAGAATTAAGGCCAGAGTTTCACAAGAAAACCGGTTGCTATTTCACTCACACACCTTTTATACGGAAAATGTCTCTATCATAACACAACCTGTGTTATCACCAATATGAACTCAGACAATGCACTATTCCATGTGACTTCTCTTGTCACACGTGTCCACTTCCTACTTTCCGGAAGCTTCAAAAACCTTGGACTTACATATAACGTAATACCATACAACATGAAGTGTTATACATAAAAATAACCAATAATCAATAATCAATAATCACCAAACTAATCTACAGTAACCATAACTCTGCTACCAAGAAATCTGATCCAGCGCTATCAATAAAATTTCTTCTCCTATATGTTTTGGACGTCCAGGAACAAATATCTCTTTTCCACAACTATCTCCAATATGACGGTGGGGCCCATAACACCGCATAAACATTCACACTCTCATGTATTCCCTGGAATTCATCCGCTTTTACTTAGGAGAAACAGTTAATGACTTGCTGGAAGGTGACAGGATACCTTTTAAAATGACATAATACTTCTCAAACTTTTAAGGTATTCCGCTCATTGGTCGATGGACCAACTAGTAGGAATCAGTTGATGGTGATTAAGACCAGCTCAATCACTATAAACCCTTTAAACAATTACACTTATTACTGAGCTAAAGAACCACAGACTCATTGGTTTAAAGATAATAAAGTTTATCTAAATTTTAGAAGCATGAATAAGTTCAAATTTATTATTCAGATTATTACATTTATCATCATTATAAGAATAAATTGAAATTGCAATGCATACCTATTAGATGGAAAAACAAAGTTCGTCACAGCAATGAATTCAGATCACAGCATAGAACTCCCGAAAACTGTCTATCTGTCCTGTAAAAACAGGCCTTTTCAACAGACCACCTATATGGGTTTCTGCCACAATCCCGTTCTTTTCCACTTTAATTTTTAAGAATAAAAAGGTCTAATAGTATTTAAAAGAATGGAAAATCTATTAAAAGCAAAAATGCTTCTCCAGCAGCAGCGTCCCGTGCTCAGTAAAAATATAAAAACAGCAGTTCTCCCCCCTACCTAAGAGTAGGTCTTCTTATACCCTAATACTAGCTTACTAAGTGAAAATGTTACATCTTTGTGGGCGAGATTCTCTCTTATTGGTCCATTTGGGGTCGGTATACATCTCATTATGAATATCCTTGTTCAACCAGTTCTTGTTAAAAGTTCATTCTTCTTGTCATTTCTCACGGGTTCATGACATTATCCATGCACACATTGGTCTCCATCTGTATCCTTTTTCTGATACTTTAAATTGAACAGTTAATTGGTTATTCACGTATTCACTGCAACTTCTCACGCCTCTCGCTAACTCCTTCTTTGGCACACGCTTGTATAATAAGGTCATTGTAGCCTTGACCACGCTTCCATCCTAGGCTTTGGGACAGTCACATGATCTCTTTATTCATGGCTTTTCTCACTCTTGGAAGCCATCTTGCGCCTGCGTACTCTAGCTTGTTTGCCTCAGCAGCCTTTTTTACATCGCGGCACAACAGGCCTAAGCGAACTATTATAAGGATAAACAGAACATAGTTAAGAATAAAGAATATAAGCCTTTTCGTTTCCCTCCCGTCATTCTACGTACCCCAATTAAGTGTTACCTAGCAAAAGCGACATATAAAGCTATTTCTTACTTACCAACCGCTTTACTTTGCCACCACACAGTTTATTTCCAAGCACAAATCATGCAATTATTATTCTAATTAGTACGCAAATCATTAGGTTTACGTTATCCACGTTAACAATTGTAAGTAAATTAGTTTGCACGGATATGGCGTGTTACCCATAACCCTTATAATGACACATACATGGTTGGTTATTTACTGAGACGAACCTGTGTGTTAATTATTCAACATAAATTTTAGGAGGTTAACATTTTTTCGTTTACCCTGCTCCATCACAAGAGAAACAGGAAGATCTCAAAAGAACAAAGTAAATACCAGACTGATTATGTACAAAGGAGCATACACTGGCAGGCATTATTAGCGAATCTAGTACCACCCCCAGATTTTCAGCATGTGCTCTGATCATCAACATATTAAAAAAGGAAGTATTCACATAGCATTAGACAGCTGTTGATGCCAGACCACGCTAACTATTTTGCTACGTGCACAACTATCCCTCATTTTGGATCAATGACATGTTATTGTGGCAAAATAAAATTGTGTACACAAATATTTCAACTACAAGAATATCGCCGTACAAAATATCTATTTTTATGAATAAATAAAACAGAAATATTGAAAACAAAAAAATTGTTGCTAATATATATGTATATAATATATATATGTAAACACGATAACAAAAATTGACACACACAATATCCAGTACACTAATATTGCTAAAAATAATCCAAAATAATAAATTAACAAAAACTAATCTTTAAACATTAAAACATATATCTAAACAAAAAGGTGCATTTCACATTAAAACAGAAACACAAATTAGCGTCCACCAAAAAAAGGTAATAACTAAACAAAATTCAAAATGAACAAAAATCAACCAGTAAAATATACTTTAAAGCAAACTAACCAATAAAAATGTTAACTTAATTAAGAAAACAATATAAAAGGAACAGAAAACCTCACTGCTTGCCACACAAGAAATACAAAACCTACACGAGAACGACACTCCAGACTCCCAAAGCAACAGCAAGGAGGGCAACTGCAAAAAAACACATGGCTGATCAACAAAACACAACACTGAATTGCAAGTCACACACCCTGCATACCCACAATTGCCACCAACAACAAGTTGGAATCCTCCAGAAGTGCAAGGACACACCAACACACTGCACAGTGCACAACCTACAACTTCCACATGTGCACATAATCACAAGCATAGGGCTGACCAATCAAACAAACAGGCACTCAAATCCTGGCTGACACATGTGTGCAGTTGACATTGCAGGGGCACAAACACATCAACACTACCGACAAAGTCACCCCCTTCACACTGCACACTTTTTGACCACCCAAGTGCACACATAGAAATCAACCCATGTGACTAGGATGACTGGCCATCACAAGATGACCATACACCAACACTGCTGTGCACACATCAAGTAAGATCACACATACATGATGACCCTGGCCAGCCTGCCTGCAATCCTGTGGATAGAATCCCACCTTGTGCTGTCAGTGCATACAAACATGACATGTGTACAACATAGCCAACCTGACAAAAGAATGATCACAACAGTAGTCCATCACAAACCACCATCATCACACCCCCAAGCCTCACAGTCAACAAGAACTGAAGTGCCAGTCACCCCTGTAAAACCCTCAAAAAGTGAGAAAAGCCATTGGCAATGTTGAAGTGGCATACCGAGCATGTGTCACAGTAAACCATACCCACACAGAAAACCCTTTATTCAGCAAGGACAACAGGAGTAACTGTCTTTATTCACATATTACACAGATAGGCACCAATAGTAGACAACAGCAAGGCCAGTGGCCAGCACAAAGTGCAGATGAGGTACATGAGAAGCTGCACAGGGAAGGGGCAAACAGCAGTGAACATCAAGGCCAGTGGCCAGCCCAAGGTACAGATGAGGTACATGAGAAGCTGCACAGGGAAGGGGCAAACAGCAGTGAACATCAGGGACAGTGGCCAGTCCAAGGTGCAGATGAGGTACATGAGAAGCTGCACAGGGAAGGGGCAAACAGCAGTGAACATCAAGGCCAGTGGCCAGTCCAAGGTGCAGATGAGGTACATGAGAAGCTGCACAGGGAAGGGGCAAACAGCAGTGAACATCAAGGCCAGTAGCCAGTTCAAGGTGCAGATGAGGTACATGAGAAGCTGCACAGGGAATGTGTGCGACTGTACCCTGCCATGGTCAGCAACACAGTCAGGGGGCTAACAATGGGCAGTCCAGGCACCGTTGTGGGAGAGACAGGTGTGTGAGGGGGACTTCCTCTCAGACTTGGCTGTCAGTCGGCCTGGGAGGTGGCTGAGTGTCGGGGACATTTGTAGGACTGGACCGGGGAGAGAGAGTCACAGCAGAGGTAGAGCCATCAGTGGCTTGTGAAGACGGAGGGCTGCTTGGACCAGGTGGTGTGGTGGCACGTGGAGGTGGAATCATACTGCCGTGAGACACAGTGTGGGTGGGAGATTGTGGAGGTGTGCCTTTCCACTTCTTGGGGATTCTAAATGGCTTCCCTGTCTTGGTATTAGTGGTAAGTGGGGCGGACACAACAGGCACACTCACCACCAAAGCTGCATCAGGTGCAGATGGTGGCCCTCCCTCTGGGGGCATGCTGGATCCAGCGGTACGCTTGGCCTGGCCTTGCCTTTGCCCCTCCATCCCCTGTTTACCTGGTGTCCCACCTACAGTGCCCTCCTTACCCTGATTCACAGGGCTCGGGATGGGAGTTGAGGTCGTGGGTGAATCAGCCGTGGAGCTCTTCTTATGTGTACTCTTAGCAGGCACCAGCTTCTCAGCGGGCACGGAAACTGTCTGCTTGTGTTTGTGGCCCGCTTTTGGGAGAGGACAGTCCTTGGCTGGGGATGCCTGTGAGGCATGTGAGCCTGAGGCCTGCTTCTTGGCTTTATGGCCCTGGGTGTCGCCTGACGGGCTTTTGCCTTTGCTCTCTGGGGTGGCTTTACTTTTCTGTGCGGATGGTGTCTGCGCCCTGGACCGCTTGGGCTGCTGCTGCTGTGTGCTGCGTGTGATTTATCTTGCCCTTGAGCTCTGTGGTGTGTGGTCACTATCGTCAGATGTAGCCACTGGCAGGGGGGTGGACAAAGGGACTGGAGCTGGACTCTGTGACTGTGCAAGCTGAATGGCTGTCGTCACTACGGAGGACAAAGCTTGGACAGTCCGGTGTAGCCCACCCACATCTGAATGAATGCCCTCCATGAAAGCAACGACTTGTGCCAATTTTTTGTCGTGGTCGAGGAAGGCGTTGATGAGAGTTGTCTGGCCCACACACAGCTGGCACGAAAGGTCCACAGACTCAACACTGAGGGCAGCAAGGGAGACAGGGGCAGGGGCAGCGGTGCCTGGGGTGAAGGACACTCTTCCCTTCTTACTGGTGCGAACACGGCCAGCACAAGTGGAAGTAGGTGGGAGGGTGGGCGCTGGACGCTGTGTGGTGGAAGAGGAGGCAGAGTTCCCGCTCCCTGTGCCCGCCAACAGAGATGTGTCACTGGCTGGCGTCAGATGACGTTGAGGTTGGTGTCTCTGGCTGTGATTCCTCAAGCAGACTCCTGTCCCCCTCCGAGGCGGTGGTAACATCAGTGTCACTGTGCTCGTGTGTAGCAGTCATGCTGGAGGCCTTACCACTGGTGTCTGTCCCCTGTCCTTCCGTGCCCACGGGAGATGCTGCATGAGAGAGAGAGATGTAGGGTCAGTTCATTGGCATCAACACAACCATCAATAGCAAGCAAAGCACTAAACAAGACAATGATGTCTCCATGTTGCACACCACCCGGTGCAGTAACATTGTGCAACCTTAATTTTGAATTTGAATTTAGCGTGTTATCAAGCAAACGTGGTATAAGTGAGCCATGTGATGACCACACAGACAAATTGCTTGCCGGTGGATCCGTTTAAACAGACACACAAATACCTCTGAGCACACCTAGGGCCCTGAGGGGGGCAAAGATGCACCTCCCAACATGTTGCCACTGTCACATCTGGAGGGAGCAGAAGGGGACAACCCAGATACAGACAGCAACATAACAGTCCACAATGGCCATGATCACATGCCATCCACCATGTCGTACTATGGGGCCCAAATACAGTTGCACATTGGTGTCAAATATTTTAGTCCCCACATTTATGAGGTCAGGCAATGCACACATTGATGAAAGCACACTCAGATGATGCACACTGCTGTTCCCTTCCATGGGATTTCCATGACTACCCCAATGCAGATGATGCAAGTAGGCCACGACTCAGAATGCAATGTCAGAGGCCATTACCCCAATGACATGAGAAAGTACAGGTAGGGAAAACGCATGACAGCTGCACCCAACACAGAGGCCACTTACAAGCCACTGAATCACACTACCAACATCCCCGGGCACAGCGGTGGCCCAGGCTGTGAACACATGCAGCCACTCACAACCAAAGTCACCCTTCCCAGAATTCTCACCCCCAGCTTGCTGCTGATGCTCCTTCAAACATGCATCCAGCTCAGTCTGTGTCACAGCTAAGATGCGGGCCATCAGTGGTGTCATGCTCCTGCGCGCCAACTTGCCAGTCCGAGGGATCAGCCCCAGCGTCATCTCCACCACATTATTGCTCAGCCGGCAGATGTCATCCCACCTCTTGTGACAGTGCGTGCGCCGTCGGTTGGAGACACCCAGATCCCGGACCTTGCGTACAATGGCCCTCCACACGGCCTTACGCTGGTGGACTTTGAGCTGCAGGCATGGGAGACAAGAGGGGGAAAAAAACAGGGCCACAGTGTCATGTACCACTATCTCACAGTACAGGAGCATGATACTAACTCATCACAACTACACCGATATGTCTAGCAGAGACGATAATGCTCCTCACATGGTACATTAGCATGGGAGACTCATACGCAAATGCATGCAGGTATGAGGGTGGACACAGTAAATGCCCATCTCATACACATGCAGGATGCCAACACAGAAAGCTATGTGTAGGCTGCCCACATCTACTGTCCATTTTGAGGGTGAGCGTAGACATACATGACATTTCAATATATGTTCAGGGGAAGACTCACTGTGTCCAACACTGCGCAGCCCTCAATGTCCTTACCCTGTGAATGGCTCACTGTGTCATGGAGGTCACATTGAGGGACATGGTCCTACAAACCCACACCCTCTCACAGGGCCTGTTGTGTGCAATCTATAGGGCTGAGATGGCTCTTTGATGGAGAGTCCTGGAAAAAACACACATGTGACACTCTGTACATTCAGTGATGTATCCTTCTCTGCTTGGGCAGTGACTGTGCAGGCCAAGTGTGATCACACTGAGGTCCAAAGTGGAGCATCAGAAATATCACATGAAGGGACAATTTGAGAGTGTGAACAGTGCCAGCATATGCCAGTCTGTACACAGGCTGGTGGAAATGGAAGGGGCTGTGCACAATAGTACGGCAATCAGCTGTGTCATAGGTGAATGACCACCAAGAGTGTCACCCTCTGGTATTGACGTCCTGAGCATAGTGCTGTACTATGGATGATGCCAATTTTGAGTCAGACACAATTCCATCACTACTCTCTGGACGAAAAGCCTTGCTAAGGCCACAGATGAGCCTGTGAAGGACATCAGGGACCCACACAGCCATTCACACAAGCAATTACTGTCCTGACTCCTGCATTACCAACTTGCTGCGTCACTGTATGGCTGACCAGACAATACATGTCCCTCCAGTTCTGATGTTCAGGCAGGGAAACGTGTGAAATAGGCTACACACCCCTTTCACCTGGTGACAGCATGCTTGGCAGTGCATGACACAAACCCACACTCTCAGGCACATACTGCACCACATCAACGTCATGTGTGCACCCCCTGCACTCTCACTTCCACTCTGAAACACTTACCACGACATTTGGAGTACCATATAGCCTCCCATACTGTGTGAGCACCTCGTCCACCAGGACCTCCAGCTCCTCGGTGGTGAAGGGACTGGCACGGATCTTCTCAGTCCTCGCCATCACTGTGTCCAGGAGACAGGAGCAGCAGCAGTTGGTGGTGAGGGGTGGCAGGCAGCAGGCTCTGGAGACAGAAGCAGCACCAGTTGGTGGTGAGGGGTGGCAGGCAGCAGGCTCTGGAGACAGGAGCAGCAGCAGTTGGTGGTGAGGGGTGGCAGGCAGCAGGCTCTGGAGACAGGAGCAGCAGCAGTTGGTGGTGAGGGGTGGCAGGCAGCAGGCTCTGGAGACAGGAGCTGCAGCAGTTGGTGGTGAGGGGTGTCAGGCAACAGGCTCTGGAGACAGGAGCAGCAGCAGTTGGTGGTGAGGGGTGGCAGACAGCAGGCTCTGAAAGCTGTGTAAATGTGAGGCTCTCGCCCACACATAAATAGCCCCCTGGGGTAGTTTCAGTGGTTCTAAGCTGCTGCAATTGGTGTTTCAGATCAAATGCATCCAATGACCGCCTCCGCGGTGGCGGAGCACACCTACCGCGATTTTCAAAATAGCATTAGGCTCCCGCAATTGCGCTTCCCATTGGCTGTAAGGCCATGTTCCATGGCGGTGACACACCGCAGGGGACAGGCGGCAGCTACCGCGATATGTGTGCCATGCCTTGCTGAGAATGACCGGGATTTGGGTGGCGGAGCATGCCAACCGCCATTTGGCCATGTGTATATGCCAGACACTACCGCGGTTGTGGCTGGGGAATTGGCGGTGACACACCGCAGGGGACAGGCGGTAGCCACCGCGATATGTGTGCCATGCCTTGATGAGAATGACCGGGATTTGGGTGGCGGAGCATGCCAACCGCCATTTGGCCATGTGTATATGCCAGACACTACCGCGATTGTGGCTGGGAAATTGGCGGTGACACACCGCAGGGGACAGGTGGTAGCCACCGCGATATGTGTGCCATGCCTTGCTGACAATGACCGGGATTTGGGTGGCGGAGCATGCCAACCACCATTTGGCCATGTGTATATGCCAGACACTACCGCGGTTGTGGCTGGGGAATTGGCGGTGACACACCGCAGGGGACAGGCGGTAGCCACCGCGATATGTGTGCCATGCCTTGATGAGAATGACCGGGATTTGGGTGGCGGAGCATGCCAACCGCCATTTGGCCATGTGTATATGCCAGACACTACCGCAATTGTGGCTGGGGCATTGGCGGTGACACACCGCAGGGGACAGGGGGTAGCCACCGCGATATGTGTGCCATGCATTTGAGGCAGTGACCGTGATTTGGGTGTCAGATCACCTTGACAGCACTTATGGACACGTCATGCAGTGTGAATGGCCAAAGGCAAGTCCTCCACAGTGCACAGTAGACACATGGTTCATGGCACAAGTTGTGCACTCAATGCCCATTTGACCTTTACCCCACTGCTGACTGCACATGCCATGTTGTTGTATATGATTAGGAACATTGGCATGTACTCACTCACATGTCACTTGTGATTTTCTGGGCATGTACACAGAACAGTGTTGTGATAGACTCTACAATGGGTACACATGTCAATGTGTGAAAGGGCTGAGCAACTTACAGTGATGAATGTCTCACTACAGAATGTGCAGATTTGACTGTCTACTTTTCCTGGCTCATGCACATACTTGTCAATAAACGCACAGTGTTGGGTCATTGTGTGGTTGATGTGTGCCCTGTGTGACTTGCACAAGAAGGTGTGGCAGTTACAGCAGCTATGTAGGCGACAGTAGTGTTGCAGTTTCACACATATGCTTTTGGTACTACTCTCTGGGCTGCCCATGAAAGATGTGGCCATGTCCCTTTGTGCATTCACATGTTCGGATATTGTTTGTGAGATGCTAGCTGTGTGAAAAGTGGACAGGTGTACGGATGGTGTATCTGAAGGTGTCCCTACAAGTAAGTTGTTTTGTTAGGTGTACTGTGATGCTAGTCATTGTTTCTGTTGTGTCAGTCAAAACGTAAGATGTCAGACACATCTCCTTGTGTATTGCGTTGACATGTGTCCTCTTTCATCTCACCTAGGAGGAGACCAAATCTGCATTGTCCCTTCACAGTGCTGGCAGACATGGAGGATGAGGAGGTAATACGGAAATTCCGGCTGGATCGAGACACCCCCCAAGACCTATGTGCTATGTTGGAGCCCCACCTGCAGCCTCGCAGGACATATCCGGGTGCTTTCACAGCAACGTCGAAGGTGATGGAGGCCCTGCATTTTTTTGCTTTTGGATCTTTCCAGCACACGGTGTCCAGCGCAGGTGGGATGTCACAACCTATGTTCAGTATGGTGCTACGGGATGTCCTGTCCGCTATGATGATCTACAAGGACAGATATATCCATTTCCCCAGGAGGCATGAATTGGCGCCTGTGAAGGGAAATTTTTAGGCACTTGGGCACATCCCCAATGTTGTTAGTGCCATTGACTGCACACATGTTGGCCTGGTTTCACCTCAGGCACGGGAGCACATCTACAGGAATTGGAAACATTTCCATTCCATCTATGTGCAGGTGGTGTGCCAGGCCGATATGATCATCTCACACTTCTGTGCAAAATTTCCTGGCTCCGCACATGACTCGTACATCATGCGTAACAGCATTGTGCCACAGCTGATGGATAATCTGCTTCCAGAACGTGCATGGATTGTGGGTGAGTACGCAGTGTCAAGTAGCGTGCTGTGTGTGTGACATGCTGTCCTCTGCCACAGTTGTATTACAAAGTTGGTCTGTATATCTCCCACCTAGGTGATTCTGCATATCCCAACCGTGCTTGGTTGCAGAGCCCACTGCGAAATCCCAGGACCTCAAGTGAAGTCCGCTACAATGATGCCCATGGGAGGACATGTCGTGTGGTGGAACGTACTTTTGTGCTCCTGAAGTCAAGGTTTCGCTGCCTGGACAGGACCAGAGGTGCATTGATGTACTCACCCAAAAAGGTGTGTCAGATTCTGGTTGCATGCTGCATGCTCCACAACCTGGCCTTGCGCAAGGAGATCCCCCTGCTCCTGGACGCTGATGATCAGCCGAGGCCCCCGCCTGCAAACCAACCCATGTCCAGTGACGAGGATAGTGGAGAGGAGGAAGGTGTCGACCTGCATCAACAGCTCATCAACCGCTACTTCACTTGAAGGTGAGTGACAATGTACAACAGACCCATTGTCTGCTGATGTTGTTGTTGTTGGTGAAAAGGTCTATGTGAGCTTTGTGACTGCAGCCTGTTGTAGACTCAGTGATGACTGACAACGTTTCTTGTTACAGCAAACAAATGATGGACGGAATGCTGACAATGCAAACATTCTCCCCCAGTCAAAAGATCTAGGTTAAATCCATCGTTCTTTTGCCCACTACGCCACCCCAGTTTGAACCCAGCCATATGCAAATCAGTCTTGACCCTGTGCCCCATGGGAACAGTCCAGTCCAGACCAAACTGCCAGGCCAGGTCCTCCCTGGACCGGAAACAAGCATCCTGGGACCGGTTTCAGGGTATGTCACCCTTCTTCAGCCAGGCTAGCTTGAATCCAGTGGCACAGTGAGCAAGGGACCCAAGTCTGGGCATACCCATCCCACTTAGGGCGAAAAGTGTTACAGCAAACAAATGATGGACGGAATGCTGACAATGCAAACATTCTCCCCCAGTCAAAAGATCTGGGTTAAATCCATTGTTCTTTTGCCCACTACGCCACCCCAGTTTGAACCCAGCCATATGCAAATCAGTCTTGACCCTGTGCCCCATGGGAACAGTCCAGACCGAACTGCCAGGCCAGGTCCTCCCTGGACCGGAAACAAGCATCCTGGGACCGGTTTCAGGGTATGTCACCCTTCTTCAGCCAGGCTAGCTTGAATCCAGTGGCACAGTGAGGAAGGGACCCAAGTCTGGGCATACCCATCCCACTTAGGGCGAAAAGTGTTACAGCAAACAAATGATGGACGGAATGCTGACAATGCAAACATCCTCCCCCAGTCAAAAGATCTGGGTTAAATCCATCGTTCTTTTGCCCACTACGCCACTCCAGTTTGAACCCAGCCATATGCAAATCAGTCTTGACCCTGTGCCCCATGGGAACAGTCCAGACCGAACTGCCAGGCCAGGTCATCCCTGGACCGGAAACAAGCATCCTGGGACCGGTTTCAGGGTATGTCACCCTTCTTCAGCCAGGCTAGCTTGAATCCAGTGGCACAGTGAGCAAGGGACCCAAGTCTGGGCATACCCATCCCACTTAGGGCGAAAAGTGTTACAGCAAACAAATGATGGACGGAATGCTGACAATGCAAACATTCTCCCCCAGTCAAAAGATCTGGGTTAAATCCATCGTTCTTATGCCCACTACACCACCCCAGTTTGAACCCAGCCATATGCAAATCAGTCTTGACCCTGTGACCCATGGGAACAGTCCAGACCGAACTGCCAGGCCAGGTCCTCCCTGGACCGGAAACAAGCATCCTGGGACCGGTTTCAGGGTATGTCACCCTTCTTCAGCCAGGCTAGCTTGAATCCAGTGGCACAGTGAGCAAGGGACCCACGTCTGGGCATACCCATCCCACTTAGGGCGAAAAGACATTGTTCTACATTCTGTCCATCAACTGTTGCTTTTGCATTTGTCACCCCGAGTGGGACGGGTATGCCCAGACGTGGGTCCCGTGCTCTCCATGCCACTGGAATCAAGCTATCCTGGCTGAAGAGGGTGAAACTCGAAACCGGTCCTAGGATGCTTGTTTCCAGTCCAGGGAGGACCTGGCTTGGCAGTTCGGGCTGGACTGTTCCCATGAGGCACAGGGTCAAGACTGATTTGCATATGGCTGGGTTCAAACTGGAATGGCATGGTGAGCAAAAAATGATGGATTTAGGCCCAGATCTCTGTACTGGGGTGAATGTATGACATTGTTCTGCATTCTGTCCAGCAACTGTTGTTTTTGCATTTGTCACCCCGAGTGGGACGGGTATGCCCAGACGTGTGTCCCGTGCTCTCCATGCCACTGGAATCAAGCTATCCTGGCTGAAGAGGGGTGAAACCCCGAAACCGGTCCTAGGATGCTTGTTTCCAGTCCAGGGAGGACCTGGCTTGGCAGTTCGGGCTGGACTGTTCCCATGAGGCACAGGGTCAAGACTGATTTGCATATGGCTGGGTTCAAACTGGAATGGCATGGTGAGCAAAAACGATGGATTTAGGCCCAGATCTCTGTACTGGGGTGAATGTATGACATTGTTCTGCATTCTGTCCATCAACTGTTGTTTTTGCATTTGTCACCCCGAGTGGGACGGGTATGCCCAGACGTGTGTCCCGTGCTCTCCATGCCACTGGAATCAAGCTATCCTGGCTGAAGAGGTGAAACCCCGAGACCGGTCCTAGGATGCTTGTTTCCAGTCCAGGGAGGACCTGGCTTGGCAGTTCGGGCTGGACTGTTCCCATGAGGCACAGGGTCAAGACTGATTTGCATATGGCTGGGTTCAAACTGGAATGGCATGGTGAGCAAAAAAACGATGGATTTAGGCCCAGATCTCTGTACTGGGGTGAATGTATGACATTGTTCTGCATTCTGTCCATCAACTGTTGTTTTTGCATTTGTCCCCCGAGTGGGACGGGTATGCCCAGACGTGGGTCCCGTGCTCTCCATCCTACTGGAATCAAGCTATCCTGGCTGAAGAGGGTGAAACCCCAAAACTGGTCCTAGGATGCTTGTTTCCAGTCCAGGGAGGACAAGGCTTGGCAGTTCGGGCTGGACTGTTCCCATGAGGCACAGGGTCAAGACTGATTTGCATATGGCTGGGTTCAAACTGGAATGGCATGGTGAGCAAAAACGATGGATTTAGGCCCAGATCTCTGTACTGGGGTGAATGTATGACATTGTTCTGCATTCTGTCCAGCAACTGTTGTTTTTGCATTTGTCACCCCGAGTGGGACGGGTATGCCCAGACGTGGGTCCCGTGCTCTCCATGCCACTGGAATCAAGCTATCCTGGCTGAAGAGGGGTGAAACCCCGAAACCGGTCCTAGGATGCTTGTTTCCAGTCCAGGGAGGACCTGGCTTGGCAGTTCGGGCTGGAATGTTCCCATGAGGCACAGGGTCAAGACTGATTTGCATATGGCTGGGTTCAAACTAGAATGGCATGGTGAGCAAAAAAACGATGGATTTAGGTCCAGATCTCTGTACTGGGGTGAATGTATGACATTGTTCTGCATTCTGTCCATCAACTGTTGTTTTTGCATTTGTCACCCCGAGTGGGACGGGTATGCCCAGACGTGTGTCCCGTGCTCTCCATGCCACTGGAATCAAGCTATCCTGGCTGAAGAGGGGTGAAACCCCGAAACCGGTCCTAGGATGCTTGTTTCCAGTCCAGGGAGGACCTGGCTTGGCAGTTCGGGCTGGACTGTTCCCATGAGGCACAGGGTCAAGACTGATTTGCATATGGCTGGGTTCAAACTGGAATGGCATGGTGAGCAAAAAACGATGGATTTAGGCCCAGATCTCTGTACTGGGGTGAATGTATGACATTGTTCTGCATTCTGTCCATCAACTGTTGTTTTTGCATTTGTCACCCCGAGTGGGACGGGTATGCCCAGACGTGTGTCCCGTGCTCTCCATGCCACTGGAATCAAGCTATCCTGGCTGAAGAGGGTGAAACCCGAAACCGGTCCTAGGATGCTTGTTTCCTGTCCAGGGAGGACCTGGCTTGGCAGTTCGGGCTGGACTGTTCCCATGAGGCACAGGGTCAAGACTGATTTGCATATGGCTGGGTTCAAACTGGAATGGCATGGTGAGCAAAAAACGATGGATTTAGGCCCAGATCTCTGTACTGGGGTGAATGTATGACATTGTTCTGCATTCTGTCCATCAACTGTTGTTTTTGCATTTGTCACCCCGAGTGGGACGGGTATGCCCAGACGTGGGTCCCGTGCTCTCCATGCCACTGGAATCAAGCTATCCTGTCTGAAGAGGGGTGAAAGCCCGAAACCGGTCCTAGGATGCTTGTTTCCAGTCCAGGGAGGACCTGGCTTGGCAGTTCGGGCTGGACTGTTCCCATGAGGCACAGGGTCAAGACTGATTTGCATATGGCTGGGTTCAAACTGGAATGGCATGGTGAGCAAAAACGATGGATTTAGGCCCAGATCTCTGTACTGGGGTGAATGTATGACATTGTTCTGCATTCTGTCCATCAACTGTTGTTTTTGCATTTGTCACCCCGAGTGGGACGGGTATGCCCAGACGTGGGTCCCGTGCTCTCCATGCCACTGGAATCAAGCTATCCTGGCTGAAGAGGGGTGAAACCCCGAAACCGGTCCTAGGATGCTTGTTTCCAGTCCAGGGAGGACCTGACTTGGCAGTTCGGGCTGGACTGTTCCCATGAGGCACAGGGTCAAGACTGATTTGCATATGGCTGGGTTCAAACTGGAATGGCATGGTGAGCAAAAAACGATGGATTTAGGCCCAGATCTCTATACTGGGGTGAATGTATGACATTGTTCTGCATTCTGTCCAGCAACTGTTGTTTTTGCATTTGTCACCCCGAGTGGGACGGGTATGCCCAGACGTGGGTCCCGTGCTCTCCATGCCACTGGAATCAAGCTATCCTGTATGAAGAGGGGTGAAAGCCCGAAACCGGTCCTAGGATGCTTGTTTCCAGTCCAGGGAGGACCTGGCTTGGCAGTTCGGGCTGGACTGTTCCCATGAGGCACAGGGTTAAGACTGATTTGCATATGGCTGGGTTCAAACTGGAATGGCATGGTGAGCAAAAAAACGATGGATTTAGGCCCAGATCTCTGTACTGGGGTGAATGTATGACATTGTTCTGCATTCTGTCCATCAACTGTTGTTTTTGCATTTGACAACGTTTCTTGGACAGGGTAGTTTGGCACAGTTCCAGGATGTCTATGTCAGTACTGTTGCTCATTGTGATGTTTGCATGGTGGGGTACTTTGATGACAGGTGTTGTGTGATGGCTGTGATGCCAACGCGTGACCAGTGAATATTGTTATGTTGTGTTTTTCCAGGTCCCATCAGCCTCTCCTTGCCTACAAACAATCCGTGCTCCTGGTACATTGTACTCATGGTGAACATTGCACATCCTGTGATTAAAACACGGAGCAGACACAACAACATTGGTGTGTAAGGAGTGTTTATTTACAATGGGTACATGTGACAGTGGAGTGCATATTTACCAAAAGGTGAATGGTGAAGCAATGAGTTGTCAGTGATGGAAGATGAGACAATCAATTAGTCACCACATAGATGTGGTGACCCAGTCCAACAGACGGATGACATTCACATGGCAGTGTGGGGAAGGACAGTCTACAAAGTCTATGGCAGGGTGAAGAGGGGTGCCGTCATGGCTGGCTCCTTGACTGGCGTTTGGCAGGTGCTTTGCCACGGGATACTCCCAGGGATTTCTTAGGACGGCCCCTTGATTTTTTGGCAGGGGGGCCTCTGCTGCAGGGCCAGTGGGGTCTGAGGAGTCCCCCCTTTCCGTGGTGGTAGGGGAGGTTAAGGAACTGTCATCCTGCGGGCCACCGGAGGGAGGTGGAGGTGTTGTTTGTGCCGCAGGCCTGGCCCTCAGTACCGCCACTAGCTGGCCCAAGAGGTCCACGATTTGGCCCATGCGGGTGTCTATGGACCTCAGCAGCAGGCGGAGCTTGCAGGAATCTTCCTGAGCCTGGCCCGTTTGTCCCTGGGCCCGTTCATAGGCCCCAATGACTCTTGTGATGTTGTCCAGGGCTTCGGTCCCAGTGTCCGTTTGGCTCAAACTCCTCCCTCCCATCTGCCCTGCTGTGACGGACCTGTTGCCTCACCACTGCATGCACCCGCATACTCTCCCTGCCCTCCTCTGTTGGTGGGGTGGGGTGGTCTTCCTCTGGGGCAGGGCGAGTGTTGCAGGCAGCACTGGTGGTTGTGGTGGTGGAGGTCGCACAGGTCGTTCCAGCAGGGGTCAGCGTGGTTGTTGTTGTTGCTGATGTGGTGGTGGGGGGGACAGTGGGGACCTGGGACCTGTTGCGCCCTGGCTTGCCAGATGGGCCGGCTTCAAGATCCGCATCCTCGAAATCCAGGGAGTCATCATCAGTGAGTCCATGTTCCAGGGGTGGAGGCTGGCTCTGCAGGTTGGTGTTGTCATCCTCTGCAGTCAGTCCTTGGTCACCTGTGGGACAGAGGGGAAATGGTAACTGGCGGGCACCCCTCAGGCTTGTTATTCAATGTATCTTATTTACAGGTCATACAACACACAGTTTACTAGTTTGCACATTGAATGTCTGCACAGTAAGGTGCATCTTGACATGATGTGGAGGTACATACATTAATATTCAACAGTGTGACATGTCAATGGATACCATGCCCCACGTGCAAATTTTGTGATTACGAGGACATATTGTCATCTGTCAACTGGCGGCTATACGACTTGATGTGCGGCATCTTTGCTGATTACTCTGCCTGGCATGCGTTACATCTGCGCATGAACTAGCCATTGTCAACTCATGCATACCTTTGTCATGTCCTGTACTTTGATTTATATTTTCTACAGACCATGCTTGCTTTGTTTTCATATGGTCCTTCAAGCTCAACCCACATGGACTTTACAGGTGGCATTCAGTGCTGTACATGTCTGGGCCCGGCTTCACTTCAACATGGTATTTGGTGAGTCAAACTTTTGTTTCTGTGCCAGTTCCATACGCTTAGCTGTCTGCACACTGTAATTTGATATTGTATCTGTGTCAATTTTGTTGGGATGTGAGGGCTGGTGTTGTCATATGGCTCCATGCTTTTGGGAAGGAATGGTGGTGTGCATGCACTGTCTACTTACCTGTTCTGTTGTCACATTGGGGTGGAGTTTCGAACACATCTCTCTGGCTGTGTGTTTAAGTGCTACTTCCTGCTCAGGGGTGGGACAGGGGTGCCTGGTGGGAGTTGTAGTGCAGGACTCCCAACCCCAAACACCCCTCCCTGGGAAGATGGCTACCTACCTGTTATGTGAGGGGGAACCTTACAGTGACTGCCACATGCTTCTGGGTGGGTGTGGAGTGCTACATCATGCTCAGGGGTGGGACAGGGGACCTGGTGGAAGTTGTTGTGCAGGACTCCCAACCCCAAACACCCCTTCCTGTGAAGATGGCTACCTACCTGTAAGTTTGGTTGTTGTTATACGATGGCTGCCACATGCTACTGGGTGGGTGTGGAGTGCTCCATCCTGCTCAGGGGTGGGACAGGGGTGCCTGGTGGGAGTTGTTGTGCAGACCTCCCCACCCCAAACAGCCCTCCCTGGGAAGATGGCTACCTACCTCTTAGGTCAAGGTGAACAATGCAATGGCTGCCACATGCTTCTGGTGTGGGGGGAGTGCTCCATCCTGCTCAGGGGTGGGATAGGGGTGCCTGGTGGGAGTTGGTGTGCAGGCCTCCCAACCCCAAACAGCCCTCCCTGGGAAGATGGCTACCTACCTGTTAGGTCAAGGTGAACAATGCAATAGCTGCCACATGCTTCTGGGTGTGGGGGAGTGCTCCATGCTGCTCAGGGGTGGGACAGGGGTGCCTGGTGGGAGTTGTTGTGCAGGCCTCCCAACCCCAAACAGCCCTCCCTGGGAAGATGGCTACCTACCTGTTAAGTCAAGGTGAACAATGCAATGGCTGCCACATGCTTCTGGGTGTGGGGGGAGTGCTACATCCTGCTCAGGATTGGGACAGGGGTGCCTGGTGGGAGTTGTAGTGCAGGACTCCCAACCCAAAACACCCCTCCCTGGGAAGATGGCTACCTACCTGTTATGTGAGGGGGAACCTTACAGTGACTGCCACATGCTTCTGGGTGGGTGTGGAGTGCTACATCCTGCTCAGGGGTGGGACAGGGGACCTGGTGGAAGTTGTTGTGCAGGCCTCCCACCCCCAAACAGCCCTCCTTGGAAAGATGGCTACCTATCTGTTAGGTCAAGGTGAACAATGCAATGGCTGCCACATGCTTCTGGGTGTGGGGGAGTGCTCCATCCTGCTCAGGGGTGGGACAGGGGTGCCTGGTGGGAGTTGTAGTGCAGGCCTCCCACCCCCAAACACCCCTCCCTGGGAAGATAGCTACCTACCTGTTATGTGAGGGGGAACCTTACAGTGACTGCCACATGCTTCTGGATGGGTGTGGAGTGCTATATCCTGCTCAGGGGTGGGACAGGGGACCTGGTGGAAGTTGTTGTGCAGGCCTCCCACCCCCAAACAGCCCTCCCTGGGAAGATGGCTACCTCCCTGTTAGGTCAAGGTGAACAATGCAATGGCTGTCACATGCTTCTGGGTGTGGGGGGAGTGCTACATCCTGCTCAGGGGTGGGACAGGGGGCCTGGTGGGAGTTGTTGTACAGGCCTCCCAACCCCAAACAGCCCTCCCTGGGAAGATGGCTACCTCCCTGTTAGGTCAAGGTGAACAATGCAATGGCTGTCACATGCTTCTGGGTGTGGGGGGAGTGCTCCATCCTGCTCAGGGGTGGGACAGGGGTGCCTGGTGGGAGTTGTTGTGCAGGCCTCCCACCCCCAAACAGCCCTCCCTGGGAAGATGGCTACCTACCTGTTAGGTCAAGGTGAACAATGCAATGGCTGCCACATGCTTCTGGGTGTGGGGTGAGTGCTCATCCTGCTCAGGGGTAGGACAGTGGTGCCTGGTGGGAGTTGTAGTGCAGGCCTCCCACCCCCAAACACCCCTCCCTGTGAAGATGGCTACCTACCTGTTATGTGAGGGGGAACCTTACAATGACTGCCACATGCTTCTGGGTGGGTGTGGAGTGCTACATCCTGCTCAGGGGTGGGACAGGGGACCTAGTGTAAGTTGCTGTGCAGGCCTCTCACCCCCAAACAGCCCTCCATGGGAAGATGGCTACCTACCTGTTAGGTCAAGGTGAACAATGCAATGGCTGCCACATGCTTCTGGGTGTGGGGGGGTGCTACATCCTGCTCAGGGGTGGGACAGGGGGCCTGGTGTGAGTTGTAGTGTAGGCCTCCCAACCCCAAAGAGCCCTCCCTGGGAAGATGGCTACCTACCTGTTAGGTCAAGGTGAACAATGCAATGGCTGCCACATGCTTCTGGGGGGGAGTGCTACATCCTGCTCATGGGTGGGTAAGGGAGACCTTGTGGGAGTTGTTGTGCTGGTTGCCTGGTCACATACAACCCTGTTAATGTTGCTTGCCTTTGGGGTGATTAAGATGGAGTGCATGTTACATCTGTGAGAGCTGTGTAGGGTTTTGTGGCGCACATGAATGCATTTGGGCCTGGGAGGTGTCGCTTTGTAGTTGTGCACAACAGTATATAGCAGTGTAATGAGAGACATTTGTTGGTACTTACCAGCCTCCACTCCCCCGGCTATTCCTGTGAGACTCTCTGGATGCAGTATGGCAAGCACCTTCTCCTCCCATGCAGTGAATGTTCTTGGTGGAATGGGAGGGCCACCGCCAGTCCTCTGAGCCAGCTGATGGTTCTTGTTCCTCTTCTTTTTGACGACACTCTTCAGTTCATGCCACCGCTTCATGATTTCCTGTTTGTTGCGTGGGGTGGTCCCTACTGCACTGATCTTGTCAACTATCCTTACCCACATTTACGTTCTGGTGGCTAATGGTGTCTGTTGGACGAGGTTACCAAACAATTGTGGTTCTACTCGGATTATCTCGTCTACCATGACTGTCAACTCACTGTCTGTGAATTTGGGCATTTTCTGTGGTGACATGGTGTGTGATGTGCAATGGGGTTGGAGGTGCAGATGTGTAAGTGGTGGTGGTGGTGGTGGTGATGTGTATGGTGTGTGATGTGCAAAGGGGTTGGAGGTGCAGGTGTGGGAGTGGTGATGGCGGTGGGTATCGCGGCGGGCCTCAATATGGTGGCGGTGCCTAGCAGGCACCACCAGCCATATTAGGATGTGAGGATTTGAAGGCCTTTCCATGGCGGCGATGCTGCCATGGAAAGGCTGGCGGGGATTTGCTTTGGGGGCCCGTTGTGGGCCCCAGGGGGATGGGGGGAGCACTTGGGGGTACCTATGGTGCCCCCTGCATGTCCATGCACAAGGTGGCAGGCACCGGGCAGTGCCTGCCATGTTGTGCATGGAAATGCACAACATGGCATTTCACCATTGCGGCGGGTGCTGCAGCCAGCAGCACCCGCCGCAATGTTAAATCGCCGGATGCGACCGCCGCGCTGGCGGTTGCATCATAATGAGGGTGGCGGGACCGCCGCATGTCTGGCGGCCAGTCCCGTTACCACTAGGGTGGCAGGCGGACTAAAGTCCGCTCACCATCCAAATAGGCCCCATAGTAACTTGTAAAAGTGAACAAAATAAAACATCACCACAACATAAACGAGCAGTCTAAAGTACATAGTAATAAAAAAGATAAGAAGACTGATAATTAAAAATAAATTGGATCACTGACAGAAGATCGACAACAGAAATATCGACCTACAGAAATATCGTGATAAAAATATCCTTGTCAAAAATATCGACCTCCTATCTTCATAATGGTAAGTAAAAAAATAGCCCAAAAAAAATATTGTTGTTAAAAATATCGAAGTAGAAAATATCGTTTTTTTTAAATGTATAAAAAATAATGTAAAATAAATTAAATAATACATTTAACTTTAAAAAAAATATTTAGATTTATTTGTATAATTTAACAATTATAAGTAATAAATGTAATGTAAAAATAAATTAAACATACATATTTAACATGTAATATATATATATATATTTACTTAAAAATAATTAATAAATAATAATTTTAATTAATTATAAAATGTTAGAAATATATTAAAATTTATAAATAAATATATATATATATATATATATATATATATACAAACACCTGTAACATAAAAATAAAATAATAAAAATTATATTATAATTTAAAATATTAAAATATATAATATTTTTTAAACCTTCATTTTACTTTACATTGACTGCAACAGTAGGGAAAGTGTGGGATAGCGGAGGAGAAAAAATTACTATTCCCAATCCAGCGAGTGCAACAGTAGGGAAAGTGTTGGATAGCGGAGGGGAATAATTTACTATTCCCACTCCAATAACTGCAACAGTAGGGAAAGAGTTGGGTAGCGGAGGGGAATAATTTACTATTCCCACTCCAGCGAGTGCATCAGTAGGGAAAGTGTTGGATAGCATAGGGATAAAAATTACTATTCCCACTCCAGCAAGTGCAACAGTAGGGAAAGTGCTGGATAGCGGAGGGGAATAATTTACTATTCCCACTCCAGCGAGTGCAACAGTAGGGAAAGTGTTGGATAGCATAGGGATAAAAAGTACTATTCCCACTCCAGCGAGTGCATCAATAGGGAAAGTGTTGGATAGCGTTGGGGTAAAATTTACTATTCCCACTCCAGCGAGTGCAAAAGTAGGGAAAATGTTGGATAGCGTAGGGGTAAAAATTACTATTCCCACTCCAGCGAGTGCAACAGTAGGGAAAGTGTTGGATAGCGTAGGGGTAAAAATTACTTTTCCCACTCCACCGAGTGCAACAGTAGGGAAAGTGTTGGATAGCGTAGGGGTAAAAATTACTATTCCCACTCCAGCGAGTGCAACAGTAGGGAAAGTGTTGGATAGCGCAGGGGTAAAAATGACTATTCCCACTCCAGCGAGTACAACAGTAGGGAAAGTGTTGGATACTGTAGGGGTATAAATTTCTATTCCCACTCCTGCGAATGCAGCAGTAGGGAAAGAGTTGGATAGCAAAGGGGTAAAAATTACTATTCACACTTAAGAAAATTCAAATTTAAAAACAAACAAAATATCAACTACTATACAACATATAATAAAACACCCAAAAACAAAACATATCTATTATAAATTTTTACAAAACATAGGGGCCCATTACGATACCCGGCGTAAATAATTCCGCCAGGCATGGAAGCGGCAAAAATCCGCCCGCACACACCGCCTGAACACCGACCACGCCATTACGATTACACAAACCGAATACCGCCATCGGCGAAAAAGCACACAAAATACCGCCCGCCAACGTCCGAGTCGGAGACAAACCGCCCGCCACGGACGGAAACACGCACGACAACACAAAACCGCCCGCCCTCACGGCCGACACACCGCACGTGAAATTACGATCGCACCGACATGAGCGCGGAAAAACCACAAATATACCGCCCGCCAGCGCAAACAACGCCGATGAGAATCGACACGGCAGAAGCCATGGCGCCAACGTACCTGCACAGAAACCATCCGCACACAAAACCAATAGCACACAACATGGCCAACAAGTCCACACAGCAAGGCACGCACAAATACACAAGCACAGTACACATCCCGAAAACACCCCCCGGACAAACAAAAAATACAAAGGCCAGAACCCCAGACACAACACACCTGAAAACAACAGACCATGAGGACACACCCACATAGGTGAGTACAAAAGCAGCACTCCCACAGACCACAACCCCTTGCTACATTGCAAACCAGAGAGGAGAGGAGAGGACACAGTGACACAGCAAGGACAGCAGCACACCACAGAAACGCACACATCACTACCACCACCACCACCACCACCACCAACACCACCACCACCACCACCACCACCACCACCAAACACCGGCACCACAAACCCCCTGCACATTACACAACACACACCGCACCAGCACCACAAACATCATGGCACCACAAAGAATGCCCAAGTTCACGCCCATGGAGCTGACGGTCATGGTCGACGAGATCATCAAGGTGTACCCACAAATCTATGGGAACATGGTCCAGCACACACCACTAGCCACCAGAAACAGAATGTGGAACCGGATCGTAGACCAGGTCAATGCAGTCGGGACCCTGCCCAGGAACAGAGTCGAGATCAACAAACGTTGGAATGACGTAAAGAGCCTGGTCAAGAAGAAGGAGGGCAAAAACAGAGAGCTGGCTGCCGTCACTGGCGGAGGGAATCCCGCGCTCTTTAAGACCTTCAAAGCGTGGGAGGAGAAGGTGCGAGTCGTAATCCATCCGGAGATCCTCGCCGGATTAGCAGGGGAGTGGAGGCTGGTAAGTACAAACTAATGTATACCAGCACACCGCTATGTACTCACATGCACTACCACCATGCCACAGCTCCCAGGGACAAACACCCCCATGTCCAGCACACAATACACAACACATCACACACACATGCAACAGACACTACCACACACAGCCCAAACAGAACAACTGTAAGATGCGTGGGGACATGTGTACACTAAGCCAGCCACGTAACCACCAACAGGTCCCCAAATATGCCAGAAGCGCCACAACGAGCACCCACCACACCCATGTGTCCGCCACAGCTGCACTAACCGACAAGTAACAGGTAAGTGGCAGGAACACAAAGTGCAGTGGGTGGGACGGTGGACAGCCCAAGTACAACACACACCAGGCCCCAGTCCCACAGCACAGCAAGGAGGAGCATCCCCCACACCCCACAGCCACGTGTCAGCCACCGCAGTGCACAACGACAGCCGAAAGGCAGACATCACGGTCCACAGCAATCGGTGTCAGTGGGTATCCAGCCACCCCACGACCCACAACACCCTCCCACCCCCACAGACCTGCAACATGGAGCACCCCCGCTTAGAGCCATGTGGCATCCAGTACAGTGCACGCACGAACAACTTGCAGGTGGGAAACTGGACAGGGCTGGATTACTGGAGGCATGAGGACCATAACACGACCAACACATGGGACATGTCACGTAGCAGACGAACACGCAGCACCGCCCACCGTCACGAACAAGTGAACAATGTGCACACGGACATGAACAACAGACTCACACCCCACATGACCCATCACAGACATAGCAACACCCAAGGAGCCACGTCTGCATGCACAAGCCACACTGAATATAGTACCACACGGCAGCCACTGTGCAACTCATCACACACAACCGAAACACCATTGAAGTCCTGTCCATGTAGCCCCTACTGCCTGTCAACCACACACCCCACGACTACGCCTATGTAAGACAAACAACACTAGACGCAACAGAGCGGAACAACATAAATGCACACGAACACCACTGAACCCATCAAACACACAGACACACCATGCACAAACAACATACCATCCATCCCATCCGTCAGCCCCAGTCTCATGAAAGGCATGTCATCCGCACAGCTGCCACACATACAGCAGTCACGCTAAGATACATGCCCATGACCAACCATGTGCCAGAAGTCAATGAAGTGCACGACACACTGTGAGCAACAACACACAACATGGGCCACACCCCCCGAGCACTGCAGTGATGCACATGGCACAGGGCAGCACGCACACCAAGGAGATGGGACAACTGCAATACGTTGGCTGGCACACAACCATCACTCACTCATAACGATGCGTCCAATGCCATGTCCAGTAATCACAACAGACAGCAAATATGCAGGCCATGTCAAGCATGCACACACCTCAAACCATGCACTGTCATGCTGCCACAACACATGTCACGTTCGGCACCCATGGCTCACAGCATGTACCCCAAAAGCATATTCCCTCCCAAATGCGAATCTGGGGCATGGCCCCCATGTTGCCATATGCGTTCCTAAGCGTTCCATTTGAACCCCAAAAGCATATTCCATCCCAAATGCGAATCTAGGGCATGGCCCCCATGTTGCCATATGCGTTCCTAAGCGTTCCATTTGAACCCCAAAGCATATTCCATCCCAAATGCGAATCTGGGGCATGGCCCCCATGTTGCCATATGCGTTCCTAAGCGTTCCATTTGAACCCCAAAAGCATATTCCATCCCAAATGCGAATCTGGGGCATGGCCCCCATGTTGCCATATGCGTTCCTAAGCGTTCCATTTGAACCCCAAAAGCATATTCCATCCCAAATGCGAATCTGGGGCATGGCCCCCATGTTGCCATATGCGTTCCTAAGCGTTCCATTTGAACCCCAAAAGCATATCCCCTCCCAAATGCGAATCTGGGGCATAGCCCCCATGTTGCCATATGCGTTCCTGAGCGTTCCATTTGAACCCCAAAAGCAAAGTACAAACCAGACCCAGGATGGGCCAGGAGCCCGCATACACCAGAGTCACAATAAGTAGGGGCACAGCAACACACCCATCGGCATGGCCAATCCGTCCCATGCCACATGTGCACAGCACACAGTCCCATTGCCAAGCACACACAACTACAGATGCTACAGCCACACACACGCCTCCGGGAAACCCATGTACGAGATTGCACGAACTGTCAATGTCAGACGACAAATACATACTTCGCCAGGTGCAACACAATAACAAATCTCATTCTCTCCACAGGTGACGAACTGCTGGATGCTGGGGATGGAGCCAGCAGCCAGCACAGCCAGCCTACAAGCCCCCAACGAGGACACACGGATCTGGAGGATCTGTCCTCCTCTTCGGACACGGACAACCAAGCAGGCCCATCTGGTGTGGCAGGGCCCAGCCGCTCCCCAGGACCCCTCCTACCCACCAACCCATCATCCAGGGCTGCTGAACATTCACAGCCCCCTGCTGCCACTGTCGTTGCGGCCACACCCACGGTCATTGTGGCCACTACCACTGCCGCAACCGCCACCATCGCCGCACCGACCACCACCGCCGCCACCACCGCCACGTCTTCGCTGGCACCAGCCCCAGCGCAGGTGGTGGCCCGGACGACTGGATCCACCCTGGGAGCCACAGCGAGGACCGTGGTGAGCAATGTGGCTAGTGGGCAGGCCGGTGGCAGCAGGACTGGTAGGAGGAGCAGGGTCAGGGAAACGCCAGCCTCCCCTGGGAGCCATGCCCTGCCTCACATGGCCAGAGTCCTTGGGGCCTATGAAGAGGCCCAAGGACAATGGGTCCGGTCTGCCTCAGACACGCGTGAGGTGCTGGGGGTGCTGAGGTCCATGGACGCCCGTATGGGCCAAATCGTGGACCTCATGGGACAGCTGGTGGTGGCGGTGAGGTCACAGCCAGGGACAGCAGCTCCCCCTCCGCCACCACCTGCCGGGGCGCAGGGTGGAGCAGCAGTGTCCAGTTCCCCTGCGTCCACAGCCAGTGATCACACCTCAACCACCAGCATGTCGCAAGCAGGCACCCCCTCGCAAACGTGGAAGGGGCCGTCCGAAGAGGAAACAGATCTCCCGGGAGGACTTCGCACGCTCCAGTCGCAAGTGAGGCAGCCAGCCAGCCTTCCGCCAGCCTTCCTTGACCAGCCACTGCATTGACTTGGACTACGATCCCACTCCACACAGCCATCTGGATGGCATGTGTGTGTTGGACTATGGACATAGAACCAGTGGGTACACCCTGATCATCACGCAGCCATGACCGACAGCTCATTGTCACTGCACGCACCACTTTTGTCATCACCTTACACACAATCACATGTCACAGTTTGTAATAAATGCACCTTTTTCACTAACTGCTGTTTGTGCCCTGTGTCTTATTTGTACGGAATACAACGGCCACCTTGGGCGGAAAGGCACCTGATGCGTGGCATGGCATTTGAATCCGGAGGGCCTGTAGGGACCTAGGGGTGGGAGACAGAACAGGAGCACATTCAATGAGTGTGTCACACACCCATCACACAGTACATGTCAACAACTACAAGCAATGTACACACATCGCACAGAGCAATAGGGCACAATGCCACAGCCACCAACAGTGGCATACTACCCTGGCCATGGAGCGTTGACACACAGCACGCAGTGAACAAGCGGCCACCCTGACACAGCACACACACACCTGCACAGATACAGCCACATCAGCCGTCGTACATGGACACTCACCGTCAAGTGAAGTAGCGGGCGATGAGCTGCTGCCGCACATTACCAGCTTCCTCCTCTCCGCTGTCCTCCTCACTCGAGCTGTCCTGGTCTGCGGGCTGGGGCCCTGGTTGATCTCCGTCATCCACGATGAGGGGGATCTGCTTCCGAATGGCCAGATTGTGCAGCATGCAGCACGCCACCACTATCCGGCACACCTTCTGTGGGGAGTACGCCAGCGCACCCCGGTGCGGTCCAGGCACCTGAACCTGGACTTGAGGAGGCCAAAGGTACGCTCGACCACACGTCTGGTCCTCCCATGTGCCTCATTGTAGCGATCGTCTGCTGGGGTGCGAGGATTCCTCAATGGACTGAGCAGCCATGCCCCATTCGGATACGCAGAGTCACCTGGGTGTGAGGGACACAGAGAACCGTTGCTAATCCAACTGGACAGGGGACAGCATCGCACAGCCAGCACGCTACACCACTCCACATACTCACCGACAATACAGGCACGATCCTGTTGCATATTGGACATCAGTCGTGGCAAGATGCTGTTGCGCATTATGTGTGCGTCATGGGCCGAGCCTGGGAACTTTGCACACACGTGGGTGATCACCATGTCCGCAAGGCACACCACTTGCACATTCAGGGAGTGCGTGTGCTTCCTGTTGCGGTACAGGTGCTCAGTGGCCTGTGGTGGAACAAGGCCGACATGTGTGCAGTCAATGGCTCCAACGACGTGTGGGATTCTGCCAAGGGCATAGAATGCACCCTTCACTGCCGCCAATTCACGAGCCCTGGGGAAGCGGATGTACCTGTTCCGGTACAGCATCATGGCTGCCAGTACATCCCTCAGCACCTTGCTGAACATGGGCTGGGACATCCCTCCTCCAATGCCCACTGTGTGCTGGAATGACCCAGTGGCGAAGAAATGCATGGCGGCCATCACCTTAGCCGTGGGGGTGACAGCAGTCGGATACACCCTGCGGGGACGGAGATGGGGTTCTAACATGGCACACAGTCGATGCAGGGTTGGCCTGTCCAGCCGAAACTTCCTAATAACCTCTGTATCGTCCATGTCCGCCAGCAATTGGTATGGGCGGTCAATGTTCGGTCTCCGCCTAGGGACAATGGCAGAGGACACATGTCAAAGCAACACGACACATAGCAATTTCGCATACACATCACTGACATGACTGAGTAAGCACAGGAGCCACAGCCCAGCTGTCAAGCTGGGACGGCACGGCCACAATACACTTACACAGGTCTCCCAACAATGGCAATGGCTAGTGATACAAACCACTGCCATGTGCATGCACATGGGGATCCAGGCCCCAATGACTTGCGGGCGTGCTGATGGGGACTGACTGCATATCCGTCAAGCGGCAACGCCACGGCAACATGAATGTCTGCTGAGCATGGAACTGCTTCCGCGGCTGGATGAGTATGGCACACGACGACGACGATGTGGGCACAGGCTGAGCGGCCAAAACAAGTGGGACCTGTGGCACGAGGGGATATGAGACAGTAGTAGGTGTCAGCACTGCACCCTATGTACAGCACTGTACGGATCACACCTCCCGAAACATTGACAGGTGTCCACATTGACAGCCCCATGCCAAGACGGCTGTGTGCTTGCAGTCACACGTCACAGGTGAGAGGTTACATTGCACGTGCCAGGTGGCAGTCGTACATAGTGGGAGCTGGCATGTGTGTGCATGTGTCTCCTGTTCAGGATCCACCAGATGGGCGCTGACTCTGTACTGACCATTGGACACAGCATGTTCCGTGGAAGGCTTGTGTGTGTGGGATGGTGGCACTGGATGTGCCGCCGTTGGGTGGGGGGCCATGCACAGGGCGGGTACGTCGATGATTGCGCATTGTTGGTCACGGTGGGTGCACCCACTAAGATGTGTTGCCCTGTGTTCAATTCCTATGTCCGCATGATGATGGACTGTAGATGTGGGCAGACTACACATTGGTCGATGTGCTGTCTATATGCATGTGCCTTCACACCAGGCACAGCTGCCCCTGCACATGTGACCCCTGCTGGACTCGCTGCTGGGTCTGTGGAGCTGATGCACCTTCTGCGCGTGGGGCGGGCAGCTCTCCTCACTTCCCTCATTGCGCATGTCATGACTTTGCCGCAGGTGACATGGATCATGGAGGGCCCACATGTACGCGTGGGTAGGCTACACATGATTGTACACTGGTCGCCACCCCCAGTCAGTGTTTCGAATGGGAAGGTTGTCGTGCTGGTGGTATGTTCGATGTGGCGGATGGGCGGGCCTAGGTGCGGGCTTACATTCCGGACATGGGGGGGTAGTTGTATTGGCGACTAGTTGCAGTACACACGGGACACGTCTCTTCCTTTCCACATCTGGGTCATCCCTTGTACTAACTGACAGTGATACAGTCATCTTCGCCCCAGCCCTCATGTCCTCCCCTCGCTCCCCCAATATGCATGCTCACCTGCGAGGCTAGCGCTTGCACAGGCAGCCCCAAGCTCGCACCAGAGAGGGCAAGGAGTGTATGTGTGGGTCCAGTTGCACGAGTGGGCTGTCTCAGGGTATGATGTGTCGCGGGACGCCGTCCACCTGCGTGGTGCCCCAAATGGTGACCCGGCCTGCATGGACTATGCATCACAGTCTTCGCCTTCCGGATCCGCCACCTGCGACACCCAGTGGCTGTGGCTGCCCTTGCGGCCAGGCCGCGTCCGTCTGTGGCTGATGGCCCACACATTCACTCTTTGGCCTCTCTGGGGAGGGCTCGGGGGTGGTGGCGCACGCGCTTGCACTTAGTCGCAATGGCATGTGGCGTGGTTGGTATGATGGGCAATGGATGGGATGGTGCGAGCCACCTCCCGTGACGTCAGTGCTGCTCGTGCTGTGGTGCGTCCCCCTACACTTCCATCTGACTTGTGCCATGCTAGACGTTGAGGTTCTATTGCCTGCGTGATATGACCAGGAGGAGCGCGAGGAGACCTCTCACACACCATGCTCCACTGCCATCCCGTGCCCTGTATCGCCTGTGCGGATTGACTATGTTGGGGTTACACCTGGTCGACTGGGGCTGTGTGTGCCTTGTCAGGGGCATGGCGGGCGCACAACAGGATCCAGCTTGTCCACAGAGGGTGGGCTGAGGTGCGCCTGGTACCGCTTTGTACGTGTGCCCGGCTGCTGTGCACACACGTGTTCACTCCCCCGACAGGTGTCCTCTCACAATGCCCAGGGAAGCGGTGGTGTACTGTTCATGACCCCTCCCAACACGGCGTGCTCCAACTTGGCATGTGCGCATCTACCCGTCGCACCCACCCACCTGAGCACTGCGTCCATACGACTTCACACGACACATGTGTGTCTTCCACAGTAGTGCTACTCATTTGCGTTGACATCCAATACCAGTGGACTACATGGTCATGTCACGACTGCCGTGTACTTCACATACTCTCATCCTCTCTCATTCGTACTTGTGAAATGAGTCAGCGGAGACAGTTTTGGTTTCAAACATTATATTGAGTCTTCTGTCCTCTGTGATGCAGTATAGTGGACACTACTGGCAGCGGGATACATGTTGAGGATATACTGAGCATGATTGCAAATGGGATAGGGTGTGGGGTTACATGTGATTGGCTGTTGCATGTGGGATGTGGGCTTCAGAGTGACATCTGCTTGGCCAAGGCTGTGCTAATGTACATTTACGTATAGCTGCGGAGCTGCGGACTTTGACACAGACGGTATACATGTAGCCTACCAGACCGCTTGGCATCATGGGCACAGTCCATCTCAGTTCCATGTGACAGGTTTGCTGCGGTTGTTCCTCATGCACGCGTGCATGTGAGATGACATCAGGGCATGTGCTTGCGTGCATGCAGCGGCGTGCCACTTGTTGTTGCACTGTGGTGGTTACTGGACATGTCACAGTCACTGGGGTCGTGTTGTTGTTGTATGCACTTGTCGTCCATGCAAAGGTCCTGGTATGGGATTCCCGGGGCGGGGGTGGGAGGGGTGCAGCACCCACAGACTCCAGGCGACCTATTCATGTCCACTGAGCGGTGTGTGTGTCCATGGGCGCTGGATCCATGTCGTGTCCTGGTTGTTCGTGCAGTTCCGTCCATGTGGGTGCGATACACAGAGCCCATGCCACTGCCTCCCACGATGCATGCGGTGTTCCTGGATGTGATGGGGAACAGTGTGCATGTCCCGGTCATATCCGATGTCATGGCGATGTCGTTGATGGTGTGGTTACAGTTGCCGGTCGTTTGGTATGGCTGTTGTGGTGGTGACTGGCCAGTCCGTGCGGAAGCTAAGCATGGGTGCGGGGTTGGACATCATAGGTCACTCGGGGAACCTGCGTTGTGGTCCGACGTATTTACAGGTTGTCAGGTATGCGATGCCGTCCAGCAGGGCTTCCATGTCATTGGTGGTGTACATGTTTGCCAGCCAATGAAGCGGATGGTGGCTGTCAAGGTGTTGTTCGTAGGTTGTCCCTTGGAGGACCATGATGGGGCATGCTGGGTGACATTCGATGTAGCTGTTATCGATGATCCGTCGTGTGGAGGCACAGTGGTCCCATTTCAGTGCGGGTGCGATGTTGGCCACATACGCCATGCCCCCATAGGCAGAGCAGGCCCTGTCGTGTGCGTCCAGAGGAGGAGTAGTGGTAGCAGGTCCGCCTTCAGACATGCCGGGTTGGAGAGGCATATCTCGACGGGATGCTGGTAGGGACACCTCCGACAGTAGAAGACGGGCATGACGCAGCTGAACAATGTGATGCGGTAAGTCAGTCGGTAACTTACGTTCAGCAGGGACAGGAGATCGCATCCCAATGTATGGCACAGGTTGGTTTTGTACAGCTTGAGCTGTTCGGCGTAGTTGGGTAGGTGTGTTGCGGTTGCCATTTTGCAGCGGTTCGTTGAGGTGGCGTGCTCCGGCTGTGTGTGCAGTCTGCAATGTGCACGCTCTGGGGTTGCTGTGAGCTCTGTGTAGTCGTAGGGAGACAGGACTTGTGTTCTGTTGGCTTGTTTGGAGGACACGGGCCCTCTTCCCACATGCTTCTCAGACAGTTCAAGGTCAGTGCTGTGTGACTCCTTCCAATTAACTTGCATGTGGCCGACATGGGGAGTGTTTTCTTCTTTCTTCCCCGTCCGTTGTGTGCTTCTGTGATATGCGCTATCTGCCCTGTGGTCGGTCTCCTCGGCATGCCTGTGTTGGTCTATTCTTGGACAATGGCTGTATTCACCGGCTTCTGTCGTAGGGCTGTGGTTTCGGAGTTGGAATGGAAGGTCATTCAGTGCTGTCTGCTCTCCCTTGTGTGGGCGGCAGGCTGCCTTTCCGCTCTGCGTTGGGCCTTGTGTGTGAATGTTATTCTTGGGCCACCTGTTGTCGGTCCCCGGGCTCTTTGGTGTTCCGTTTTATATGTCTTGTTCATATGTGCAGGGTGGTATGGGTGTTTCTGTGTGGTACTGGCGTTCCTCTTCCCGAAGGGAGCCCTGCTTCTCCTAGTTGGTGTTGCCGCCGCTGTGTGCTACGCCATGTTTGTTACACTGGGGTGTGTCCTGCTGTTGCGTGTCTTCACTGATATGTGTGCGTCGGTTGTGTGGCGTTGGGTGTTGTCCGTGAATTGGGCGTTGAGGACATGTCTGTGGCCGGCCTGTCACGTGTCATGTGCGTTCGGGGTGGGGCTGATGTGTGTGCTGCTTGGTTGTGTCCCTGTGTCTGTGTGCGACGCATGCATGGCGCTGCGGTTGGCCTCTGCGTTGTGCGCATGTGTGGCGGCGTCATCGGCGCTTTGGGGCCGTGACGGGGTGGTTGGTTCCTAGTCCCAGGTGGTGTGTACACATGTGTTCTGCGATGTTACGATTTGGCCTGTGTGTCATATGTGGATGCGATGGTGGATGTGTAGTGTACACGCGCTGGTGGGGGTTGTCCGCTTTTCCGCCCTTGCACTGTGTGCGCTGTTTGCGTGCACTTGTTGTGTGTGTGCCTACCTGCGTCTCCGCGGTACGTTGCGTCCTTGGTGGTGCATCAGCAGGAGCATGGGGAGGGCCTGCAGTGCTGGATTCATGCTCGGGGAGCCGCTTCTTCGTTGTCCGTGCTCGGCGTCCGTGTTACCGCTTCGGTTTGTCGTACGGTATCTCTTGGCCGTGGGAGCCGTTTGTTTGCGGCATCGTAATTTATGCGCCGGGCGGGACGTGTTTCGTCGGACGGTGTGTGTCAGTTGGGCTGCGCCGCTACATGTACGGGCGCACTTTGATGGCGGACGGTGTTGCTGGCTTGCCGGCGGTGTTTGGCCTACTTTTCGCATCGTAATTGGGCGGGCGTGTGGACTGCTGCGTGCCGGCGGTAACTGGTGGTTTTTGCATCCGCCAGCACGGCGGTTGTAGCTCCGCCCGCCATCATAATGGGCCCCATAGAAAAAATATAAAATTTACATAAAAAGAGTATTTTTTTAATTTTAACAAACAATTATCAAACAAATAAATATTTTGTAATAGAAATTAATTGTAATCTAAAAAAATAAATACTACATAAATGTAATATTTATTTCCTACCCTATAACACCACATAATTTACAACACACATTTAAATTAAATAAAAAAGTGTACCTCCATAATTAACACAATTAATTATCAATTTAAAAATTATTAATAATTAAAAAACATATTTAAAAAGTTCAAAATTATTGTAGTAACCAAACATTACAGCTATACAACATAAATCCCCAAACAAAAAATAAATAAACAATTACCAAAAATATTTAACAATTAATAAACAAATATTAATGATCAAGTAATGATTAATTAATGTAAATTAAATTACTTTCCACCATCTACCCCAATAAACACCATAACACACACCTAAAAAATATTTACACAATTTCCATAACTAATTTTACATTAATAAATTCATATTTATTTATTTATTTATTTATTTATTTATGTCATTTGTAGAGCGCATGCATCACCGCAACCGGGGTATCTCCGCCCTACGACGGCCCTAGACTGCAATACCCGGTGCTAGAACAGTGAGGTTTTTAACTGCTTTCTGAAGGATAGTTGGTGGAGAGTCGAATGTGGATGGGGAGCTGGTTCCAGAGAGATGGAGCTACATAAGAGAAGGATGTTCCCCCCAACCGAGTGTGTTTTATTCGAGGCACAAAAAAGCTCTTTGGACCCAGAGCGGAGGGTCCTGGAGGGGTTGTATCGGGTCAATTTATCTGCGATGTAATTAGGTCCCAGGTTGTTAAGGGCTTTATAGACCATACAGCAGATCTTGAATTTAATCCTTTTCCGAATGGGGAGCCAGTGCAATTTGCGGAGTAGGGGGAGTGAAGCTGTTCTAGGGGGGGCATTGGTCACCAATCGAGCTGCTGTGTTCTGGACTACTTGTAGTCTGTTTAGGGAGGATTCCTTAGCGGAGATCAACAGAGCATTACAGTAGTCCAGACGACTGGTGACCAATGCTTGGATCAAAGTTTTCCGTGTGGATAACGGGAGTAAGGGGAAGACTCTGCGGAGTAGACTTAATACATGGAAGCAGGCCTTGGCGGTAGAGGTGGCATGCTCCTCCAACTTTAGTTTCTGATCAATTTTTACCCCAAGGTTCTTTACCACAGGTTTGGGGGATGGAGCTGGACCCAATTCTCCTGGCCACCAATTGGGAGACCACCTTGTTACTGCTTCTCTGAATAGCATGATTTCTGTTTTCTCAGCATTCAGCTGGAGGAAGTTGTTGCTCATCCAGTCAGTGATGGTTCTCATGCCCTCCGAAAAGGTGGCCTGAATGCTGGTGCTGTTCTTATCAGATGAGAGAAGCAGTTGTGTGTCGTCGGCATAGGAGATTGGGGTGAACCCTAAGTTTCTTATTAGGTTTGCGAGAGCATGAGCCCTGGGGTACCCCCTTGGTGACATTGGTAGTTTGTGATCTAAAAGGGCAGAGGTTAATGGTTTGCGTTCTTTCAGCTAGGAAGTTCGTCATCCATTTTAATGCCATCCCCACAATGCCTATGTCTCTGAGCCTTCCCAGCAAGATATGGTGTGAGATGGTATCGAATGCAGCAGACAGGTCAAGCAGTATGAGAAGTACAGCCTGATCCCTGTCTGCTAGCATTCGGATATTGTCTGTAACTGTCACCAATGCCGTTTCCGTACTGTGTCTGGGTCGGAATCCTGACTGTGAGGGATCAAGGCTATTGGAGGATTCTATGAAACTGGTCAGGTGTTTATTTATATGTTTCTATAGCAATTTACTTTGTAACGGGAGTAGAGAAATGGGTCGGTAGTTGGTAACATCATTAGGGGGGAGTTTGCCATTTTTCCTAATGGGCAGGATCTGAGCTGCTTTCCATTCCTCAGGGAGCCTGCCTTCCATTTAAGATGGAGCAGATAGGAGCGGCGAGCTGATTTGCTAGTAAGGCGGCGGTTTTAGCTGAGATCAGGTCTGAAGGAGAACCTGATTTAGTCGTTTTTAGTAGGGTTTTTGTTTCTTCAAGGGAAAGCGGAGGAAATTCCTCTAATTTATGCAAGCTGGACATGGTAGAGGGAAAGTTTGTGGTTATCGCTTAATTGGGTACCGTTAGCTACCGTGATCTTGTTGTAGATATTGTCAATTTTGGAGGTGAGGTGTCTTGCAATGTTGTCACATAGTGTCTGGGAAGGTTCCTCTTCCGTATTACATGCTTTAGGGTTGATGAATGTGTTAAGGACCTGGAATAATGCTTTGGAGGAATTATCTGCCTGATCGAGTAGGTTAGCAATATGCATTTTTCTAGCTGTTTTTAAGTTGCTGTGGTATTTGGAGAGGGCAGATTTAAACCTTTCTCTATCGTGATCATCATGTGTGCGTTGCCAATGTCGTTCTAATTTATTGCATTGGCTTTTTCCGGTCCTGAGATTGGTTGTGTACCAAGGTGTCTGTGGGCATTTCAATGAACAACAAATAAGTAATTAATTTTAAAAAATGTACTTCCCACCATTTACCACTATAAACACCACAACTCACACTTCAAAATGATTACACAAATGACAAAATAAAAATGTAATTAATTAATTAGCATCAATTAACAAAGAATTAATTAATTAAAAATAAATTACCTCCCACCATATTACCCTATAAATGCCACCAACAATTTCGTAAAAAAATTATACAATTAACATAATTAATTAGCAATTAATTAATTAATTAATAACAATTAACAATCAAAATATAAATAATTATTTATAAATTAATTCACACAGTTAACACTATAAAATAATAATTAATACATATTATATATAAAAAATGTATTAAATGTATTAAAATTAAATTACTTCCACCCTACTCCCCTATCAACCCACAACCCACTCCTAAACAAATTACACAATTAACATAATTACCAATTAATTAATAATAATTAATAACAAATTAATAAATAATTAATAATATATTATTTCCCACAGTTAACAATATTAAATATTAAATAAATAACTATTAATTATGCTAAAATATTAATAATTTCATTATAATTAAATTACTTCCCACCCTATTCCCCTATAAACCCACAACCCGCTCCTAAAACAAAAGATGACACAATTAACATATTTACCAATTAATTAATCAATAAAAATTAACAGCCAATTATTAATTAATTAATAATAAATTAATTACCACAATTAGCACTATAAAATCAAAATTAAATAAATACTAATAAAGAAAAATTAATATTCAATTTATTATAATTAAATTACTTCCCACCCTATTCCCCTATAAACCCACAACCCGCTACAGAACTAAAACGCAAAATTTAATTAAAAGAAAATTAATATTCAATTTATTATAATTAAATTAGTTCCCACCCTATTCCCCTATAAACCCATAACCCGCTACGGAACTAAAACGCAAAATTTAATTAAAGAAAATTTATAAATTCTAAAAATGTAACACATACATTAAAAAAGAATGCAATACTTAGACAAAAAAATATTGCACATACATTTAAAATACATACTAACGTACATAACACTAACTAAAAAAACAATATTTTTAACAACTATGGGGCCCATTAGGATGGCGGGCGGAAGCACTACCGCCGTGCTGGCGGATGCAAAAACCACCAGTTACCGCCCGCATGCCGCAGCCCACACGCCCGCCAAATTACGATGTGAAAAGGCAGCCAAACACCGCCGGCAAGCCAGCGACGCCGTCCGCCATCAAAGTGCACCCGCTCACGTAGCGGCGCAGCCCAATGGAGACACACCGCCAGACGAAATCACGTACCGCCCGGCGTACAAATTACGATGCCGCAAACAAACAGCTCCCACGGCTAAGAGACACCGCACGTGAAAGTGAGGCGGAAACCCGAACGCCGAGCACAGACACCGAAGAGGCGACCCCCGAGCATGAATCCAGCACTGCAGGCCCTCCCCATGCTATACCTGATGCACCACCTAGGAGGCAACGTACCGCGGAGACGCAGGTAGGCACACACACAACAAGGGCACGCAAACAGCGCACACAGTGCAAGTGCGGAAAAGGAGGACATGGCATCCCCCAACACCCCTGCGTGGACAAGACACATCCACCACTGCACCCACAAATGTCACACAGGGCAAATCGCAACATCTCGCAACTATCTTGGGCACACCACCTGGGACCAGGAACTAACGACCCCGTCACAGCACCGCAGCACAGCGGCGATGACGCAGCCACACATGCGCACAACTCAGCGCCCAACCATAACGCCATGTATGCGTCGCACACAAACAACACAGGGACACAACCAAGCACCACACACACCAGCCACACCCAGAACGCACATGACACATGACAGGCCTGCCACAGTCATGTCCCCAACGCCCAATTCACGGCCAACACCCAATGTCACACAACCGACGCCCACATGTCAGTGAAGTCACGCACCATCAGGACACACCCCTGTGTGACAACCATGGCGAAGCACACAGCAGCGGCAACACCACCCAGCAGAACATGGGCCCCGTCGGGAAGAGGCACGCCAGTACCACACAGAAACACCCATACCACCCTGCACCCATGAACCAGACATACAAAACGGAACACCAAAGAGCCCGGGGACCGACAACAGGTGGACCCAAGAATGACACCCACACACAAGGCCCAACGCATAGCGGAAACACAGCCTGCCGCCCACACACGGGAGAGCAGACAGCACTGAATGACCTTCCATTCCAACTCCGAAACCACATCCCGACTAAACAAGCCGGAGAATACAGCCATTGTCCCAATAAAAGACCAACACAGGCATGCAGAGGAAACCGACCACAGGGCAGATAGCGCATATCACCTAAGAACATACCAAATGGGAAAGAAAAATTAAAAAACTCCCCCATGTCGTTCCCATGCAAGTTATCTGGAAGGAGTCACACACCACTGACCTTGAACATTCAGAGAAGCACGTGGGATGAGGGCCCGTGTCCTCCGCACAAGCTAACAGAACACAAGTCCTGCCCCCTACGACCATCACAGACCTCACAGCAACCTCGGAGCTTGCACACTGCAGACTGCACACACAGCCGGAGCACGCCACCACATAGCCCCGCAGCAAAATGGCACCTTCAACACACCTACCCAACTACGCCAGACAGGTCAAGCTGTACAAACACAACCTGATACAGATAATGGGATGCGAACCCCTATCCCTGCTGAACGTAAGTTACCGACTGACTTACCGCATCGCATTGTTCAGCTGCATCATACCCGTCTTCTACTGTCGGAGGTGTCCCTTCCACCATCCTGTGGAGTTGTGCCTCTCCAACCCGGCATGTCCAAGGGCGGACCTGCTACCACTATTCCACCCTCTGGACGCACACAACAGGGTCTGTTCAGCCTATGGGGGCATGGCGTATGTGGCGATCATCGGACCCACACTGCAGTGGGACCACTGTGCCTCCACACGACGGATCATGGATCACAGCTACATCGAATGTCACCCAGCATGCCCCATCATGCTCCTACAAGGGACAACTTACGAACAACACCGTGACAGCCACCATCCGCTACATTGGCTGGCAAACATGTATACCACCAATGAAATGGAAGCCCTGCAGGAAGCCATCGCATACCTGTCAACCTGTCAATTTGTAGGACCCCGACGCAATCCCCCAATTGAGCCATGATGTCCGACACTGTACCCATGCTTAGCTTCCGCACGGACTGGCCAGTAACCACTACAACAGCCATACCAAACGACCTGCAACTGATACCACACCATCAACGACACTGCCATGACATCGGATGTGTCCGGGACATGCACTCTGTTCTCCATCACATCCAGGAACTCTGCATGTATCGGGGAGGCAGTGGCATGGGACATGTGTATCGCACCCACATGGACAGAACTGCACGTACAACTATGCCATGACATGGATCCTGCGCCCATGGACATATGCACCGCTCAGTGGACAGGAATCGCTCGGCTGGAGTATGTGAGAGCTGCACCCTTCTCCCCTCCCCGGAAATCCCGTAACAGGACCTTTGCATGGACGACAAGTGCATACAACAACAACACGACCCCAGTGACTGTGACATGTCCAGTAGCCACCACATGGCAACAACAAGTGGGACGCCGTTGCATGCACGTAAGCCCATGCCCTGATGTCAACTCACACGCACGCGTGCATGAGTAACAACAGCAGCACACCTGTCACATGGAACTGAGATGGACTGTGCCCATGATGCCAAGCGGTCTGGTAGGCTAAATGTATACCGTCTGTGTCAAAGTCCGCAGCTCCGCAGCTATTTGCAAATGAACATTAGCACAGCAACGGCCAAGCAGATGTAACTCTGAAGCACACATCCCACATGCAACAGCTAATCACATGTACCCCTACACCCTTTGCTATGTGTAATCATGCTCAGTATATCCTCCACATGGATTCCGCTGCCAGTAGTGTCCACTATACTGCATCACAGAGGACATACGTCACAATACATGGTTTGAAGAAAGAAACTGTCTCTGCTGATTCCTTTCACAAGTACGAATGTGAGATGATGAGAGTGTGTGATGTACACGGCAGTCGTGACATGACCATGTAGTCCACTGTCATTGGATGTCAACGCAAATGAGTAGCACAACTGTGGAAGACACACATGTGTCGTGTGAAGCGGGAGTGACGCTTTGCTCAGGTGGGTGGGTGTGACGGGTAGATGCGCACATGCAAAGTTGAAACACACTGTGTCGGGAGGGGTCCGGAACTGCACATTACCGCTTCCCTGGGCAATGTTAAAGGCCACCTGTCGGGGGGGATGTTAACACGTGTGTGCACAGCAGCCGGGCACACGAACAATGCGGTATCAGGCGTACACGCCAGCCCACCCTCTGTGGACAAGCTGGATCCTGTTGTGCACCCGCCAGGCCCTTGACAAGGCACACACAGCCCCTGTCGACCAGGTGTATCCCCAACATTGTCAACCTGCACAGGCAATCCAGGGCACGGGATGGCAGTGGAGCATGGTGGGGGAGAGGACTCGGCGCGCTCCTCCGGGTCACATCACGCAGGCAAAACATCCTCAATGTGTAGCATGGCACAAGTCATATGGAAGTATTGGGGGGACGCACACATCACGAGCAGGAGTGACGTCACGGAAGGTGGCTCGCACCATCCCACCCATTGCCTACATCTCCACACAGGTCACATGCCGTTGCAACAGAGAAGCCAGCGCGTGCGCAAGCACCTCCAAGCCCGCCCCAGTGAGGCAAAAGAGTGAATGTGTGGGTCCATCAGACCCAGATGGATGCGGCATGGGCCGCTAGGGCAGCTACAGCCTCTGTGTGTCACAGGTGGTGTATCCGGACTGCGGAGACTGTTATGCATTGTCTATGTTGCCCGGGTCTCGAGTCGGGGCACCACGCAGGTGGACGGCGTCCCGCCACACATCATACCGTGAGACAGACCACTCGTTCAACTGGACCCACACATACACTCCTTGGCCTCTCCGGGGCGAGCTTGGGGCTGCATCTGCATGCGCTAGCCCCACAGGTGCAAATGCATATTGGGGGAGCGAGGGGAGGCCATGAGGACAGGGACTAAGACGACTGTATTACTGTCAGTGAGTTCAAGGAATGACCCTGATGTGGACAGGAAAAGACGTGCCCCGTGTGTATTGCAACTAGTCGCTAATCCGATCACCCTCCATGTCCTGCATGTAAGCCCGCACCTAGCCCCGCCCACCTGCCACATTGAAATTAGCACCAGCACAACATCATTCACATTCGAGGCACTGACTGGGGGTGACAAACATTGGACAAACTTGTGGAGGCCACCCACGCGTACATGTGGGCCCTCCATGATCCATGTCACCTGCGGCAAAGTGATGACATGCGCAATGACGGAAGTGAGGAGAGCTGTCCGCCCCACGCACAGATGGTGCATCAGCTCCACAGACCCAGCAGCGAGTGCAGCAGGGGTCACATGTGCAGCTGTGCCTGGTGTGAAGGCACATTCATATTGACAGCACATCGACCAATGTGTAGTCTGCCCACATCTACAGTCCATTATCATGCAGACATAGAAAATGAACATAGGGCAACACATCTGTGTGGGTGCACCCACTGTGACCAACACTGCGCAATCATCGACGTACTCGCCCTGTGCATGGCCCACCACGCAACGGAGGTCACATTCAGTGCCACCATCCCACACACACATCCCTATCACGAGACATGGTGTGTCCAATAGTCAGTACTGAGTTAGCGCCCATCTGGAGGGTCCTGAACAGGAGACACATGCAACCCACTAGGCAGTCGGTGCTGTCACCTACTGGCATTGTGCAGTCAATGTGCAGGCCAGGCCTGCTGGGACTGAGAGGGGCAGCATGGCCCAGCCTGACATTCACATGAGCAACAAGTGCACTGAGACCTGCATTGGCAATTGCAGACGTTGGCCTGCTCCCAGCTGGCCCGGGACGCCTACCTCCATAGTGGAACACGCAGGGTGCAACCGCAAGGGTCATCGGAGTTGGCCGTAATGGCCTGGCCCATGTTGGTGACAGTCCACTGATGCCATGTGCACCACACAGTATGATGTGTGCACTGCATCTGCAGGTGTGGCCATGATGTGCGTGTGGGTGCAGGTGCACAATGGACGGGGCCACAACATGCCATGTGCATAGGCAGGGACGGCCAGTGGCCGGCCCCCACATGTCTGTTAGCATGTCATCATCTGCACATTGGCATGGGTGCATGGTATACGCATATGCACACGCATGCCATCTCTCACTATGTACATCTGCCACTTGGCACGTGCAAGGTTACGTGTAACATGTGATGTGTATGTGCAAGCACACAGCCGTGTTGGCATGGGGCTGTCAATGTGTACACCTGTCAATGCTTCTGGAGGTGTGATCCGTACAGTGCTGCACATAGGGTGCAGTGGTGACACCAATGACTGTCTCATATCCCCTCGTGCCACAGGTCCCACTTGTCTTGGCCGCTCAGCCTGTGCCCACATCGTCGTTGGTGTGTGCCATACTCATCCAGCCTCGGAAGCAGTGTGATGCACAGCAGCCAGTCATGTTGCCGTGGTGTTGCCGCTTGCCGAATATGCAGTCAGTCCCCATCAGCACGCCTCACAGGTCATTGAGGCCTGGATCCCCATGTGCATGCACATAGCAATGGCTTGTGTCACTGCCCAATGCTATTGGTGGGAGACCTGTGTAAGTGTATTGTCGCTGTGATGTCCCTGCATGACAGCTGTTCTGTGACTCATGTTCTTGCTCTGTCATATCAGTTATGTGTATGTGAAAATGCCATGTGGCGTGTTGCTTTGACATGTGTCCACTTCCATCTTTCCTAGGCGGAGACCAAACATTTACCGCCCTTACCAATTGTTGGCGGACATGGAGGATTCTGAGGTCATCCGGAAATTTCGTCTGGACCGACCAACCCTGCATCGACTATGTGCCATGTTGGAACCCCACCTCCGTCCTCGCAGGGTGTATCCGACAGCATTCACCCCCACGGCTAAGGTGATGGCTGCACTGCATTTCTTCGCCACTGGGTCATTCCAGCACACAGTGGGCAGTGGAGGTGGGATGTCCCAGCCCATGTTCAGCATGGTGCTGAGGGATGTACTGGCAGCCATGATGCTGTACAGGAACAGGTACATCCGATTCCCCAGGGCACGTGAGTTGGCGGCAGTGAAGGGTGCATTCTATGCCCTTGGACGGATCCCACACGTCGTTGGTGCCATAGATTGCACCCATGTTGGCCTTGTCCCACCACAGGCCACTGAGCAGCTCTTCTGCAACCGGAAGCACACGCACTCCCTGAATGTGCAAGTGGTGTGCCTTGCGGACATGGTCATTTCCCACATGTGTGCAAAGTTCCCAGGCTCGGCCCATGACGCGCACATCATGCGCAACAGCATATTACCACGACTGATGACCAATCTGCAACAGGACCGTGGCTGGATTGTCAGTGAGTATGTGGAGTTGTGTAGCGTGCTGGCTTAAGGATGCTGTCTACTGTCCTGTTTGAGTTGCAACGGTTCTCTGTGTCCCTCACGCCCAGGTGACTCGGCTTACCCGAATGGGCCCTGGCTGCTCAGTCCATTATGAAATCCTCGGACCCCAGCAGATGACCGCTACAATGAGGCACATGGGAGGACCAGACGTGTGGTCGAGCGTACCTTTGGCCTCCTCAAGTCCAGGTTCAGATGCCTGGACCGCACCGAGGTGCGCTGGCATACTCCCACAGAAGGTGTGCCAGATAGTGGTGGCTTGCTGCATGCTGCACAATCTGGCTATTCGAAAGCAGATCCCCCTAATTGTGGATGACGGAGATCAACCAGGGCCCCAGCCTGCAGACCAGGACAGCTCGAGTGAGGAAGACAGCAGAGAGGAGGAAGCTGTGAATGTCCGTCAGCAGCTCATCACCCGCTACTTCACTTGACGGTGAGTGTCCATGTACGACGGCTGATGTGGCTGTAGTTGTGCAGGTGTCTGTGTGCTGTGTCACGGAGGCCTTTTGTTCACTGTGTGCTGTGTGTCAATGGTCCATGTCCAGGTTTGTATGCCACTGACGGTGGCTGTGACATTGTGCCCTATTGCTCTGTGCGATGTGTGTACATTGCTTGTAGTTGTTGACATGTACTGTGTGATGGGTGTGTGACACACTCATTGAATGTGCTCCTGTTCTGTCTTCCCCCCCTAGGTCCCTACAGCCCCTCCTGTCCCATCGCCATGCCACACATCCGATGCTTTTCTGCACAAGGTGGCGGTTGATCATCGTTCAATAAACACAGTGCACAGACAGCAGTTTGTGTAAAAGGTGCATTTATTTTCAACTGTGACATGTCATTGTGTGTAAGGTGATGACATGAGTGTTGCGTGCAGTGACAATGAGCTGTCGGCCATGGCTGCGTGATGCTCAGGGTGTACCCACTAGTTCTATGTCCCTAGTCCAACAGACACATGCCATTCTGATGGCTGTGTGGGGTGGGATCGTAGTCAAAGTCAATGCAGTGGGTGGTCAAGGATGGCTGGCTGCCTCACTTGCGTCTGGAGCGTGCAAAGTCCTCCCGGGACATCTGTTTCCACTTCGGACGGCCCCTTCCACGTTTGGGAGGGGGGGGGGTGTGGTGGCGACCTGCTGGTGGTGGGTGAGGTGTGCTCACTGGCTGTGGACGCAGGGGAACTGGACACTGCTGCCCGACCCTGCGCCCTAGCAGGTGGTGGCGGAGGTGGTGTTGCTGGCCTTGCCTGTGACCTCACCGCCACCGCCAGCTGGCCCATGCGGTCCACGAGTTGGTCCATACGGGACACAAATTGGCCCATCTGCTACTTGACATGTCCAATGTGTTAGTCGTAATTCAGTCCTCATGCCTCCAGTCACCCCGCCCTGTCCATTTTCCCACCTACAGGTTGTTTTCAGGTGTGTTGTGGCTGGTGTTCTGGGCTTTGTAGTTTATTTGTTTGTCCAGGGGTGGTGTGTTTTCGGGATGTGTACTGTGTCTGTGTATTTGTGCGTGGGTTGCTGTGTGGACTTGTTTGCCATGTTGTGTGTGTTTGTTTGAGTCCGCGGATGTTTCTGTGCAGGGACGTGGCCGCCATGGCTTCTGACGTGTCCATTTTCTTCAGTGTTGTTTACGCTGGCGGGCGGTGTATTTGTTGTTTTTCCGCGCTCATGTCGGTGCGATCGTAATTTCACGTGCGGTGTCTCGGCCGTGAGGGCGGGCGGTTTTGTGTTGTCGTGCGTCTTTCCGTCCGTGGCGGGCGGTTTGACTACGACTCGGACAAGGGCGGGCAGTATTCTGTGTGTTTTTTACGCCGCTGGCGGTTTTCGGTTCGAGGCATCATGATTGCTGGGTCGGTATTCAGACGGTGTAGGCGGGCGGATTTTTGCCGCTTTCATGGGTGGCGGATTTTTTTACGCCCGGTATCGTAATGGGCCTTTATATTTTTGCAAACGATATTAATAACTTCGATATTTTGGAAAACGATATTTCTTACCTTAAACTCGATATTCTTGACCACGATATTCTGGCAGTCAGAATTTCTGTATCACGATATTTTGCACTCGATATTAGTGCAAGTCGACATTTCCTACTCGATATTCTGACTGTTTACCAAATAAATTATTTAAATACGTAATTCAAAACGTACACATCAACAAACACAAATCACGATAATAGAGATAAACATAACATGAAAGCAATAAAATCACGCACATAGAAAATGAAAACTTTACATTGCAATTAGTTCAAAATACATACAGATAAGAAATATACCATTTTATCTGTGGATTATCATCCACATCCATCTCCCAAAAATCCAATCCACAAAAAAGTCAAATATAATTTTCAAAGAACCCAAAAATTGAAAAATACAAAATAAATCCGCTGAAGTAATATACAATCATAAGGAACCATAAAAACCCTGAAACTTTAAAATATGAACCACTCCAGGAAACCCAAAAATGTAAAGAAAATTAAAAAAGAACCTTGGTTTCTAATAAATCAAAATAATTTCATTTTTAATAAACATATTAAAAACAGGTCCATATGAAGCCCTCTAATGTGTAAACCTGTAAGAAATCATAACATATCCACCCTCTAATAAACATAATATTAAAACTTTAGAAACTCAAAAATAATATTAAAATATCTAAAATAACACAACAGTACTGAAAAACAATAAGTAGGGCTAATGCATAACACAACAAACTATCACAAAACAACTTTCAAAGACAAAGTAACACTATAGCCCACTGTAACTACATCTATCCACATCTCCCTACCCCTAAAACCCTAAATAAAAACTTAAAAAAGGTTGTACCTTAAATGTCAAACTGCAGCTGGTAACCATGATTTGTTCCCCCTAAATCCACCTCAAACTGACATTAATTGACTAAAAAACACATCTAACTGAAAAAAATGGGTGTTAAAGGGAAATAAAAAAGATTGTTTCAAATTGTTCGAAAAAGATATAAATATGGGCATCATTACGATGTCCGCCCGCCACTGTACCGGTAAATGGGACTGACTGTCAGAGGTGCGGCGGTCCCGCTGGGCCCATTAGGATGCGACTGCCACCCTGGCGGTCGCATTCCGCATATTCAACATTGTGGAGGGCGGTGCTGTAAGCAGCACCCTTCCACAATGTTGAAAATGCATGTTGTGCATTGGCATGCACAACGTGACAGGCACCGCACGGTGCCTGCCACCTTGTCCATGCCAATGTAGGGGGGTGCCATGGGTACCCCCCAAGTGCAGACCCTCATCCCCCCAACCCCCGGGGGCCCGCAACGGGCCCCCAAAGTGAACTCTGCATGCCTTTCCATGGCGGAGTCTCCGCCATGGAAAGGCATTGGAAATGCCACATGCTAATAGGGATGGCGGTGCAAGGCACCGCCACCATATTATGGGCCTTTCCCGCCCGGTAGGCAATCGGGACGATTGCCTACCGGTGGAAAAGCGGCGGACGGTCTTTCCGTCCGCCGCTGTACCCCACGCCATGTTTATGTGGCGGGGGTAAAAGGCCGTCCGGTGGGGTGTTTTGGCCGGCGGATCGCCACCGCCGGTCGGGCGGTGGTGATCCGGCCGCCATGCTAATAGGCCCCTATGTTTGGAAAATGCCCCAAAAATGTATTAGGAAATATGAATAAATATGTAAAGTATAACATAAATAGCACTATAAAAACATGACAATACAATATAGTACTATTTATTGCATTCTTAAAAAAGGTAGCGAAAAATTAAAAAATACAGACTTATATATGTCATAACTGTATATGTTAAAAATATTTATATACCATTTTTAGCAATGTTTTCAAAATGAAAATATGTTAAAACTGTTAAAAAATATGTTATATCTCTTAATCTAAAAGTGTAATACATCTTATAACATTATGATGAAGAAAATAATTTTATATAATATTAAAAGGAATACATATAAAAGCGATTGTAAACATAGACGTTAAACTTTTTAAAAAAACTTTATCATTTTACACTTACAAAATGTGGACATTATGAGACACAGTAATATAATCAATAGCAGAACATTTTCATGGCAGTTCATAAGTTAAAGATTGCAGTTTGTAATGTAAATGCTGGACTCTACAGTGCATCAATCAAAGAGAGGTACGATCATCGATATAGGGAGTGATAGAGGGAGTGAGAGGTCCTATGTAGTTGTGTCTTGACTAATGCATCAGGGGGAGAAGGAGCAGTTGAGCTCCAGGTGTCTGGCTCCAGAGAAAGTAAATAAGTACGGGGTTGGTAAATATCATTGGGACTAGCGTTGGGGGGTTGTAACGTAGTATATATTTATCTGTTCAGGACACAGTAAGTCATGCTCCGCAGCCAGGACTTAGTGGTAGTGCGTTTCCCACTGCCCCAGTGATGTGCAATCTCTCTCTTCACTAGCAGCATGGAGATTGCTGTGAATCTGTGGATGCTCCTATTGACGGTCGCCACGTTACCCAGAAGCACCAGTAGTGGAGAGGGTCAGAGAGTAATCGATATCATATGGGTGAGGATAATGAATACATCAGTCCAAAATGTGGCGATGGGTGGACAGGTCCAAGCCAAGTGGAGTAAGTCTGCCACTGGAAATCTGCACTTTGTACACAGGGCTGACCTTGAGGTGTAGAGTCTGGCTAGACCAGTGGGGCTACTGTAAGATCTGTGCAAAAATCAAAAGTGAAGTAGTTAGGGGAGATCAGTTTTATCTGTTGACAGCAATAAGACCAGTCCTTGTCAGATACAGGGTGGCCCAGATCTTTTTCCCACTGCTGTCCTTGCTGTCATGGGCACGTCTGATGACCATGCAGGCGAGGTAGAGTTTAGTAACTGTATGAGTCCCCTCAGAGTTGGTTATTAAGAATGTAAGGGGAGGAAATTAATTGGGGGCAAGAGTGTAAATGGGGATGCAGGAGCATATGTCCCATGCAGTCAGCGAAATACAAAATTATCCATGTACATGGCATCAGCAAATCTAGTGTCGACCGAATGGGATAGTACATGGTCATCCGGGTGTTTTGGGTGCCACAGGCAGTCATGGTTTTGTGAGATTGGAAGTTCAGGAAAGTCACAGCCAAGGACCATAGTAAGTTTTTGTCAGGCCCAGAATGTTGTAGACAAGTTCTGGATATCTAAAAGGTCTAGCTTAAGACTTTGAGGCAACAGAGCCGCTAGGGGCGTCGGGCCTGCCAGGTCTCGTTTGGGTTTAGCATAAGGTAAACCGTCATCTTGGTGATAACAGTAGTATGCAAACTAGGCCTGGGCAACAAGGAAGTACATTTGACAATGTTAACTGTGAACCCATCCGGACATATGGGATGATAAGAGTATTCCAGCTGAGCCGGGTCCTGCGACCTGCCCAGATCAGTTTCAATAGGAAGCTACGCAAGGTGGCAAAGAATGAATTAGTCAATGGAATGGGAATACTTAAAAAAAATACAAAAAGTGGAGGGTGGGGGGCACAACAATTTTAATAATGGCAATATGACCTGCCATGGAGAGAGGAAGGCGAATCCAGTGCTCGATTTGGACTGCAAGTCTGTCAACTGCGGGCCGTAGTTAAAGCGAATCACTTGTTCTTTGTCTCTGTATAAAATAACACCCAAATATTTAATAGAGTATGCGCACCATTTAAGAGGATACTCGCAAGGGAAATGCCCAGTGACGTCTGTGAGGGGGTAGAGCTCAGACTTCTCCCAGTTAATGTGCAGACCAGAAAGGCCACCAAAACAATTGATTTCTTGCACCAAGGTGGCTATGTTGACTGAGGGATGCCGAAAAATAACAAAATGTCACTGTGTACATCGAAATGAGAATGGTCCAGGTTTAAAATGTTGGCCACGGTGCATGTGGTGTTCTTGGAGGTGGCGGACTAGAAGGTCCATAGCTGTAATGAACAGCAGGGCCAAAAGAAGACACCCCTTCCTAGTGCCTCTGGATATGGCAAAGGGCTCAGAAAGGGAGCCATTTACCAGTATGAAGACTGTAGGGTCAGAATATAGGAGAGGTAAAAGGGCGATAAATCCCACGGGGATTCCAAGCCTTCGTAAAGTGGCATGGAGAAAGGGCAATTCTAAAGAATCAAAAGTCTTCACCGCATCAAGAAGGGCGACCACAGTGGACATTTCTGGGCAGACCCTTTTCAAAACAGAGAATACGGCATGCAAGTTGAGTGAGGTAAACTTATGGGGAACAAATCCTGATTGGATGGGGGAGATGATTTGTTTGAGCTGCAACAAAAATCTGGTGTCCACTGCTTTGGTTAGGATCTTATTGTTAAATAGAGTAAGAAAAGCATCCTATAGGAGGCACAGAATTAGGGTCTTTGCCTGGTTTAAGCAGTAAAGAGATCACCGCTTCTCGCATAGTGGATGGGAGGATCCCTTTGTCTAGGGCTTCAGCATGAACATCTAGTAGATGAGGGACAAGAACACCCTGGTATGCCTAGTAAAAAGTGCCTGTGAGGTCGTCAAGGCCAGGGGTCTTGGAGCCATCAAGGGAGTCGATCGCCTGGGTGATTTCTTCAGCAATGAAGGGTTCACTCAAAAATTGGGATTGCCCCGTGGTGTGCCAAACCATGGCTATTTCCTCGAAATAGGCTGTACGCAATGTTTCTTCAGGATCAACACATGAAGTGTATAGAGTCTTATAATATGACACTAATTCTCGGATAATGTCTTCATTAGCAGTAATCGTAGTGCCACAGTCCAGATGGAGTTCAGCAATGCACTCGAGACCCTGATTGGTGCATGGGGGTGAGCCAAAGTGTGACCAAGATGCTCTCCCTTGCCATATTCACAAACTGTGGAGTATTTTCTGAGATAAGTGGTCTCCCTAAAGGCAAGGTCCTGGCACCCCACGAGGAGATCCAACCGTCTGTGAAGGGAAGAGGACTTAGAATGGGGAGAGTTATCATTGCCAATTTCAACAAGCTTGTTCTCTATCCATTCCAGACTGTTGCGGATCTCTCGTAGCATGCCTGCGTGTTTTGAAATGCAGGTCTCATGAAAATATACATTAAAGGAATCCCATAAGATAGCGTGACTACCAACGGAGCCCGAGTTGACAGCAAAATAATTGAGGATGGAGTTGCATAGCTCCAAATGATAAACCGCATCCAACAAAGCAGTACTTGGGAAGGACCACCGCCTCTCCCAGCCCCCACTATAGGGTAGGATAAGTAGCAATTTAACTGGGGCATGGTCGGACAGCATCCATGTTAATCTATGCATATTCTTGAGCCACGGACCAGCACTATTGGATATATAACAGTCTAGCTGTGTCCCCACTGCATGAAGGGCAGATTAGAAAGTGTATCCTGGTGGATTGAGGTGACGAAGACGTCAAGCATCTTTGAGTGTATGTGAATCAAGAATGTCCCAGAGAGCACGTAACGCACATGGTTTACCACCAGAACATGCACTGGTGGTGTCTCATAAGTCTGTGACAAATTGGCCAAGGAGGGCTGACAGCTTCTGACAGCTCCTGAAAGAATGAGGGATCGTCTGCCTTAGGGGCATAGACACTCAGGGGTCGATTCCGATTCGGGCCGGAAAAAACACCGACCGAGTCGGAGCCGGAATTTATTCCGACCGACACGTACCTGTGGCACCCGACACGCCAAGTACGATGCAAAGCGTGCAAAATCCGACGGACACGTACCGAACCCAAGCCGAACGACCGAGCCGCACGGAAAACAGCAATCCGGCCGGAAAAACACGCGAATCGAACCGACCGACACGCTCCCGGAACAAATCCGACCGAAACGTACACGCGAACTCCAAACCGCAAAGTACGATGCAAGGCGCGAAAACCACGACCGAGTCGGACGGAGGACAAGCCGTACGACCGACACGCATACAAAACCGAGCCGAAGTAACACAAAACACCGCGACCGACGCGTACGTAGCATAGAAAACTGCACAAACACAGCGTGAACGAAACGGAGAACACTGTACGAGACAAATGCAGGGTCCGACTCGGTCACAAGAACGTTTCCAACATGCACAGACAGTACAAAGGAAAAATCACACAAAAAAGGCCAAACAAGTAATTACAAAGCCAATAAATACTGGGGGGTGGGGACAGAGAACAAAGACACACGCACAACTCCACCCATATAAAGGACACAAATCCCAACCATGATCCTTTGCAAATGCCATTCTACTGCCAGCACCCAAGAGACAGCAACCACACACCCACAGCTCATCCCTCACACAAGCCACACACCATCAGCACACCAACAAATACCTACCTCACATACACCCAGCAAAACACACACTCACACACCCTCACCTGCACACCAACACACACATAACTCACCATCACCACCCATCACCATGCCCCCCAAGAAGAATCACAAGTTCCTAGATTGTGAATTGGAAGTCATGGTAGACGAGATCCTCAGGGTAGAGCCACAGCTGTTTGGCACACTGGTCCAACAGACCCCCATCTCCCAGAAAACCAAGATGTGGGAGAGGATCATCAACTGGGTGAACGCACAATCACCATGTCTGCGCACAAAGACCGACATCCAGAACAGGTGGTATGACGTGCGCAGGAGGGTACGGGAGCTGCTCAAGAAAGACTACCTCCTGAGCCTATACACCGGCAGTGGCCCTCCTGCCAAGCCAGTATACCTCAGGCCCTGGGAGGAGAAGGTGCGGGCCATCCTTCCGCCAGTGAGCGTATATGGACTAGAGAACATCCCAGAGCCTGGTGAGTACACAACAAATGTACACAATATTCTGCCACAATACACACACACATCACTGTCAAGGGGAGAGTCAAACCATGCACTCATAGCAATTACACAGCAACCAGAACAGAATCATCCCAAAATGTGTATGTCAGTCAGATAAACACAACACATGCCATCTCAAAGTTACATTCAACCGTGCCATCACATGTACAAACACAACTACAACTACAGCTAGGCAGTGGCACAAATAGAACTAACAAACACATCCAGACATGTAGCCACCACAACAACACCAACACACAGTGAAGACCACTGAAAGGAAGGAATTCTGTGTATGCTGGCCAAGTCAGTGTAGCCAATAGCATCATGGGAGTCGTAGTCACACATATTGCCCCCCCACAAATGTCCCATCAACACCACCATGAACCATGCGCACATCACAGGGAGTGGAGAAGGACTCACAATATGGCTGACACTGGCAACTGCTGTGGGGAGCACAAGGCCCTGCTGGCAACTGTGCACCAACAAACAGCAGGACACCACTGACTGACATCCTGAGAGACAACTTCCACTCCCTGCAATGGAAGCACGTTCCATGGTGGGATATCTGGCTGGCTGGGTGGGAAGGAGGACTCGCACCACTGACCATAGTCACAAGCACCTCCCCTCACACACACCCTCAACACATACTCCACATAACCCACCTGGGAGAATGCAATGCCACACATCCTAACTCAAGGTCCCACAAAGCACCTCCACCCTGGGTTATGTCGTGTGAAGCACAGGGACACTCATGGGACTTTCAGCCAAACAACTGCCAGGTCAACACTCCCAGCCATCCTGTCAGCACAGGCAGCCCACCCCACAGGGAAGCAGAGTCAAAAGGAAGGAAGCATGGGAATGCTGGGAAGTGGGGTGGAGGCAATAGCATGATGGGAGTGGCAGTCACAGATATTGGTCACCCCCACAACTGTCCCATCAACACCACCCTGAACCATGCGCACATCACAGGGAGTGGAAAACAACTGACAAGATGGCTGACACTGTGCACTGCTGTGGGGAGCACAAGGCCCTGCTGGCAACTGTGCACCAACAAACAGCACAACACCACTGACTGACATCCTGAGAGACAACTTCCACTCCCTGCAATGCAAGCACGTTCCATGGTGGGATATCTGGCTGGTTGGGTGGGAAGGAGGACTTGCAGCACTGACCATAGTCACAAGCACCTCCCCTCACACCCCCTCAACACAAACTCCACAGAACCCACCTGGTAGAATGCAATGCCTCCCATCCTAACTCAAGATCCCACAAAGAACCACCACCCTGGGTTATGTTGTGTGAAGCACAGGGACACTCTTGGGACTTTTAGCCAAACAACTGCCAGGACAACACTCCCAGCCATCCTGTCAGCACAGCCAGCCCACCCCACAGGGAAGCAGAGTCAAAGGAAGGAAGCATGGGCATGCTGGGAAGGGGGTGGAGGCAATAGCATGATGGGAGTCACAGTCACAGACATAGCTCACCCCCACAACTGTCCCATCAACACCACCCTGAACCATGCTCACATCACAGGGAGTGGAGAAGGACTCACAAGATGGCTGACACTGGCTACTGCTGTGGGGAGCACAAGGCCCTGCTGGGAACTGTGCACCAACAAACAGCAGGACACCACTGACTGACATCCTGAGAGACAACTTCCACTCCCTGCAATGCAAGCACGTACCATGGTGGGATATCTGGCTGGCTGGGTGGGAAGGAGGACTTGCAGCACTGACCATAGTCACAAGCACCTCCCCTCACACCCCCTCAACACAAACTCCACAGAACCCACCTGGTAGAATGCAATGCCTCCCATCCTAACTCAAGATCCCACAAAGAACCACCACCCTGGGTTATGTTGTGTGAAGCACAGGGACACTCTTGGGACTTTTAGCCAAACAACTGCCAGGACAACACTCCCAGCCATCCTGTCAGCACAGCCAGCCCACCCCACAGGGAAGCAGAGTCAAAAGGAAGGAAGCATGGGCATGCTGGGAAGGGGGTGGAGGCAATAGCATGTTGGGAGTGGTAGTCACAGATATTGCTCAGCCTCACAACTGGCCCATCAACACCACCCTGAACCATGCTCACATCACAGGGAGTGGATAAGGACACACAAGATGGCTGACACTGGCTACTGCTGTGGGGAGCACAAGGGCATGCTGGGAACTGCACACCAACCAACAGCAGGACACCACTGTCAGCCATCTTGCCATTGCCCTCACACCCACACACACTGAACTCCCCACAAAAGCAAGTAAGTATGGGAATGCTGGGAAGTGGGGTGGAGGCAATAGCATGATGGGAGTCACAGTCACAGACATAGCTCACCCCCACAACTGTCCCATCAACACCACCCTGAACCATGCTCACATCACAGGGAGTGGAGAAGGACTCACAAGATGGCTGACACTGGCTACTGCTGTGGGGAGCACAAGGCCCTGCTGGCAACTGTGCACCAACAAACAGCAGGACACCACTGACTGACATCCTGAGAGACAACTTCCACTCCCTGCAATGCAAGCACGTACCATGGTGGGATATCTGGCTGGCTGGGTGGGAAGGAGGACTTGCAGCACTGACCATAGTCACAAGCACCTCCCCTCACACCCCCCTCAACACAAACTCCACAGAACCCACCTGGTAGAATGCAATGCCTCCCATCCTAACTCAAGATCCCACAAAGAACCACCACCCTGGGTTATGTTGTGTGAAGCACAGGGACACTCTTGGGACTTTTAGCCAAACAACTGCCAGGACAACACTCCCAGCCATCCTGTCAGCACAGCCAGCCCACCCCACAGGGAAGCAGAGTCAAAAGGAAGGAAGCATGGGCATGCTGGGAAGGGGGTGGAGGCAATAGCATGATGGGAGTGGTAGTCACAGATATTGCTCAGCCTCACAACTGGCCCATCAACACCACCCTGAACCATGCTCACATCACAGGGAGTGGATAAGGACACACAAGATGGCTGACACTGTCTACTGCTGTGGGGAGCACAAGGGCATGCTGGGAACTGCACACCAACCAACAGCAGGACACCACTGTCAGCCATCTTGCCATTGCCCTCACACCCACACACACTGAACTCCCCACAAAAGCAAGTAAGTATAGGAATGCTGGGAAGTAGGGTGGAGGCAATAGCATGATGGGAGTCACAGTCACAGACATAGCTCACCCCCACAACTGTCCCATCAACACCACCCTGAACCATGCTCACATCACAGGGAGTGGAGAAGGACTCACAAGATGGCTGACACTGGCTACTGCTGTGGGGAGCACAAGGCCCTGCTGGAAACTGTGCACCAACAAACAGCAGGACACCACTGACTGACATCCTGAGAGACAACTTCCACTCCCTGCAATGCAAGCACAGCCCATGGTGGGATAACTGACTGGCTGGGTGGGAAGGAGGGCCGGCTGTCAACCAAATACAACCAATGCAGACCATGTTCACACCCCAACAAATACATAGAAATGCCCAAATAATGCAGGACAATGTGCCACACCAATATCAACCCCTGACTGTGACGACTTAGGACAATGCAATGTACAGGCCCGCACCCATAGACACAGTCACAACTGTCAGGTGTGTCAACCATTGATGCCTGCAGAAACATAACATACATTGTGTGTGTCTCCCAAAAACAGGTGATGATGGGGACACAGCAGCAGACGCTGAGGAGTCCCAGTCCCAGGCTCAAGAGGATGCGGAGCTCACTGGTGTCGTACAGCCTCTGCCCTCCTCGGACGAAGAAGACCAACCTGGCACATCCGGTGCAAGTCTACATGCAGCACCAGCAGGACCACCAGCTGCAGCACCAGCAGGACCACCAGCTGCACCCCCTGCACCCACCCCTCCAACGACTGTCACCACAAATACCATCCCTGCCGACATGGACAGAACAAGGAGCAACACCAGCACAGGGACCCTGGACCAACCTGGGGCCATGGACACCACCACCACCAACCCCCAAGGTGGACCAGGGTAATCTGTGCGTGCCACTGCACGCACTGCACATGTCAGCAGGGGTGGTGGGAGGGGTGGGAGACAGAGGTCGCTGCTTGCAGAGGTTGCTGGTGTGCATGATGACCCACAACTGGTACGCATAGCTGATGCGTACCAGTCCAGCACTGGAGATCTCAGCCAGGTAGTGGGGCTCCTCAGAGACATGAAACAGCAGCAGGCTGCCCATCATGCCCGCTTGGACTCTCACATGTCCCACGTGGAGTCACACATGTCCCGCGTGGACTCACACATGTCCCGCGTGGAGTCCAAGTGGGATGCACTGCATGAGATGACGGCGGTGCACAGGGACATTTTACAATGCCTCCGCCAGATGAACAGCAACCAGTCCACACCTCCCTGTGTGCCAACAACATCTGGTGCTGAACAAACTGCAACTGCCACAGGGAGGGAGGATGACTCTGGCGGAGAGTCCCCTGCACCGCAGCAGCCTGTACTTGAGGGCCCCCCCCCAAGAAGAGGGGTTTTCCGAGGAGGAGCAAGTGAGAGGCCGATGGCCAAGCGCAACTCCCAGGAAGCCTGAACCTGTTCTGGATGTTCACCTTTGTGCACAGACTGTTCACCCTGTTGACGGCAACACTACTCCCACACATTGCATGGGGAGTACAAGTAGGACCAATGTCTCAGACAACTGTGGCCCCGATACTGGGGATTTTGTCTACCAGGACTTTCAATTCACCTAGGAACTTCTGATTGCAAGATTTATGTACAGCACTACCCATCCTATGCACTATTCACACAAATGTATCACAATAAACACACTAATACACCATACTTGCCTCTGTTGTGATTCAAACGTGGGTGCTGTTATGGGGATGATGAACTGCAAAATTACACTGTGTATGCGAACTGCAACAGCAAGTACAACACAGGCATGTGAGTAAAGGCAACGTGACACATATGAGGGAGACACACCACCAGGGCTACACAACACATACACACCTAGGCCATCTGACTCATTGCCTACACTGATGTTGCCAGGGAAGACGGTGCAATGCACAGACACCACACCCATTCCCAGTTGTAGTCAAGTAGCCCACAGGTGCAGTAAGCAAATGGCAGTCAAATGTGTGACCACAGACAACGCACATCACAAAGTGAAGCACAGGTTTATTACACAGTTGCAACATGTCGTAACCACTACAGATGCAAGGTAATCCCACCTGGCAGCGGGCACACAGTCAACAACTGTAGACGGAAGGAAGTCCATGGGTGTGGCGCACATCACCTGTAGGGACACAACAGCTACCACCCTGGAAGTGCAATCACGTCGTCGGTGGACACAGTTGACCAAACGAATCTGAAAGTACCCTGTGAAGGACAGAAATGACACACAGTCAAAAGCAATGGAGAACAGGACAGAACAGCAAAACTCATGCACAATACATGTTACAAGATACCCACCCAGAACCAAGTAAGCATGTCAACACTGTTGGGGAGTACAGCCCACCTGTAAGCACACATCGCAACACACATCCAGTCAAGTAGCCCATGGACACACTCCAACAGCACCAGAGCACCACCCACACATATCATGCATACTCACATCATTGACCTGACATCTCTGGATACTCACATTCAGCTGAAGAAGTTGGTGATGAGCTGTGTGCGGACATCACCATCATCATCATCATCATCATCATCACTGGCATCGTGGTCCAGGCCAGGATCCTCCACAGGTGGCGGATGTTGGTCATTGTCATCCTGGATGAGAGGCAACTCCTTCCGCACTGCCAGGTTGTGGAGCATGCAGCAGACGATGGGAGGGACCCTCCGGTCTTGTCCAGGCAGCGGAAGCGGCTCTTCAGGAGACCAAATGTCCGCTCAATCACTCTCCTGGTCCGACCATGTGCCTCATTGTAGCGCATCTGGGCTGGTGTCACAGGGTTCCTGAGGGGTGTCAGCAACCACGGCATGTTGGGGTATCCCGAGTCACCTACGGACAGACAAGTGCACATTAGCTGACTTGGAAAAGTGGGCGGAATACTACAGATCAGATCACACACAATGGCACAAAGTCAGTACACACCGACAAGCCAGGCACGCTGGTTCTGCATCTGTGCCATCATCCTGGGGATGCGACTACTCCTCATCACAAAGGCATCGTGTGCTGAACCAGGGAAACGGGCACACACGTGTGTGATGGTCATATCTGCAAGACACACCACCAGTGCATTGACCGAGTGGTAGTGCTTGCGGTTACGGTAGGCCTGCTCCTGGGCCTGTGGTGGTACCAAAGCCACATGTGTCCCATCAATGGAGCCAATGACATGCGGCATCCTCCCCAGGGCATAGAAGTCACTCTTCACGTCAGTGAGTCGTCGCAGTCTAGGGAAATAGATGTACCGGTTCAGGAATAGCAACATTGCCGCCAAAACATCGCGGAGCACACGGCTCAACATGGTCTGTGACATCCCACCAGCAGTCGCCACAGTATGTTGGAAGTTACCGGTGGCAAAGAAGTGTAGGGCTGCCATCACCTTCACCTTGGGGGTCAGCGCTGTAGGATACGGCCGGCCAGGCTGCAAATGTGGGGCCAACTGCACTGCCAAATCCTCAATCAGCTGCCTGGTGAAGCGGTACCGTCGGATGCTGTCCCGTTCCACCATCGTTGCCAGGTCTGGGAATGGTCGATGGACAGCAGGAGCCCTGCAGTGCAGAGGAGAAGTAAGCAAGATTGTCAGTCAGCCCACATATGCGGCATTGAACACACTCAATATCCCAACATACATCATTATGAGGCACAACTACATGAAGTGTGCAGTTCCGTAAGGACATGTATGGTACATACATGGCCAACATCTGTCATCACGGTCCAACAAGTGGCATCAATAAGTCCCAGGTTGGCCCATTGGATATCATGAGGCCGTGTCACAGTTCCCATCTCCTGCTGCCGTGTCACAATCACCCCCACAGTGACATGTGAGAACAGATGTGCCCCAGGCATCACAGCTCAACGACAGGTACATTCCCAGGGACCCTGTATTGCCACATGGACACTGGCATTACATGGAGTATCATGTATACACCACAGCAAAACAACTATGACCCCCACAGGTAGTGGTCCCACTTGCCACTGCAGGACAGACATGGACGTCTGTGACACACACACGCACAACATCAAAGTCCATGCACACACAACGTGGATGTGGAGACTGTCTCCCATTGTGCACATGAAATCAGAGACATTGTAAACACTACATGCACACAGACTGTGGAGGACCATCACTATTGTGCCACTGGGACACCCTGGCTCAAACATACCATCCCACATGGGACTCACGGGGTATGTGACATGACATACACATACACCACCGTGAAATGTGACCATGGCACATGCACAGATATGAACAGTTGCACATCACAGTGGTCATGTACACGTAACACCCAGGATCCTGTCCCCATGAACACGTGCACAGCCTGGGGGTGGCTGCCCCCAGGTGACACCCACAGGACAACATGTACACCAACATACACACAATAGGAAATGCAGCCTTACATGCCTTATGATACAGTTTGGACAGGCTGTCGTGTTGTAGGTGTGCCCCTCACTCCCTGGGAGCTATCTGTGGCTGGCATATGTCCATCTGAGACAGGCATGGTGACATATGCCAGTCACTTGTACAGGGATGCGTTGAACAGCAATGGACCGATCGGTGCACCCGGCCGGCCCATTGCATTCAATGTGTGCAAGTACGCGTTGTGCCCCTGTACGCGTTGTACCGCAATGGACCGATCGGTGACCCCGGCCGGCCCATTGCATTCAATGTGTGCGGGTACGCGTTGTACCCCTGTACGCGTTGTACCACAATGGACCGATCGGTGCACCCGGCCGGCCCATTGCATTCAATATGTGCAGGTACGCGTTGTGCCCCTGTACGTGTTGTACCGCAATGGACCGATCGGTGCCCCGGCCGGCCCATTGCATTCAATGTGTGCGGGTACGCGTTGTACCCCTGTACGCGTTGTACCGCAATGGACCGATCGGTGCCCCGGCCGGCCCATTGCATTCAATGTGTGTGGGTACGCGTTGTACCCCTGTACGCGTTGTACCGCAATGGACCGATCGGTGCCCCGGCCGGCCCATTGCATTCAATGTGTGCGGGTACGCGTTGTACCCCTGTACGCGTTGTACTTCAATGGACCGATCGGTGCCCCCGGCCGGCCCATTGCATTCAATGTGTGCGGGTACGCCTTGTACCCCTGTACGCGTTGTACCGCAATGGACCGATCGGTGCACACCCATTGACAATGGCCTTGCCTGGCAACGGACGCGTTTTCGAATTTCGAACGAGTCGGTTGCTGGAAATTCAGTTGGTCACCCACAACAATGTTGCAAAATCATGTATGTCATGAAGTTGAAGATTTGAAGGATGCCGTGGGCGTGTATTGGTGCTGCTATTCCATGGATTGGCCAGATTCAGAAGATGCAAATGACTTGGACCTATCACTTTGGACACAAGGGACAGTATCTGCCTCTCCAGCACATATATATTGCTGGCTGTTCCCCTGAGAGCTCACTTGCCTGCACTACATGCTCCAGGACGACATCTGCCACTGCACTGCTGCTGTCTCTGCCCCTCTGGACCCTGCAATGGCACGTACTGTGGAGAGAGCCCCAGCCTTCAGCCTTGAGGAGAACCAGGCCCTGCTGGACAGCCTACTTCCACAGTACAGCAAGCTGTATGGGACACCAGGGGAGCAGGTGAGTGTTCTGTGCACTGCCTTTCTGAATGTGCATTTTGTCTGACTAGCAAGGCTGAAAGTCTGCACGCCACTGGCTAGCAGGCTCACTGAGTAGTTGTCACCCCCATAGTGTGTAGTGACATGCACTGGACAGGTATGGTGCAGTGACAGTGCATTTGAACAAGGTTTTACTTCCCATGCAATGATACCATGTAGTGACGTCTGGCAAACTGTCCATGGGCAGCGTTGCACTGCCTGTGTACATCATGTGCCCCTGTGAATGAGACATGTATATACAACTGTGTCATGCACGGATATGTTGCATGTGTAGTAATGGCCTTTTCACTTTGTCATCCTGACAGGTTAATGCCCATCGGAAGCAGGAGATCTGGAAGGACATCGTCCGGGCTGTCCGGTCCGTGGGGGTCTACAAGCGCCGGATCCGCAACTGCCAGAAGAGGTGGCAGGACCTTCGGGGCTGGACCCGGAGGATTGCACGGGTCCAGCTGAAGCTGTCGCCTCCTCGCAGGAGGGGCGGAACACGGACCCTGACCCCCACATGCTCCAGATCCTGGCGGTGGTGTTTCCAGACCTGGATGGGCAGCTGAAGGCCAGACAGCAGCAAGGAGGGGGTGAGTCAAAGACTGCACTGTGAACTCTGTATTACATGCTTTGTGCCCTCCTCTGGCCTGGTTCAACTGCCACAGTGCAGCAGTCATGTTGTCCAGGAGCCATGTCCCTCTATTGTGCACTACCCACTCCTCATCTGATACAGGTGTGGCCCTTACATTCAGGGAATTGTGTCACTTGGGACTGTGTCCTTGCAGTTTGCTTCACTAAAGGTGGGGGACAGCATCTGTTTCCCTAACTCTGTTGTGGGCATCATGGGTGGGTCCATTGTTCACACAACGCCTGTGTTCGGACATGTAATCTGCGTGTTGCTTTGATATGCGGTCCACTTGCTGAGCTGAGCCACCACATGTGCCTGGGGTATGTGGCACACGCCCATGCAGCGGGTGGGAACAATGTTTGGGCCCCAGGAGTGTGCAGATTACGTGTGTCACACATACATAGCCAGCTATCCACTGTCCAGGGCTCATCCCTCATTCATGTGGGGCAGGACAGTCATGCCTACTCCAGGCCATGCAATGCACTCTGTACTCCCACTCCCGTGTATCAGCTGACACATTGTGCGCAGTGATTTGACCCCTCAGGTGTCTGCCTCTGTGTCAGTGTGCTGTGGATTAGTTGCCAGGACTGCTGGGGTGTTTCTTGGTAGGGGCTCAGCATGCCACTGGAGATGTGACCATAGGAGACGATACTTGTGTGTCACATAGGTGTTTGATCAGCTGCCCGTGCAGACTGGGGTATGCGAATGTGAAGTTCAGGCAGCTGTTCCCCATTCACAGCAGATTGTGAGGGGCTCAGGTTCAGAGGGTAGTGTCACAGGTCTCCCATATGTCCAATCGGTATGACCTGGACAGATGAGGGTTAAGATGATGTGTTGTGTGGGGGATGTACATGTGCACTTGTGCAGCTCCAGGACTTGCATTCCCCATGACCTACTATTGTGACACAGTGCAGAGTGTTGTTGTCTGGCTGCCAAGTCATACATCACTGAGACAGTGATGTATGACTTAGCAGTCATGCCTCCGCCATGGCATGTGTCTACTTATTGGTGATCCTGCAGGGGAGTGACATGTGCTACATGCACACCATTGTGGCGATGGCTATCAGGACATGGGTGCATCATGGTGTCTGTCGCTGGTATGCATCACATGCATATCTTATTTGACTCTGGGCATCCCTTTCATCCGGAAACCTGTACTGACTCAGTGGCAAGAGTTGTGATGTGTGCATGTCCACATGCTACACCGTGTCCTCTGCACTGTCCAACTACTGTGTAGTTGGTGCATGTGTCCACACTGGGGTGTTGCTATCCAACAGACACCAGACAGATGGGTGCAAGGCCATGTGGGATGTGAGTGCCATGGTTGGCATCAGACTGACAATTGGCTCCTCCTGTTCAGTTAGGGCACTTTTAGCAATGTACAACTAATGATGCCAGGGCTTGCTCTGTAATGTGCTGTGCTCACAGTGGTGTGTGCGTTTGGTGCAGGTGACTGATGTCTGTCTGTTTCCCCATTGTTTGCAGATACATCCACGGCCACGGAAGGGGACAGCTCCACGGACCAGGAGGAGCCGGAGAGCCAGACTGGGACAGCAGCCGAGGAGTGGTCGGAGGGACCCAGTGGCACGGAGGGCGAGGGGAGCCACACCGAGGAGTCCTCAGCACCATCCACCTCAGCTGAGGACCAGAGCAACTCGGAGGATGACTCCCTTATGGAGGCGGGTGTCAGCAGCCACCACACCCCAGCTAGTGTTGCTGTCCCCGACACCACCAGCACCACCACCGCCCTCCCATCGGCTCCCATTCCCCAGGTCCATGGAGGCTCCCATGTTCGGGAGTGTGTCTCCTTTGGGCCAGGCACTGCACCCCCTGCCCCTGTGTCCCCTGCTGCCCTGAGTGAGGAGTCTGTGTACCTCCTTCACCAGCTCCATGTAGGGCAGACAGCCATGCTGAGTGTCCTCCATGCGCACACCGCTCTGTTGACTCAGCTGGTGTCGTTCATGGAGGGCATCTCATCGGGCATGTCTGACCTACAGAGGGGCAATAGGTCCATGGACTCCTCCCTGATGGCAGCAGTGTCCCTCCTCAGACAGTCCCTCACCCCTCCTGCCTCTGCTCCATCCACACTCCCCAGCACCTTACCCATCCCAAGCACACACACACCGGCACAGGCACACACCAGCACACACACATACAGCACACAGACACACACGCCACAAACAAAACGCACACGCACGCACAGTCAGGGGACTGAAACCAGACTCACAGGGGATGGGGCCCTGGAACACACACACGCATCCACGAGCACTGCGCAGTCTTCAGTTGCCTCTCCCTCCAAAACACCCTCCCTTGCCTCACCTGCAACCCCAAAGACCCAGCGGCTCTTCCTCAGTGACCTCGGCCTCTTCCCCTCTGATCCAGCTGATACAGCATTCAGGGGGAAGAGGAAGCCCACCCACACGGAGCAGAGTGCCCCTCGCCCCCGGACACCCTCCCCCAGGCGCAGACAGACTGAGGCCCCCACCCGCAAGTCCCCCGGAGTCGTAAGAGCAAGACCCCGCCGCCGCCCTGCAGCTCAGGCACCAGGTCTCCTTCCTCCATCCCTCAGGCCCCCACTCCACAGGTGCCCCCACCACACCCTGCCCCAGGTTCCCCCACCCACAGATATACCATCCCCAAGAGGATCCGGCCTTCTCCCCTGCCACTTGCTCTCCCGGCACCACACCCCCGCTGCGCTTGTCTGTGCCACTGATGTGGTGAGGGTGTCCTCCCCCTCTGTCCAGCCCACCTTGCCTGTTCCCCATTCTCCTCCCCTGGTGGTAGGCACTGCAGTGGAGTCCACTACCACCCTGTCTGACTTGGGCACTGCAGTGGCGGACCTGTCCACTCCATCTGCAGGGTCCACTGCAGTCGTGCCGGCACCCACAACATCTGAGTCATGCCCCCAGTTGTACTGGCACACACCATGTCAGACACCTCCACTGCAGTTGTCAGTGGCTCTCCAGCACCCACCACCCCTTCCCTGCTTCCTCCTGGTGAGCCCTGATCCTGTCCCTGCGGTGCCTGGCCTGCCCCCCGGTTGCCCCTCCTAGTGGATTGTCCCTGGTTTTGTGCAGGCATGCGTAGGGTGACATCTGCCACTGTCACCCAGTTTGGACTTTGACAATGGACTGGCCATTGGCCTTTGTGTTTTTTCTGGACTTTGTTTTCATTACACACATATGCTGAATAAAGCAACTTTCTGTTCTCTAGTGCTTATGCTTCTGATGTACATGTTGTTGATGATGCTAACCATGCCCTTGCTGCAGTGATGGTGATATTTGGTCTCATGATAATGAAGTGTTACTGTGCAGGAACCCATGTGGTCCAGGGGGAATGTGTCCTATCCTGTGGTGTATCCATGTCATCCATAGCAGCATCTGAGGGTGTCATGTGTTCAGTATTTGGCAATGGGATTTCCTACTTAGATTAGCTATTGCACATCTGTGGCTTCCACCCCTGCACATCTGTTGTGCCTGCCATTGTTCAATTCGTCTACTTCCCTGACCGTGTGGCCATCTCCACTGGACATGCAGGTTTGGGCATCAATGGGGAAGGACTCATCCGTGTTGTCAGTACAACATTGCTATACAAGTGTGTTGGATCTGTGCTGATGATTCCGTTGGCACTTCCATGACCAGGCTGATGTGACGGGAGCCCTCATTTGGTGCTAATTGTTGATTGTGTGACCAAGTGCTCAGCTGACATGATGGGGCCCTACTGAGGCAACATATGGCACAGCTTTCCTCACACAGGAGTGGAGTCCCCTCATGGCAGTGTGTACTCCTGTGACATTGCCTGCGCCCAAGGTGTGTGTTGTATGTGCATGTCTGTGTGTTCACTTCCGTTTAGCTGTGCATGCTGTGATCCCTAGTGTTGTACCTGTTTGTGATGCTTGCTGAGTTGACCTATGTTCCCCCAAAGTCTTCTCCCTGGGTTCTCTGTGATGTGGGTGCATGGCACATTACTGGTCATCAGGGTGTCACCCATAGGTGTGTTTGCTGTCAGGGCTGAGTTTGTGTGCAGACGCAGATGGGTCACAGTCAGGTTTCCCCTTGGCACTTGTTGTTTGCCCCTGTCATGTGATTTCCAGTTTGTGTTATCTTTCAGTGATTGTGACACGTTGTGTGTGTGACTGCTGGCACTCCTCAGGGTCCGGGCTGCAATGTTGGTTGTTGTCTATGTGTGTTCTTTGTGGGTGACCTTGGCTTCTTCATTGGTGTGTGACTGTGGCTGGGATCCCATTGGTTGGTGTGGTATTGCCGTCATGTCCATGTACAGCGTAGTGTGCAGTGTGTCAGACATTCCGGAGTCTTGTTGAGTGGCCATGTGTGATGTGTTTCTGCACCTTGGTTCCCACCCACCACCCTGGAATAGTCATGGGTGCATGTGCAATGTCACCAGTGCATGTGTGCTTCACTGCTGCACATTGTTGGAGGTCGAGGGGTGTGGTGTTGAGTGTGTGCAGATGAGAGTTGTTGCCCGGCTAGGCCCCTGCCTCCATGTTGGCCTTGGCTTACTGGCCATGCTGATTGATTTGTGCTTGTGTAGGTGTGATGGTAGTTTGTTGCTCAGGACACATGACTGTGGTTCACAGTGTGAACGACATTTAGCTTTGTCATCACAGTGGGATTGTAATGCAGCCCAGGGTCACCACATTGTGGGGGCCCTAAGGGGTAGTGCTGTGGTGTGTCTGTGTCTTGCTGTGTCAGTTGCTGTTCCTACGTGCCTGTGTGACATGTGTGATTTGTGCTCCCTCTCATCTGACAATGCCTGATTGCCCACATAGGGGATTTGGATCCATGAGTTACCTTTGTGTGGCACTGTATGCACATCTGTATGATTGGTATTCAGGTCTCCTCATGTGTTGTGTGGTTGCCTGGGGACACTGGCACCCCCTCACCTGTTGTGTATGATGTGCAGTGTGGGTCTGCCTGTTTGTGTTTGTGCATCTGCACCACTGCATTGGCATATCTTGGGTGTGCCATTGGCTGTATGTAGTTTGGTGGCTTTCCCCTGCTGTCCCTGGGACTCCTAGGTCATCGGTCAGCACAATGATCATGGTTTGTGTGTCCCATTGCTGCCATGGTATGGTATCTGTTCACCTCACATCTACAGTCTCCACAGGGTATCTGCATTTGTGTGCCCATTGGTGCAAATATGTGGGTCTGCATTCTGATGGTCACTTCTGTCATTGTGTCATTGATGAATGTTGACAGTGTCAGCCCCCATGGGTGTTGTTTGTCTGCACATGGCCAAAGGTATGTCTTATTTGCACTGCAGTATTTGGCTCCCCCAATTTATGTTGCAATGGGACACATGCACTACTTTGCCACTGATGTGTTTTTTGTTCTGTGACCAGGAATCATCCATGCAGTTTGGCAGTTGCAGCTCTTTCTTTGTCAACACTTACCTTTTGGTCACTGTGATGATGGGGGTTTGGACCCCATTGCCACAATGTTCAAAATGTGCTTCAGCTATGGACCCCACACTTACATTTTGGTCACTGTGGTGATGGGGCGTTAGACCCCATTGCCACAATGTTCAGAATGTGCTTCAGCTATGGACCCCACACTTACCTTTTGGTCACTGTGATGATGGGGGTTTGGACCCCATTGCCACAATGGTCATGGCCTGCTTGCATTGTGGGGGCCACACACATATATGTGTGGCACATGTGCTAGGGGGTCACATTGTATGTTCAAAGTCATGTTCAGTGTTGTAGGCATTTGACACAGTCTACACACGCTTGTCATGGTGTTGGGGGATGTCTTTTTCTTGCATTCCCTAGGTTGTGGTGTGCTGGTTGTGTCATGCATTGTCCATCCTATGAGTGGGGGTGGTAGTGGTGGTAGGCATCCAGCCCCCTGGGTGAGGGTGGTAGTAGTGGTAGGCATCCAGCCCCCTGGCTAAGGGTGGTAGTAGTGGTAGGCATCCAGCCCCCCTGGGTGAGGGTGGTAGTAGTGGTAGGCATCCAGCCCCCTGGGTGAGGGTGGTAGTAGTGGTAGGCATCCAGCCCCCCATGGGTGAGGGTGGTAGTAGTGGTAGGCATCCAGCCCCCTGGCTAAGGATGGTAGTAGTGGTAGGCATCCAGCCCCCTGGGTGAGGGTGGTAGTAGTGGTAGGCATCCAGCCCCCCCTGGGTGAGGGTGGTAGTAGTGGTAGGCATCCAGCCCCCCCTGGGTGAGGGTGGTAGTAGTGGTAGGCATCTGGCACCCCCATGGCTAAGGGTGGTAGTAGTGGTGGGCATCTGGCACCACCCTGGCTAAGGGTGGTAGTAGTGGTAGGCATCCAGCCCCCCCTGGGTGAGGGTGGTAGTAGTGGTAGGCATCCAGCCCCCCCTGGCTAAGGGTGGTAGTAGTGGTAGGCATCCAGCCCACCCTGGGTGAGGGTGGTAGTAGTGGTAGGCATCCAGCCCCCCCGGGTGAGGGTGGTAGTTGTGGTAGGCATCCAGCCCCCCTGGGTGAGGGTGGTAGTAGTGGTAGGCATCTGGCACCCCCTGGCTAAGGGTGGTAGTAGTGGTAGGCATCCAGCCCCCCTGGGTGAGGGTGGTAGTAGTGGTAGGCATCCAGCCCCCCTGGGTGAGGGTGGTAATAGTGGTAGGCATCCAGCCCCCCTGGGTGAGGGTGGTAGTAGTGGTAGGCATCTGGCACCCCCATGGCTAAGGGTGGTAGTGGTGGTGGGCATCTGGCACCACCCTGGCTAAGGGTGGTAGTAGTGGTAGGCATCCAGCCCCCTGGGTGAGGGTGGTAGTAGTGGTAGGCATCCAGCCCCCTGGCTAAGGGTGGTAGTAGTGGTAGGCATCCAGCCCCCCTGGGTGAGGGTGGTAGTAGTGGTAGGTATCCAGCCTCCCTGGGTGAGGGTGGTAGTAGTGGTAGGCATCTGGCACCCCCTGGCTAAGGGTGGTAGTAGTGGTAGGCATCCAGCCCCCCTGGGTGAGGGTGGTAGTAGTGGTAGGCATCCAGCCCCCCTGGGTGAGGGTGGTAGTAGTGGTAGGCATCCAGCCCCCTGGCTAAGGGTGGTAGTAGTGGTAGGCATCCAGCCCCCCTGGCTAAGGGTGGTAGTAGTGGTAGGCATCCAGCCCCCCTGGGTGAGGGTGGTAGTAGTGGTAGGCATCCAGCCCCCTGGGTGAGGGTGGTAATAGTGGTAGGCATCCAGCCCCCTGGGTGAGGGTGGTAGTAGTGGTAGGCATCCAGCCCCCCTGGCTAAGGGTGGTAGTAGTGGTAGGCATCCAGCCCCCTGGGTGAGGGTGGTAGTAGTGGTAGGCATCCAGCCCCCTGGCTAAGGGTGGTAATAGTGGTAGGCATCCAGCCCCCTGGGTGAGGGTGGTAGTAGTGGTAGGCATCCAGCCCCCCTGGCTAAGGGTGGTAGTAGTGGTAGGCATCCAGCCCCCTGGCTAAGGGTGGTAGTAGTGGTAGGCATCCAGCCCCCCTGGGAAGGGGTGGTGGTGCGCATTCAGGCCCCTGTGTGCATATGTGGCATTGGTGATGGGCATCCCGTCCCTATGGTGCTGCTGTTGCTGGTGTAAGTATATTCTGCATCCCTCTGTGTGTGTGTGATGTGTCGTGTACGTGTTGTATGTGTTTTGTGGTTGGTGTCTGACTTACCTTCTGCGCCGTACGCGTCCGTGCCTGTTCCGGTAGTAAATGTAGAATATTGGTATGATCGGGACGAAGGGATTCATGGTTGGTTCGTGTCGTTCGTCCTTCTCGTTGCTTCGCGTCGTCCTCGTCGCTTCGCGTCGTCCTCGTCGCTGGCGTGTTCATCTCGTAGCCGTGGATTGTGTTGTGGCGCGAATCGGAGCTTATGTGCGCCTCTCCCGGATGCTTTGACGTGCCGTGCGTAGCGACGGGTTCGGCGCGTACGGGAAGCGCATCGTACTTGTTCGGCCGGACGGAGCTGCATTTTCCCTTCCGTGCGACTCGATTCGGCGTTTCCGGATTCGCCTCGGTCGGAGAACAGGACCTGGATTGGGTGAGTACGGCTCGGCCGGATTATGTGCTGTTGTGCGCATCGTACTTACTCGTTCGGTGTGCTGTACGGATCGGTCGGGAAACAGGCATTCGCATGGCTTTTTTCCCGACCGAATGGTATTGGGTGCGCCTCCGACCGAGATCGGAATCGGCCCCTCAATGTCCCAGCCACAGGGACATAATGCCCATGTTTATCTGTGATAGTGATATGATGGCTAAAGGGGAGACTTTTGTGAAGGAGTATGCAGACCACAAGGCAATATGTGTTATAACTGGCAAAGTATCTATGGGGCCCCCAGGATGCTGAAAATGCAGGAGAAGATTGGAGAGGGAGATGTGTTGCCTGTAAGTACCCCACCATAACACCATGTCAATTGAGATATGATAATACCTGTGTACCCTTTCAGGGATTGTTAAGGCCATGAATATTCCACGTAAACAACGTGAGTTCCGCTGGCATTGTCAATGCAAAGAGAACGGGCGTGGAGGTCAAGTCGTACGTGTGAATTCATGAGTGGTCTCATCCAACATATTTTAGAGAAATAAAGGTAACAGACAACAGTAGCCACAAAAACTAGCGATGACACCACCCCCCCACACTCGGCATTGGAGACCAAGTGAATCCCAGCAAAATGGAGTACTCCTTGGGGGGGAAACAATGCCATGGCAATCGATGCCCATAATGGAAAGTGATAGCTTGTGCTTAAACAAAATAATTAAGGGTTACATGAGAAGGGTCATTGAGGCATAATACAGCATTTGTGAGTTATAACATTAGACAGCTGTCAGAACAAATGATAAACAGTACGGAATACAAAGAAGCCATTAAATAGCTCAGCCATGGGGGAAAAGGTCGGCGCTAGCCGAAACGTGGAGGTCTGGAGAAGAGCGTTCCAGGGTAGTGCGGGACTAAGAGGGTCTATCAGGGCCCAGTTGTTTGCAAAAAGAGAGCACCTCTGCGGGGTATCAAAAAATTGTCCCTTGCCATCCACAACCACCTGGAGCCTTGCGGGGTACAGCATAACATACTTGAGTCCATGCCTGCAGAGTTGGGCTTTTGCATCATTAAATGTCTGCTGCACCTTCTGTACAGCAAGTGTAAAGTCAGGGTAAATAGAGATCATGGTGCCCTGATACTGCAATGGAGCATGTTCACAGGCTAGGCGAAATATAGTATCACGGTCTCTGTAATTTAAAGGGCTAGGCGAAATATGGTATCACTGTCTCTGTAAGTTAAAAGGTGAGCCACAATGGGGTGAGGGGAGGTGCCTTTCGTTAATGAATGTAGACATAAAGTGCTGGGGGCCAAATGGTTCAGTGAGCAGGCTTTCTACAAAATGGTCAGGGTGCCCCATATTTGTGGATTCCGCAAGGCCAACTATGCAAATGTTGTTCTGGCATGAGGGCGCTTCAAGGTCCTCATTTTTAATAGCTACTGTTTTCAGGAGAAGCGCCGTCTACTCCAACTGCAAGGTCAGGGATGTTGTACTACCCTCCAGGCCAGAGACACGCTCCTCTGCCGCATCAAGGGGAGTGTCATGTGGTCCAGCTGCACGGCCAGGATGACAAATTGGGCAAAGAGTCAGCCGAATCTCTGCCATTATGGCTGCAGAACCCTCTGGGGGGTCAGGGAGTTGCACCGCACCCATCCTCCGCATCTGACAGGGAGTCAGACCTCCCCATTGCCTTTGCGTGGTCAAAGGTTAGTTTGCGCTGTTTGGGGTCCTCACAGCCCATGACGGATGGATCTCCTGGTGTACCAGAAGGGACACAGCAGTAGAATTTGTGGAAACCTTACATTTGGTGACATGGTGATGGTGGAGAGGAGGTCCCATGGTTTGAAGCTGTAAGCAGGCCAGAACAACTCCTGGCCCATAGGTGGGAGCAAGGGTCTCACTGGCAGAGGTACCAACAGGAGTGGCAGCAACAAGTAGGGGCCACAGTGTGGGGGAAAGCTCCAATTCGTAGTTGCAGTGAACTGCGATGAGGCTACAGAGAACAGGCATGCCCTACCCCAGTGGACAACGAGCTGATTAGGAGGCAGAAGGGTCCCACAGCATGAGTTGAAGTGCTAGGGGAACAGCAGGGTGAAGAGATGGCAGAAAGTATAATGTGGAGCGTCAATGGAGGTATCATGGAGAGAGGGGGGTAGCTTCAAAGGGTCCCGCAGAACACCAAAGGAGAGCCAGTAATATACACATATGATGCTGCCTTCCGTAGGCTGTACTAGCTGGGGGAGGTCGAGGGATCCAGCCTCCCTGAGGGCAGGAGGCAGAGTCAGGCGAAATCCAGCAGCCGCGTGCCCCCACAGAGCCTAGGGACACCAGCAGGAGCAGCAACGTTGGCTCCGGGTCCCCAATGACAGCTGCCAGGCCCCCCGTAATGCAGTGATGCTGGGCGAGTGAGGCAGCAGCACAGCCCAATACCAGGCTGCAAGGGACACCGGTCAAGGTGGGTAACGATGCGGCACACGCACCTCAAGGCATCATGGCTCACACGTACCGCCAGGTCCAAGGCTGCTGCAGCTGGCAGGCTAAAAATCCAATGGAGAAGGAATAGGCTGTGTTGGTGTGGAGTGGAGATGAGCAGAGGTGAGGAGGGGTGTTGGAGGGGGCCTAGCAAGGCTCAGTAGCCTCAGGCTCACCCATGCCCCTGTTGCTGCAGGGCCTCCAAGGCCTGCAGAATACTTTATCAGCGGAGTAGCAAACTGCACATCTTGGCCCCCCGGGACAAGGGGGGACATGTTCTCACCTTTTTTGGAGTGACTGGAGCAGGGTGGAGTGCCGTAACCCTTAGGATAAGGGCTATCAGCGATGGAGCTTACTGCTGTGCGGCCATTGCGGTCGACGGCGTGGCCACCAATAAATAAAACTTGAGAAACAAAATTAATTACATTTTAAAACCAATGACATGTGTTGTTTATTTAAAATTTAAAAAGTACCAAAACAATTGCAATGCATTTTGATAAATGTTGAACACTAAACAGGTTACATCAATTATCGACATTCCAATGTAATACATTTTGTGAAAGGTGTTCTATATTAAAAGGTCTCATTTACGACTCCCACACCAATGTTATTACTTTTATGAAAGGTGTTGGACCCTAAATATTTTATTTATACTTTTACAACTCAAATATGAACCCTTGAGAGAAGGCGTTGGACAGTAAAGAGGTTTGATATACTAGTCTCACTCCAATCTAAATCAATTTGGGGAAAGTGTTGGACACTAAAGTGGCTAGATTCACTATTCCCACTCCAACCTAACCAATTTGAGGAAGACATTGAACACTTAGGGGTCTATTAGGATGGCGGTCAGAAAACCACCCCGACCGCCATGGTAGCGGAAATCAACCGTCCGCTGGTACCGCGGCAAAACCGGCGGTCCGATTAGGATCAACCGCCAAAAAATCCTAACCGCGGCGGAACGACGCCACGAAGGACCGCCGGTAGCGGGGGGAGCTGGTGAAAATCCGTCCGCTGCAGTCGGATTCGCGGCGGAAACACACTAAACCGCCGCGAGGCCAGCGGAGTGACCGCACATAAAATTAGGATTCCCTCGATGTGACAGCGGGACGTTCTGCTGTTTACGACCGCCGCAATCGCAAACAGTGATGAATGGAAGAGCCGGCGGAAGGGCTGTTGCATAGCCACCGCTGCGGACGGTCCGTGACAAATATGGCGGTCGATAAAAAAACACACAACAAGGCCACCAAGTGCACACATCAAACTAGCTCTGCCCCCCAAAACACCTAACACACCCCAATGACACACCCCCATGGCAACTTCAAAAATACAAATCCCAGGACAACCCACACAGCACTCCTGACAGCAATACCCCATTTTGACACACCCACATAGCTGAGCATAAAACCAGCCCCTTCCCTGACCAGAATTCTTTACACTACTCCAGCCCTGAAGGAACCAAACCCTGCAGCACATTTGATAGGCAAAACACCACACATCTCACCAGCACAATAACACACATACACACTCCCACACCCCCCCCACCCCCCACACAACTGCACCTCAAAACATTTGCACAGCACACACCATGGCACAAAGCAAATGCCCAAATTCACAGAGAGTGAGTTGTCAGTCATGGTAGATGAGATAATCAGAGTAGAACCACAATTGTTTGGTACCCTGGTCCAACAGACACCATTAGCCACAAGAGCACAAATGTGGGAAAGGATAGTCAACAAGGTCAATGCAGTAGGGACCACCCCCGCTCCAAGCAGGAAATCATTAAGCGGTGGCATGACCTGAAGAGGGTGGTGAAAGAGAAGAAGAACAAGAACCGTCAGCTGGCTCAGATGACTGGCGGTGGCCCTCCCATTCCACCAAGAACATTCACTGCATGGGAGGAGAAGGTGCTTGCCATACTGCATCCAGAGAGTCTCACAGGAATAGCTGGGGGAGTGCAGGCTGGTAAGGACAAACAAATGTATACCATTACACTGCTATGTACTGTCTTGCACAACCACAAAGCTACACCTCCTAGGCCCAAGTCCATTCATATGCACCACAATACCCAACACAGG